>JARJLE010000041.1:600000-900990 GCA_029289555.1 Mycena latifolia | reverse complement strand
ATAGTCCTAGTGCGTTTGCCTCCGCAGTCGCTTATTTTTCGGTACGAAATTCGTCCTCTGCAAAGCCCGCTTAAAACCCCTGATATTTCTCCAGAGGTCGAAGCTCGGCGCGGATATTTAGTATCACACGCGCCCTGATGACAAGCGAAAGAAATTATTCATTGGACCCCCGGCTTCAAGAACGAAACAACGTTGCGCAGGATTTTCCTATGGTGTCACCGATGCGAGCCCTGGCGACCGAAATGCTCCTTGAAATTTTTTCTTGGACAGCCCCAGAACTCGACGACGTCACGATCCCCCCTTCTAACGGCCAGAGTCCCTGGAATATCGCTCGTGTATCCAGTAAATGGAGGGCTATCAGCCTTTCTTTGCCCTCAATCTGGTCAAACATCCATGTTCGCGGTCATCTTCTACCCCGTGCAGTCGAGGCTCTAAGGTGCAGCTCGAGCGCTCGAACCCTTATCTCTTGAGCGTCATTTTGCTTCTGACGCCGCGGCATTCAATCTCCCTCCTCGACCATTCCATGCGCTGGAAACAGCCGAATTGACCCTTGAAAGTCCATGATACCCGCTCTTGACCGGATTTCGGGGCGCCTTCCTGACTACTTCGCCGCTTCAAGTTGGACTATACAGGTTGCCAGAGCCGGTGCTAGTGCATGCAAGTTTTCGAAACTGCGCCTAAGCTATTCGAGGCATAATCCTCGGCGATCCAGCTCTTCCGCTGCCTTTCGCGCAACTCATCCGTGCGCGTGTTAGAATATCTTTGGGCGCCCCAGGTCCTCGCATCGGGCATCATCTCCTCCAATTGAGTCTGCATGGCTTGCCAGACACACCTGACCAGCCCGTAGAGCTGCCTCGCCTCCGTATGTTGCTGTCGGCAACGGCGAGTTCCTCAAGTCCCTAATCCTCCCCGAATTGAGGAACTCCTCATCGCTGCCCACTGCCTGCCCGTTGATCTCCATGATCCGGCGCTCGCATGTCGTCTCCGAAATTGTGCTTGATTCGGTGCTCCGTCGAGGAGGTCTTGCCGTCTTGGACGGCATCCCCACCCTCGTCGAGCTGCGCTGGCCGCTTCGGAAAGAACTGCTGGCTCGCATGATCGATTGCCCTTCCGTGGTTCCCGAGCTGCGTACCTGTGGCTTCTCCAGTTCGAGTCTTTCAAAGAAGAGAAGCTCCCCACCCTTAGCTCGTAGAGCTGATGGAAGTCACGGCGAAGCCCCCCGCTTTCCCTTCGCGTGCTTGATTTTATTGTTGTTGGGAAAAGCTCTGATATGGTCGAGCTGGAGACGAAATCTCCAGCGCCAAGGGATCGACGCTGAATGCTTGAATCGCCGGCCTTCTTTACACAGACACACTGAATACAACCAACACATATCCTTGAATATACTTGTCCTCATTTGTAACGTACTCGGTAAAACCCGATTCGATTAAGGAATACTAATAAACCCCTTGTCTTTCCAATACTGCATCACCGCTCCGCATCCTTCGTGCTCAACTGCTCGGCCAACCGCATCGCATCGCTGAGCGCCTGCGCCTTCAGAGTAGAGAATCCAGTGCTCGCACTTCCCCGGCCGCCACCGCCGAGGTAAAGAAATCGAGTAGCTTGATACCGGGCTGCAGTTGAAGATTAGAATCAAAAAAGGTATTGGGATCTTAGAAAGACAACGCACAATATTTTAATATCCTCGGCCGTCGCGTGCGCAGAACGTGTCTCGAGCTGACGGACCCAGTCAATGAATGGTATGAGAGGGCGTTGCGCGATGCGGGCCATGCTCGACATGATAGTGTCCCAGGGTACAGGCCGTGGATGAACCAGGTTAATTGCAAACGGCGGGCGTTCCGCACATAATGCTGCATCACGATCGTACGAGCCACGGCCTCCGGAGGGATCCATGCCATTACAACGGACGCATTAGAGGGGAAGCTTCCCAGCGCGATGCTGGATTTCACAATGGCGGGGACCCAGTCGGTGGTCGACCAAGCACCGTTGGTCGCCGCTCCAGTGACCTGCCCTATCCGGAACGAGGTCGCCTGAAGACCGGACGCTGCTAATATCTGAAAAAAATATGTTAATTCCAACACCGACCTAAGAAGAAAACTACTTACCCGCTCGGAAATGTACTTGCTCTCACCATAACCGCTACCATAGCAACAGCTGCGTCGAGTTGTAGTTCTTCGGGGAACGGGCCAAGATTTGATCCCATCCCTGCGCAGATCCGACGGACGATGTGAATAAGAAACGAAGAATAGAAGCATTTTGACGATCGGCGCGCCAAATCAATGAGGTTGCGAGTTCCTTTACGTGAGGCTCGAATGTAGTTAGCGACTTGTTAAAGTCCAACGTCCAGGCGTTGTGGATGATCACGGTAATCGTGTCGCGAAGCTGCAATATCAAGTCAATACAGCATCTCAACTAAAAAGGAGTTAGACGTACCGTGGTGTACACATTGGCAGTTAGCCCTAAATCAGCCTTTGACGTATCGCCTTCGAGATACACCAGCTTCTTCGAGGATAGTAACTCGACGTCCAGAGCATGATCAAGGAATGCATCTTTCTGGCGATCCGGAACTGAAGCACTGCCCTTCCTGTTGAATGCGTAGATGCGTCAACCGAAGCAAGTCCGAGAAGAATCTCGAGGAGGTGGGAGCCGAGGCCACCCGTTGAGCCCGTGAGAAGCACCACTGCTCCACCAGACGGAGGGGCGGTCTTTAGTTGAACAATTGGTTCGTCGAAACCTTCGCTGTACTTCGCAATCATCTCCTCGATTACAGCTTTCTTCGCCCGGGATCCAGATCTGATCCAGTAGATTTGTCGGATGCCAAGAGCTTTATAATGGCACTGGCCAGCTGCTCGATTGACGGATGGGCGTAAGCGAAATTCTGGGGAATCTTCTGGGCGGCAGCTTTGGCTGCCTCATCCCAGAATTTTTCAAACGCGCCGACGATGCGGTGTCGCAAGAACGTTGCGTTGAGGCTATCGAATCCCTGGTCAAATAGTCGCCGCCCGCCGCGTATGTCCCGCTCTGCGAGCAGACCTGGCGTGCTTCGTGAGCCAGAGTTCAAGCTCGCGGGGGGCCCACGAGGAGGGAGGCTCGATGTCACTGGCCGCGTTGCCGCTGGCTTCGATCGTCGCATAACTATTAAACTGCGTTAGCATGCATTGCAACGCCTGAAGAAGTGAACCATTTACAGTGTCTCGATTCCTCTTTGTACAACCCGATTGTCGCTTTCTTGATTACCGTGCCTTTGGGAGCACGAATCATTGGCTTGTCCGGTTCGGTGACCAATATCATCTCCTTGTAAATTCGTCCGAAGGCGGGAGCATCCTGTTGAATATGTGGGGTCAAATCAGCTCGACACTGCTCCAGATCCAACCGACCTCGTTAGCCTCTTCTACGACAGGCCTGAACGGCACATCAGCATCTCCCACTCCCGCTCGTGAATATTTTCACTTACCAGATTAAATTCCGGAATTTCGCAAGCTGTCTGCCTCGTCCTTGGGATCGAGCTGAGACTGGGGATTTGGCTCGATGAGTACCCCGACCTGGTTACGCTCGCGCCCGAACATAACCGCGCCCGTGATGAAGGACTAGCCATCATGACGGTCCTCCATCGGCCCAGGCACCCGTCTTTCTCTCCGTTTGCCATATCAGCACGTCGTCCAAACGGCCCACACTTCACAAAAATCGTCAGAAAATGTCGCTTGGATCTTCATAATCAGACGCAACATTCTGAAACAGATCAGGTTTCGTGGGGTGTCCGCTCGAACAGATCTTGGGTTGCATATCCCTTCACGTCGGGAAGGTTCTCGACCGCGAGCTGGTGCTTCCCCGGTACAGTCTGAATTCCATCCATCCGTGAGATGCGCGAGACAAGATGGAAAACCGAGTCAACTCACCAGGAACTGGCACTCCAATGTCCCATCTCCCTGGGAACCCACCGGATATTTACACGGCTGCTGAAGCGCAGCCACGCCCATTCGCCGGCGTCGATCTCGGCTTGGCGCATCTTCGGGACGCTCACCGCCCCAACTAATAATATTGAAAGGACCTCTCGTCAGTATACTCCAAACCCGGATATGAAATGAACGGAATGCATACACTCGGTCGCGCCATACATCGACATGAGTTTCACGCCCTGTTTGACCAGCGCATCGCCGACCTGAGACGCGAGTGGGCCCCACCAGTTACCTTGGACATTCGATATCACTGGATTTTTTCAATACGATATAATGCGGAAAACATACGAGCAGGTTTAGGGTCTTGAGATACGCCACATGCTCTGGCGACTGCCATTCCAGAATCATCGCCGGCACGGCCGTGATTCCCGTCGCGTGTGCCTTCCGCGCATTTTCGAGGGCGCTCTCGGGCGTGGGGACGGGCGGGACGACGTACGCGGTTGCTGTGGACGCAGGCGGGTGTATGCACGCCGTGCTGCAATTTGTTAGAGGAGGGAGCATCTGGGTGAACAGGCCCATTGCGTGGAAGGTGGTAACGCGCCGACGCCCTGGCGCGGGGATCTCTCCGGTGCGTCCACAAATGCCTCTGGTCGGCGGGGTGAGTACCTCGAAACGCCGCGGAGGAGAACGAGGAAACTGACCCATATTCGCGAAATTGAGGATCGTTCTGTGCGTCTCGGGGATGCATTTCGGGAAGCCTGTGCTCCCTGCAACCCAAAATATTTAATTTACCAAGAAGACGAGGGCGAATCGATCTTACCGCTGGAGTGGAGGTACATCGCGACATCATCTAGTGGGGTTCTTATGGCCGGGCCCGGATAATGCTCGAAGGGATCTTCTTTCCTTTCACGACCAAGGTGGGGGTAGATTTCTCCAAGGAGGGGTATCTCTTCAATCGAAAGCTCGTATGGCGGACTCTGCGCGGACGACTCAGCTGCTACGGCGTCGACCAGATGGGAGAGCGAGCCCTTGGTCGTCAGCAGCCGGTGCGATCCCGTGCTCTTGAGCAGATGGAGCACCGCAGAAGCAGAGTTTCGGTGCGAAATCGGGAAGGGCTAGTGAAAAATGAGAGAAAAGCTTTGGGATCAAACACTGCGGACGTACGACGATGCCCGCTTTAATGCAACCAGCGACGAGGGCCTGGTAGAGCACGACATCTGTCAATGCGACGATGGCCAGCACCTGCCCTTCCGGCCCGCGGCGCTGGGGCCTGAGGAGGTGCGCGGCGCGGTGTGCTGCCCTGCAAAATTCCAACTGGCTGACCTCCGTTATGTGGCCTGCGGCATCCGCAAACGCAAAGAAAGCCCCGCGGTTCTCGTGCGCGATGTGGTGGTCGATTATTTCGCTCAGGTTGAGCGAACAGTCTAGCGGTGGGCGGACGACAGGCATCGCAGTTTGGGTACTAGATGGCGTTTCTTGTGTGGACGATGGATGTGACAGCGTTGAACTTGATATGCCTGTCGATGCTTGGTTATATAGGTCGTTTACGATACTCCGCAAACCCCAGTGGGTTGAATAAATCGGTGATTAGTGCTGGTGACGATCCGGATGGCGCAGGAATTAGCCGCGGACGGCCAGGATCTCCGCCCGAAGTACGACAAGTATGATGGATGTCAAGTCTGCTGCCCTTCAGAGGTTGGACGCTGCTTCCATCCGCGCGGGGGCGGAGTCGGCCGATGTGCACGGCCAAAGGTAGTCAGTTGCCCATCGTCATAGGGCATACAACTCCTAAAATGATAGTCAGTGACACGAGCACGAACACGTTATCGAGAAGCAATATTCGCTAAAACGGCTCTCCAGATGGTCCTGCTCGACGTAGTTAGGTAGACGGCACGACTCGGCACGAAGTATCTCAGTGGGCTGCAAGCTATTTATGTGCACCATCGACACTCGTGGGTTCGCGAACCCGCGCGCTTCGGCATCGGGCTGCGAACGTGACTTTATTGGCGTTTAAACGGTGGTTTAATTATATAACTTACTAATGTGTTGCAGGAGTTGTCCGCCTTGGAAGTATTGTCAATGGAAACCAGCAAGAGTTAGCCCAGCTCTTCTGTTGGATTGCGTTCTGGCGACGTTGGGAATTTGCCAGCGTTGCCGAGCATAATTAGTACTGCGCCGTTCTGAAGCGTGCCATCCGACGGCGAAATGTGTATCTCGGAACGGTGAGTACGCCTGTCCCGTACCGCTGGGCGAATGCGTCCTGTGGGGATCTTGCGGAGAGGCCAGGAGGACCAAGTAGAGAAGGATGGGCCCAAAATATCCGGAAGCGGCCCCGCTGTTTTCCAGCTCCCGAGCAGATGGGTCCGCCAGATCCAAGGAAAAGCGTCAATTCAGCTCAATAGAGCGAGCGACAAAGCCGGCCGGACAGTGTCCAGGCGCAAATCCTCACACGAGAGAGGGTAAGGATCTTTGCATCAAGGAGATTGTCAAAGAATGGCTTGCGGTGGGCGATCGGAGGAAAGAAACGTTTGGAGGAAAGAAAGTCGGAATGTTCGGGATAAAAGTCCTAATTCCCGAAATCACCGTTGGGATCTAAGTTCTCCGTGAAATCTTTGCAATTGAACTCTCGCAAGAAAAACAATAATAAGTAAGCGACATTGGTTCTGGGCGAGTGAGTCCTGCCGACATCCGCAGAGAGTGTAGAGAGGATCGACTAGACTGAGGAGGATGCAGAAGCGGCCTCCCTCTTCTTTTTCCAGATATCGATGACAAGCCGATAGATCCAAAGGCTAAGAGCGCAAGAGCGAGTCTGAGCATCTCCAGCGAGGCCGCCAGCAAATGTCCAGATGCAACCCTCACATTAAACCTAGCCTCTTCCCCTCAGAGAAACGGCCTTGCGGCGCGTTTTGGAGTAGCTTGCGAAGAGATTCAAGAGTCGCGGAGGTCGCGAGGAGGAAAAACAGATGCCAGAATGCCAAGAAGTCGGAATATTCGGCATCAAAGCCGAGCACTGCCACCGGACCTGAGTACATTCTGAACCTTTTGCATCTTGAACGTTGAACCCTTTGGACTCTGACAGGGATGAAAAAGCGACGGAGAGGCTCTGGAGATGCACTACAAGGTCCCACGAAGACCAGGAATTTGGTAAGCTGGTGATGCATTTCTCAGTTCCTGGCATTGACGAGGAGCAGGAAAGGGCTCGCAAGGAGAAAAGAAAAATGTGTATTGGTATAGTACAAATATGACTCAATGCATTACGTTTTTACAATATCAGAAAACGTCCGGGAACACGAAAAAACCGAGAACAAATTACACGAGGCCCCCGCGATAGCCATCGCCGCGGCGTGTGGCGGCGATCCCACGCACGATGACGACGAGGATGGCAAATGTGACAAGCAGCCTGGGCCCGTAATGTCAGCATATTCTCACAGCCACCGGACAGAGACGCGGACGCACCACTCAATCCAGGCGAACGCTTCGAGCGCGTTCAGCTGGTTGCAATACGCAAAAATGTCCTGCGTCTTGCAGTTGAGCCCACCGCCGAGCATCTGCGTTATTGCTGCTGCCGCGGCGGTCCAGATGATCCAGGTGAGTCCGAGGCTGTAAGGTATGTGGCGTCAGCCGAAAAACATGAGGCGGGCGGGAAGACGACGCACAAGACGAGGTGCGCGAGTACACTGGTTAGTATCGAGCCGTTTGCAGAGTGCATGAAGAGGATGAGGAAGAGCGCGGAGAAGACTATTGTCCATGTCGATGCGAAGAGCGTGAAGTGCACGCGGTCGCGCTCAGCCAAGGTGTGCTCGTGCATGTGTTTGTTGAACTGCGAGGTCAACCATGCTGCGAGCGAGAGCTAGCGGAGGTATGTTAATACCTATAACTTTCTGAACATCTCCAGACTGACCTCGATAATCCCGAAGAATATTATGAGCCCAAAAGTGACTTGATTTGTGCCGTCAGACACTCTTGTTTGTTAGAATATGTCTGTGACTCACTGGGGTGGCCCCGTCTGACATGTGTATCCATCGACATTTAGGTTCAGAAAGAAAGGTGCTGAGTGAGTGGGTGCTGGGGAAGGCTGAAATGCGGATCTTGCGTGCCACACCTTAATATAGCGGCGCGGAAGGTGGTCAGATATGAAGCGCGGTGATGTCATGCCCCACACGTGCACCTACGTCATCGATTTTTCTCGCTTTGATCGACACGCCAGAGTTTCAATCGGTTTCGAGGGAAAACAGCCGACCCAACGATCTGATAACAGAATCGCACCGCCGCAACTCACATTGCACAAGGATACAGAACTTCAAGCAGCGTCTAGAAATGGGTACTGTTCAAGTTGATCCACTCCACCTTGATGGGATTTTCCTCGGATCTTGTGGGCGTCAATGGGTCCGCGGAAGCGCAGCCAGAAGAAGTATTCTCACCATATTTTTCATGCGGCGTCCTTCTTTTCCACACGTCGTATGTTTGCATCGCGTGGATTGATCGATGGCCTGGTTCTGGGATTGACTTAGCATAGGATCCACAACCGTGGGATTGGGCGAAGTCGCGACCTGAATCATCAAAAGCAAGGACGCACCGGGGAATAAATGTCTCGGGAAGAGTTGGTTCGCCTGATTTATGGAGAAGAAAGTACTAGCCGCTGAATGAGAGATGAGGCAAATTCTGAGCAGCCGGTGATGCATTAAAGCATCTCACTACAACTAATGAAGTTCAAATTGTTATTAAGCATCAGTATTTTTGCAAGAAAAGCGAAGCATTGCACACGACAAGCGGAATCGGTTTCAGAAAAAGCGATCAACCACTTGGAGCCATGGTCGCCCAGAGAGTCAGTCCCTTTCTAAACAATTCATGAAGGCCATCGTAGTTGCTGTAAACCATCATGAGAATGAATCATCCCGCGGGGTTAAAGGTACCGCACTCACACATAATCTGCGCATTCTAAAAGATCAATTTCGGCTCTCGTCCTGGTCCCGTATCGGGTTTTGATGGGGCGGCTCAAGCTAAACCAAATGAAGTTAAAAACGGCGTAGACCGTACTAGTATGTACGCACGTTTCAATCTGCGAGAAAAGGTCAAGGACTTTGACACCCTCGCTGTTTTTGATCGTGAATGTCAAGGGACCACCTGCACCATCGCGTTCAATGTCGTGATTGATTTTAAGCGTCGTCACTGCTGGAATCGATATAAAATCGTTGGCGATCGCCAGATTGATGAGTTTGGGCTCCTCGTCGGTGTCCGACGAGAAAACCGCAGTCTGAAGACCGTCACCGAAAACATAGGAGGGTGGAATCTGTACCGCGGGGTGCAGCTGCAACGACTCATTTTGAAAATGTGTGCAAAAAAGTAGTCGCAACACTTGCCCTGACTAGTTCGGTGGTTTTGCGGTTCGTGGGATCGTCATAGTAGATGTGAGACTCCGGTTGCTCAGGAGAACCTGTTCATTCATGCACGGCGTCAATCTTGGGCTGCACCGATGACCAGCAGCTGTGCGCACCTGGCTCAACATAGACCATACTGCACCTCTTGAACATCTGCACGGCGAGAGCCGGGTCGCCTTCGACGATGGCATTCCACTGGACGGACACGGCCATGACAGAAAGCAGGGATTTGTACGAGAGATTGAGGAAAATCCTGGCCAGGAGCTCGGGAGAGAAGTCACGGAGACCCCTGCAGTAATATGAGGGAGGCTTTGGGACGGCTGAGATGGGCTCACCATTTCTCGGTCGTCGTTGGCGAAGAATAAGAGAGGCGTTCTGACATCCTACGTAAAACGAACGTAAAATGCTCATGACCCATCATTTGGCTTTGAGGGAGTGAAAAAATTGTGGCTGGAGTTGGCCTGGAGTTGACCTGGAGGCGCGCCACCAACGCTTTAATTTTGGAATCCATTGATCGAATGTCAGGTGAGACAGCGACGTATTTATTGCATAATTTCACCAAGGATTGCAGAGCTGAGAACAAGGTCTACGCGATTGACGTGAGTGGTCAATGGGAGGTCGTGGGAATAAAATCATGATGGAGAATCGGCATTGCGGTCCGTATTCCGCAGCTCTTGAAGCAACCACATCCAGGGCCGTCGAAATATTTCGGGCCAGTATTCAGACATAAGGAATGTAGACCGCGAAGAGCTGATTTTGAAAATAGATTGGCTTCCTTGTTCGGACGGACAGCCTGTGTTCAAGTTCTACAGCTTTCGAGCCACGCAGTGCCAGTGCTGTATTCCCTAGCTACGTCAATGGCCACAGCGTGAAGAGCTCCGGGAGCTCCCTTTCTCCCCTCAACGACACACCAAATGGCTGAGCTTGCTATAGGACTGGTCAGTGCTGCTGCGACAGCAGGAGGATCTGCTCTTACGACGGTGTCTGGGTTCACGGACGGCATGAAAACAGTCATCGCGAGGAGATGATGGAAACGAGAAGGAATACGGCTGAGTACGTGTCCTTACCACGTTTATAAGCGAAGTGCTAAAACTGTGATGCGAAATCAAAGAGCTATCCAGAGGGGAAATGAATACTATGAAAGCATCGAAAGCTACAAGGCTGCTTCGTGGCTTAATCCCTTGAGCAAATTCACGAAGAAGCAGGAGGTCAGGAAAAGAAAACACTTGACTCGACAATCAAATTATTCGCTCAGGAGTCTCAACGAGGTGAGATGGTTTTCTCGGTCTAAAGGACGAAGAACGGTGCTAACGCAGACCAAGTCTATGCATTCAGGATCCGACACATCCTCAATCTGCGCGTCTTCAGGATCTCCGCCAGGATCCAACCTCGCTGTACATGATATACAAGATTGGGCGCACGAAGTTTCCGACAATTGGGGCTCCTCTGCCTCTCTCCACTCCGCCTCGAACAACTCCAACGCGCACGCGCACCTTTCCCCTGTAGCCGCCGCCTCCGTCTCTGACTTCGGTCACGACGCAGACGCGGAATCATATGCAGCTGCAGAAGCAGAGGCGGACGGCGAGTTGGAGTCTGTCGACAACGCAAGCGACGCGGGCGGCGAGTTCTTCCAGCTTAGGAACCCCGCCTCCCATGTCTACTCGTCTTACTACCCCCTCTCAATTCGTCGAGCGGGCCAGGGCAGGTGGAGGTACGCGCCGTACGTGACACGCTCTCCTAGGCACGCAGGCGCGGGTGGTGTGTATGGGATCAGTTGGTCCCTTTTATTGTCTCGTCCCGTCGTATACTCACGCTTGTTTAGACATGGTCCCGCAGCAAGACGTGCTCGTATCGAGCTTCCGAACCAAGAGGAGCCGCGGGTTGCGGGTACCGACTGTTGCGAGTTTGGATGGACGGCAGGGACAGGGAGAGCTAGTGAGTCTCTTTTCTACAATTGGCGCTCGTCCTGGTTTGTTGGGCGCACACATACTATAAAACACATATATTCTGCTTTTGCGGGTGCGGTGTCCATGGGGCGTACGCGCATATGCATTACTAGTGTGGCTATGCGGCAATGGGTGCCTATACTGACGCATCTCCTAGTCCGTCCCCCGCCTCCGCCGAGGGGCAGGCGCACCCCTACTTGTGCCAGGTCCCCGTCCCCGAGTGTGAAAGATTCTTCACGAGCGAGGGGGCACCTCAAGGGGCACTCGAGTTTACGTACAGTAGATACGAGATGTGAGTGTTCGATTCAGACTTCCTTCTCGATTTTGCCGGGTGCACCCGCTTACACCCTGAGGAGCCCGCCATACCCTCGCCGCTCCCGCCCACCTCCCTTCCAGACGCTCTCCCGTTCCCGCTCCCGTTCCTTCCCGTTATCCCTTATTTACCTTGCCCCCACGAAATGCATGCTCATCCCCTCCCTCCTCTCTCGCAGTACATGAATGCCCGTACCCCGGCTGCGGGACAACCTTTTCGCGGCACGAAAGCTTTCTGATACACCACCTCCTCGTGCATCGCAAGGATCCCGCGGGGCATGTTTGAGACTCATCGCTCTCGGCTTCATCTTGCCAGTCATCCCTGCCAGCACACCCACCCATCGAGAGAGTCGGAGATTAGTTAGGCGACATTTTTCGATTTGGGTTGAATTTGTTCGCCGCGAGGCGACTTCATGTGGAGGTCTATGGAGAATGCTGGGTGTGGGTTTATTTAGAGGTAGGGTAAGGCGGGGGACGCGCCCGCCGATCGACCTCAGAGCTGTGTACCCGAGTATTAACACGGAGAAAGAACCTTCCCGGATTCCGTTTCGACCAAATCGTCGGGGAATGTGGTTTGCACTTGCCCTGATCCAAGTTTGAGGGAAGCTGGGAAGAAAAATAAAGGGAAGGCAGACAAAGAGTGGGCTGAGCCTGAAAGTTGAAACCGTAGATGATGTACATGTACATTTTATTCAAAACTTAACAAATATATCTAGGATCGTCGACGATTTCTAACCACGGTGACTCGCAGGGAGTGAAGAAAGGGGAGATAGATAGCACAGTATAACTTACTCAGACTTGACGCCGTGAAGCCACCCGATTACAGACACTCCAAGAGCCTTTCGACATTCCGCTCATCGTCTGCCTTAAGTTCGAATTCCAGGCCCCTAACCTGTAATTCCATCAGGCGCGCCCCGACGTTGCGCGAAAATTGGCGCATCCCGCACGCCGTTATACAGAGGCGCTCCAAGCCGGCCGCCGACCATGTCGAGGACACCCTGCATGTCGAGATCCACAGCCTGGTCGTGGATACAGAATGAGCGGAGGCGCGGGACGAGCACGGCCGCGGCGTCGACGCGCAGGCCGCGTATAATGTTGTCGATGTGCGGGCAGCGAGGGATCCGGTTTTCCTGCCACGGGTTTCGTCCGATGAGCCCGAGCTCGAGAATGTCTGGGTTGGCGAGCAGGATCTGGCGGTACTGGGCTGGATGCGGCTGCGATTTGACCCAGAATTTGCGCAGGGAGCAGTTGGAGCGCTGTACGAGGGCGACGACGTGGTGGAAGTCGCACGGGGGCACTTCTATGAAGAAGTCTTGGAGGGCAGGCAGAGCTAGGCGGTCGAGGAGGGGACCCGGCGCGGTTAGGGTGAGCTTTTGGAGGTGCATGAATCGCACGATCCCGGCAGGTACGCGCCAGCCTGCATGGCGGGCCTCCACTATGACCCTCGCCTGGCACACAACGAGATTCTCTGCCAAGCAGAGCGCGTCAAAAAGAAAGGGGTTCGCACATTGGCTCTCGTAGTGCATGAGCTGCGCCCACGGAAGTGCCGTCTCGAACGGCGGGGCAGGGGGAAAGACGAAGCTGTCGGTGTAGTCATTTCCCTCGAGATATTGCCGGTTGAGAATAATGTCGCGGTTGAGGAGCGGCGGGTCCGTAATGCGGACGACCTTCAATGAGGGCGCAAACTCGAGCACATCCTGCCCGGCATATCCCCTTAGGCAATCGGCGCATATGTGGACCTCGCGCAAGAGCGGGATATTGTTACGCATGTGAAGCAGAGCATACGTCGGCAGAGGCCAGTTCGAAACGAGCTCCAGCGTCTCCCAGCGAGGACAGGAGTGCACGATGGCGGCGAATATCTTGCCGGCTGTGCGAAGGGGGTCTTTCTTACAGATCATGCAGACACGAAGTGGGTGTTGCCCTGCGCGAGATATCTGCTCTTTGAGGAGGGGGATCGAATAATTGATCCAGCGCCTTGTTGAAATGAAGAGGTTGGACCACATGCTCGGAGTATTGAGCATCGTCGCCCTCCACCTTCCACAAACGCGCGCCACATTCCACGGACTGTGCATGAGGGATATCTTGCCCAGGGCGAACGCCTCTTCGCGCGACGGTAGAGTCAGCTTCCATATTTCTATCCATATTTCTGGTGGTAGTGACTCAGTTATTGCCATCGAGACCTGCAGTGAAGGTCAGTCGCAAGAGAATCTCGGCTACAAAGCGCCTCGAACCACTGGGGTGGGCGTTCTGGGTAGTTGTGGAGTTGGTTGTAGGGTGACTCGGCCAGGCGGGGATTGCTCGCCGTAAAATGCCCGGTCACGGTGCGACGTCAACATAAGCCGCGGCGGGGCCCGGATCAGTTCCCGGTTCCGAGTTGGGGTCTGAAATGCTTCACACAGATGTTATCGCGTTGCGCCCATGCCAAACTAAACAGAGAGGTACGCAGAGGCACGGGATATCCTGAATCGTTCGTAGTTGTGGGGACTGGCAACGTAAAGGGTTTTGATGGCAGTTTGCAATCGGCCATCGCTGCAGCCTCAACCGTCAACATTCTGGGCAGACTTTGACTGAGGAATCTCTTCATTTTTATATTACAGAGGGAATGTTCCGAGTCGATTTTTTATTTTGTCCTTTGCTCGTCCCCAGGCAAATTCTTTCCGAGTTCAAGGCCATTTCACAGCCATTTTCGACAATTTATAAACCTTTTTCTAAGCAAATTTTAAAAATTGTGGCCGGAACATTCCCTCGAAATTCATCCTATATGCCACCTAAATTTTATTTGAGGTCATAGAGTCACTGTAGAAGCCTGGGGCGAAGGCCGACGCAGAACAAACAACGGACAAATAGACATTTGTTTGGCGGGGATTGCCCGTCCCCAGTATAGTTGAATTTGCGGTGGCAATCACGTGCAGAGTTCAACTCCCAAGTTCAACCTCAATATCCTAGTCCGTGGCAGCTGAGCCTAAATTCACGAAAATTGGAGCTTCAGTTTTTGCTGAAGTTTCATGGTATTCTTATTAGGTCATATTTGGGTTCCGGAGCATCCGCATGGTCCTTCCAATCGCATCTCGGGAATCTCAGGCATGTTGATCTACGACTTTGCGCCCAGGAAATGGCTGTCTTAGCTAAGCATGTAGTACTCTTAGTGGTGTAATATTCCTGTCCTATCCCTACTTGTTTAGTATTATGCGTTGCTCGAAACACGGACGAAAGGTTCTGAGACTTTGTTCAATTGCACCCACATTGCACCAGATCTTTTTTCTTGCCTCCCGTAGAAAATCCGAAACACGGCATTGGCTTTAATATATAATCATTCTTAAACATACATTGCCCACAAAAATCTTGGAGCTCCCGAGAGCTGGCTATTTGCCGTTGTCAAAAACGCCACTGGCGCCTTGATTAAATGTAGTCCAAGAGACCTCTCATCACTACGTCCTCGACGTCGTCGTCTCTCCTAAGCTGAACCTCCAGCCCCAACAATTCCAGTTGTGGCAGTCGCGCTCTAACCCCAGTCGGAAGCACGCGCATCGCAGACATCGTGATGCAGAGACGCTGGAGTCCGACCCCGAGGCGGCCCTGTACCATATCGAGGGCGGCATTAATGTTGAGGTCTATGACCTGGTCGTGGATGTAGAAGGTGCGGAGGTGCGGAGCGAGTACGTCCCCAGCATCTACGCGCAGTGCGCGAATGATGTTGTCGACATTGTTGCAGCGGACCCGCTCTTCGTGCCTCGTTTCGCGCCCGATGATCCCGAGCTCGACGATTTCGGGATTGAGGACGAGTATCTCACGGTACTGCGCCGGGGGCGGGTGTGACTTCATCCAGAATTTGCGCAGGGAGCACTGGGAGCGCTTCACCAGCGCGACGATGTGGTGGAAGTCATGCGGAGGCGCCTCGATGAAGAAGTCCTGTAGCGCGGGGAGGACGAGCTGGTCGACGAGCGGGCCCGGCGCGTAGAGGGTGAGCTTCTGCAGGTGTGTGAAGCGCACGAGCTGGATGGGTACGCGCCACATTGAATGCTGAGGCTTGACGACGACGCTGACTTGACACACGACAATATTCTGCGCCAAGCAAAGAGCGTCGAAAAGGAAGGGGTCCGTGCGCTCGGTCTCGTAGCGCGTGAGCTGTGACCACGGAAATACATTATCGAACGGCGGGTCAGACGGCCACATGAAGCAGGCTCTCTCGTGCCCTCTCATAGGGTGGTGGGGCCTGTTAGTATTAGGGGTGCCTGATAATAGTCCCGGCTCGGTGATTCGAACGAGTTGCAGGGAAGGCGCAAATTCAAAGATGTTCTCCGCCACATATCCCCAATCGCTGTCGGCGCAGATGTTGATCTCACGCAATAGCGGGATATTGTTGCGCATACGACGCAGGGCTTCCGGCGGCAGGAGCCAGTGGGAGACGAGCTCGAGCGTCTCCCAGCGTGCACAGGACTGCACGATGGTGGAGAATATCTTTGCGGTTGTGTAACCGGGTTTTTCCTGGGAAAACAAGGCGACTCGCATCGGCTGCTGCCCTGCGCGCGACAGCTGCTCCTTGAGGAGCCCCATCGGATAATTGATCCACGACGGTGAGTTGGCCGGAATAGAAATGAAAAGATCGGTCCACATGTTTGGAGTATTAAGCATTGTTGCCCTCCATCGCCCTGAGACGCGCGCCAGCGCCCACGGACCATTACTGAGGGATATCTTGCCAAAGACTAGCGCCTCTTCGCGCGACGGTAAAGTGAGCTTCCATATTTTAATCAAAAGTTCCACGGGAAGGGAATCAGATGTTGCCATCGGTATCTGCAGTGCCAGTCAAGCGAATTCGAAGTGGCGACAACAGGCTCACAATTGTAGATTAACAGTAAGAGCGAGGTGGCGAGGGGACTTCGTGCGCAGGGGAAATCAAGAAGATAAGCAAACGGGTGAGTCAGGCACTGAGCGCTTAACCCGAATCAGATCTGATAGATCTGATTACTTGACGGAGGCAATAAACCCAGAATGTGCCTGAGCAGGCCTGAGCCGGTAGTTCAAGTTCAAGTGTTTACAAAGCACTCGGACAGCCCGAGTCTGCGCCTCTATGTAGATAAAATTCACTTTTTAAATTTTATTTTCACTAGCGTACCTAAAAGGAGCGGAAAGCAGCAATTATCGGCAAGATTGTTGGCAGCGCGAACTCCTATAATCTCGGCTCCAGATCTTTACGGGGTTCGGCGGAGTTCGAAATTTGGGGCACATCGATCAAAAAAACCACAGCAGCCATCACCCCGTTATAGGGCAGTGTCGCGCGATCAAATTCTCATCAAAAACTGCCTCGGAACATTTTCCGGTGGTCCGATTGCTCCGGTTAGAAATACTGCCCACTGCCCGCGAGCGCAGCGAGCGGTACTGCCCTATAACGTCGGGAACGAGACTAGAACTCCTATAATATCATGCATCAGCCTCATCATGATCCTGTGAATCATTTATTCCGATTATTCGCTCTTCCTGTGAATCACACTTGGAATGAATCTCGTTATTCCTAAGTACCGCGGGTTCAATCCAATATTCCCCCCGCATTCGTGAGCCTAACCCCAGCCAATGCATTAGAAACTCGGTACTAACTTGTTCCCTTAGGCCGAAGCTGTCGATCCGTGTCTTCGAACAGAGCCTTGAGTCTTCGAGCACAGAGCCTTGAGTCGATTTTCGGCGCAGTTCAAGTTAGGTCCATCAGCTCGGAGTCTCGAGCCCGGTGTGGCAGCGGCGGCTGCCGAGAGTCGTGGCAGTGTAGTATAGTTTGGGTCTGTTCGTAGTGTTAGTAAGCATTCTTTTGGTTGGCCGCACCCACGGAGGTCCTCCATAGCCTTGATCGCCGTGCACCGCATCTGAAGCCATCCCCGCCGGGTCCACCGGTGGGTTACGTCCCGAAGTTTCTACATTAAAACATACGTCCCTTGCATTCTGCAGCCTCTAATCCCGCTAATCAGCACTTGCATTTCGGAGTCCTGACAATTTTTTTGAGCAGTGCATTGACACTGACTACCTGCCTTGAGGGCCCGAGAACCTCGATTTCCCCGGTTTTTTGTGCGCTCTTCAAGTACATTTGGCATCGTCCACCCCGCGCGCAGAGCGGAGCTCTATCTAAGACAGGTAATAAGCACCGGTTGATTTTCGTGACTGCCCGCGCACGATTTATTGACCTTGCGAGTTCTAGGGCTCTTATCTCTATTCTTATTCCGTTCGTATTGGCTCCATACTCGACTCGGCGTGCGACGAGAACCCCATATACTTATTAGACGGGGTGTAGGTCCGTAAGTATCTAGTGGCTTTATTCGCGCGCGGCGGATGTCAAAAAACTCGCGCATCGACTCAAATTATATGTGCAAGATCCTCCGGCTTAGCCGAGAACCAATGGATGAAAAACCTGTATAGTACACGAGTACGAGTTCTGCCAAGCTGAGCCACGGCCCTCACCCCCAAGTCAATTGAAATTGTTTAAAAAGTTTCAAGTACTCGTATGAACCCGTAAAGTAGATGGCTGTCTACGTGCTTTCTCCATGCCATGTATCCCCGTCGTCCCGGCGGTTGACATCGGCTGAGCCGAAGTTGATGGTGTATATGGCGGCAAGCCCGAGTCTGTGAATGGAGTTGGTGGAATCAGAGCTTTAGGCAAGATCGCTTCCATCATCAGAGCTTCACGGCTCCCATGACTCTCATCACCCTCTGCATCGATGACATACACGCCCTTCTTCTGGCGTTTCCTGTGCTGAAACAGCATAAACGTGACAAGGAGCAATGCTAATGCCAGGACGCCGCATACACTCCCGACAATGGCAGCAAGCGTGGAGGCGGGTAATGCAGAGGAGTTTTGGTGTGAAGTGCCGGTCGTTGTCTGCCCAGGTGCGCTGGCAGTCGGTGTGCCATCGGCGGAAAGTCCATCGTCGAACCTGACATTTTTTTTTCCCCAATGAGTATGAGATGAGGCGGAAGACTCACGTATATATCGCGTAGTCAAAAAGGAAGAGCGACTGACTCGCGGTTCGTGCAACCAATATGTGCGACGCGTTTGTGAGTCCCTGTGCGGCAAGGACAGAGACATTATACAAAATGTCACTTGAATTATCCGGGATACGGGTATATCCCCCGGGGAGTAGTGTGCCGTCCAAGGAGAACGTTAGGTTGGTAAGGGTGTTTGTGTCTGGGACGGTATTGGTAACGACGCAGAATAAATATATGGTAGATCCTTGGAAATACGACCTTGAGTGTCCGTTCAAATTCCCAGCCTGTGTCTACTTACCAGTGAAATGTATCTCAACGGAGGAAGGGGGCAGCGAAGCGCTCACGCTGTCGTGCCATGAACGCTGGAACGTCATGCTCGGGTCTGCTTTCGCAAAGCACCCGGTGCAATTGCCGTCCTACATCGAATACTCATTATTTAACCTGAGTGAAAGGAGATGATATGAGGTGCTCACGACCACTGTGTTCCACGCATTCAGAGGCTCATAAATTGGGTGAGACCCAGTTATCTCGTCCCCATAGAAGTCATCGATAGTGCGATTCGAGACAGCACAGAGGCAACCATAAACTTGCGCCAGCATGCATACGACGAAGGAGGAGAAAGCTCTAACCATGGGACGTGGGCGGGATTGGGCACGCTTCGGCAGATGCAATCCCCGAAGAGGATCTCGACAACTGCACACCAACTATAACACTGTACCACGTCAGCTAGACGCAGAGTTGGAAGAGGGAAAAAAAGACTTGCGTTGTTGACGAGGCAGGTGAGCCGGGGGCAAACAAAATAGCCGCCATTGACTCACGGGGCCCCATTTATTCAAGTTCGGTGGCCTGACACGCATGCCAACAATCATAGATTCGCATTTTGATGTAACTAACTGAATATAAATCTGGGATAATTATAATCAGCAACCCCCGTACACGAGTGCGGGGGTTGCTGATTATAATTATCCATAAATCTGAGTCGGTCAACAATCTTAGCATCTCCTAGCACTTACTCTTTAGATAAGACTAAGATCAAGCTCTTGAGTCTTGGCCTGTATACGGACGGTCTTTCAATGGAAGACATTCACGGCTGTTGCTCCAGATTGTACCTCGAGGCTGGGGGAGCGTGAGCATTGCAGTGTGCGGAGGGACCAGTGCAACTGGTAGCGGTGGCAGCGTAGATCATCCATCCCTCGTTGCCAGTTGGAGCGCTGTGCCGGCTTCAGAGTTGGTGGTGCGGTAGTGACAAATGTAATGAGAAGCGCTGTCTTATTCAGACGGGGTTCACAAGGACCCTTTGATGCAGGGGGCGGTATCCCCAGTTTCGGCTTGAAGAGACGCCCAAGTGGGCTCACGGTTACAGTAAGAAGTGATAGTGGGAAAGAAAACGAGTAACCGGTCCGTTCAACCGAAAGCAATTCGAACTTGGCGTCTAGATCATGGGCATGAATTAGATCTAGTGTGTAACTGAACGACGATCACCTAAAAAGCCCTATACAGGGGCAACACTTGAATTCCACCCCCCCATACTTCCTTGTCCCCAAGGCGCCGCAAAAAAGTCGTCGTGGCCCGCGAACGTGCCCTCAAACCGCCTGAGCGCCCCGTACGTGTACCAGTAGTACACCCCGCCGGCGACGAACACAAACGTTGACTCGGGATTAACCGCCTCGGGGACGAACGCGAGGGGCTCAACCTCCCCGACGACGCCGTATATCTCGCGCATCGATGCTGTGGACATGTACCCGTCGTGGAATTCCCTGGCGTTATCCCAGTGCGGCCAGTCGCACGACCAGCATTCGAAGAGAGGGATGCGGGGTTTGTGCCACGTCTGGAGATCCTTGGGGTTAAATGTATGTACGCTCTTGGTACTTGAGGGCACAGCTTGGGTGTGCTCTCGCTAACTTTTTCAGTAAGGCAATATCGGCAGGCAGCTGGACAATTACATACAGCGGACGCCCGAGCACGCTGCGGCAGACCTGGGATCCCAGTTGCTGAGATACACCACGAGTGTCCGCCAGAATTGGGAAGGTGGATTTTGATAGGCGTAGCATTGTGCCGTCCCTTTTACTATCGATCACCCACCTCTGCAAAAATAATTTGATGGAGGTCGTTCTCAAGCGTGTGGACTCGGCTTCCTTTCAAATTTTGGCAGAGCTCAAGCTAACAATGTAAATAATGTCCTCAAATATTTTTAGCTTTTATTGGAACGTGGGGATGGAGGTATAGATGTGCCGATGACTTGATACTTTTAACCTACCTTTGCAAAAAAAATTGGCGGGCGATCGCTGTCAACGAATGCGATCAAAATAAGCTCGAAATCGAGCTTTTCATTTTCTCTTGGGCCAAAATGTTGGAGGGATGGGCTACAAACTTGGAGGCATCTTTCAGGATACTGTCTTCATACCCTCCTTTTATTTCGAGCTAATGGGACTTAAATTGGAGTCGGCGGGGCAGATTTTTGCAAAGGTGGGCTGTTTTGCAGAGGTGGGTGATCGATAGTATGCGTTGCGGATCCGAATTTCAACATGATCCGTTGATGGTCCGAACCGGCTAATGCCGCCTGTCACAGGGGTAAGTTACACAAGCAACCAGAAAGTCGCATTCTAACTGAAGTGCGCGGTATTCGCCTTAGGCCTCAGGTCGTCTATAAAGATTGTATCTCATGGTATTGAATGAGTTTGAACTGACCGGGAGTCTAGAAGACCAGGGAAAGGGCCCCGGGCCGGGGGGGTTTCATATTAGTCTACACGTATCCGGTGCAGCTTGAACATGATTCGACACACAACATAGATCTTAGCAGACTAAGGTGAAAACATGGCCACTGACTCGTGTTCAGCTATAGAGAGACATAATGGATGTGCTGCACTGGTCCCGTTCTACAGAGTATCGGCAGTCAGTTGGGAAGAAAACCCACACATAAAATACTCACCGTCCAATTCAACCTTGAAATCTCCGTCAGAATATTCCCGGCCCCACTCGGGGCCTGGTGCTTGAGGAAACCCACCCCACAACGGCTGGCTGGGCGCCTCGGAGCTGGACCAATATCCATGCAATTCACCTTCAACTGCGGCAAGATTTTCGAAATAATACAACAGTCCTCCCTTGGCTCTGACTTCGGCGAGCAGAGCGTCGCGCCTGTCGGCAGTTTTGAGTATGATATGAGCGTAACCTTTACTCGACGAACTAGAGAAAACTTTCCTGAGAAAGATTCATGGGATATTACGCGCAGTGAAAAAAATAAACTGACTGAGAATGAGGTCTTCGGGATCAATGTGGTGCTTAGTTGCCAGGGCGGAAAGTTCCCCAGTATCGGGAATGTGACGAAGATAACTCCACGCGGCGTCATAATTCCACGATTCGCCGAGCACGCGAAAAGACGAACCTGGATTGTTCTGAAATTGGAGCACTTCCCAGTCGCAGTATGTGCCTGTAGTGGAGTATTGAACGAAATGTCGGATGCAAGTTGGTTCGGAATACAAGCTTACCGTATCGTTGAAGCATCCAACGGCTCAGAACTCCAACAACCATCACTGGGGACATATTGTTGCTCAGCGTATTCGGGGTAGCTAGTCACCATCGGGGGCATTTGCCCCAGTTCGCTCAACCACGTTTGAATATTGACCGTAAGATTCGCAATTTTCTTGAACCGTGGCCGTCTAGGGTCGTCGCCAGGAATCATGATTCCGAGGTCGCCTGGGTTCGCCGGGATGACTTCCCACAGATCTCAGATGGCACAGAGGCTGGAAGAATATCACTGCATCGACTCGAGCAAGGGGTTACGGATGGAATCCAGATTTTCTATGTCGCTCTGCAGCAACTTGATGTCGGAAGTAAGTTTTCTGAAGGTTTGATTTAACCCGTCATGCTGGCTGTCGGGATGGTAGCGAAAATCGATCAAGAAATGGATGAGGAAGCGGAAAACTCGGGTCACTGTTGGACCGGTCGCGCCTGGAATCCTATGAAGAAGAGGATAAAAAGCAAGGACAAAGAGTGACGGACCATAAGAACCAGTTACGTAGTTGAGCTTCGACTGATTTCTCGTGATTGCCTGGAGTCAGAGGTTAGGAAGAGTGCGTTTAGTCTAAGGACTCCGGAGCCGTACCTTTGTGATTAAAATTACAAAAAGATCCCACCCTTTCGCGACGATATCTGTATCATGTGCGGCGGGTTGGTAGAAATGCGACGGGTCGAAATGTGCGAGGACAAAATTCGGGCCGTTCATGCCTCCGGTTAAACGAAGGTATACTTGCGCTGTCTACGCGCGAGTTAGGGATGAAGCGGCGAGACGAATATTCATAGGCATACATCGAGTTTACAACCACCTCGATCTTTGCGCAGTAATTCATCGGCTGCACTCTGATACGCATTCAAGCTCTTGGGCATTTTAGCCAGAGTGAACTACAAAATTGCTTAACCTAGACACGAAAAAGGGCCTTTTTCACTTGAATGCTCATGTCCCGAAATTTCAACATACCATGGTTAAACCTCCAAGGAACATGTCTTAACACCGCTCCGACATCCACTCTCGATGTAATTTTGGACAGGAACGCCTGGGTCTGAACAATGATCCCGCTCAAATGACGAAAGACAAGAAACGGGAAAGACGTGCCGCGAAATACAATGTAGAAAGCGCAGCCATTCTCCTCCGATTGACCGACTATTTGCAGGTAATGAGGCTGCCTGTTGCGAAAAGAAAAATGCCTAAGGGCGGGTTGATCAGATGATTAAGGCTTTACCATGCGTCGGATTGAAGCAAGCTGTCAATATCAGCAGCCTGTGTTCGATGAATAGCATCCAGATTCGAAACACGTGAATCACAGACCCATTGCTTCTTGTCGGCACCATATTTCTTCACCACTACACGGTTTCCGTTGCACTCGGCAGAAACGACGCCACTGAGGGCATCCAATCGCCAACATTCAAGTAGATCCAGCTCCTCCCGTCGAATTGCGGACAGCCTGGGTTGAACTTCAACAAACGCAGTGAATTTAGGAAGCTGTTTTTAGACTCCTGTCGTACCTGGCGCTTGCGCAATGATGCAAGCCTGAAGCTGACCGAGCTAGTGATCCAATGTTCAATGTAAGGAGCCGAGGAGAAGGACGATATAGTAAACCCAGCAGATCGGGCAGACGCGTATGGAGCTTTAGACAGCGCGACCTGTTCGGAGAGGGTGGTTATTAGGATTAAAGGCGAGCAGAATGAACATACTTCGAAGACCTGAAAACTCTCGTTCAAAATATCTTTGCACTGGTTGATCTCGTCCCTGTCGGAGAATGAGACTGAACGGAACGTACTTTGCATATCGCGCGATGTCCTATTGCAAGTCCAACGGTATATCGGCCTAGGATTTACCTTTGAAAGCGTCCAGCAACAAGCTGGTACGCTCAGCGGCGCTCTTCGCAACCTGTCTTGCGTCTTGCTTGTTTTTCGTAACAGCCTGCCCTCTGGGTAGGTAAAACGAATCGCAAAGATCAACCCTGCGGACGAACCCGAGCGATCTCGATGTTCTCAATAGCGGTGCCCGCCGCTCACAAGGCTGGGATGCCGATAGCCCCATCTCCGAAGGCTGCAACGATCTTTAAGGCTGATTTGAGCTGGTCCAACGACTCGAGAGCAATCGCAAGGGGTCTAGGCATGAGAGAGGAGTACTAAGGTGGTCGAGGGAGGGTGGGGCCAGAGCATAAATCGCGGGCTTCTGCTGTACACGAGGGCGACTGGGAATTTCTCTACCAGAAGATTTACGTCCACACACATGTGATCTTTGTTGCGGAGTCTCAGATAGTCCAGAATGCAATCTCAAGGTGTACATGCGATGTCTTGATTCCCTTCTGACTCGGGCATAGACATATAGGGTCACCGTTGATGTAATTGGACAAGATTCCCAGTCTTCCAAGACAGGGCCCATTAGTCTTCGCCATATTTAAATTAGCCCGCCATAAGCCCGCACGGTGGATATAAGGCTTGAAGGCCCTGAGATGCAGCGTGTTGTGGCAAAGAGATGACTCGCGTGAAGTTTAGAGACGTCTAGAGATGAAGGCGCCGGGAGTTCTCTCATGATGCAAGCAAGAAATGGGACTCCCAGCACTAGTATTGAGAGCTTCAGATCAAGGCGTAGAATCTAGATATCCGAGGGACCGAGTGTCGCCGGTCGGAGGACCTCAGTTACCAGTATGGGCATTTCTCGCGAGTCGAAGTGCCTTTGATGTGAAGACCGTCGAACCGGCGTCCATGGAGGGGCAGGAAGAGGAGGAAGAGGAGGAGGAGAACGAGGGCATAAATATAGTGCAGTTGAGCGTGGACATGATGATTCTGAATGAAGAGCGAGTCTGTCAGCCCCATTGGCATTTGAACTCCGATGTTTATTTGGCGCTGTTACCTTCACCAGCACGTGCCGCGAAAGCGTCGGCCTGGAAAAGACGCGACGATGCGAGCGGAAGAGGACAAAAGCGCGCCGAACGCGCTAGAGAGGAGAGCTTGTGAGCATGGGTATACGGGTGGGCCAAATCTACCTTAAATGAGGGGAAAGCGCCCCGGATATCGACGAATAAATATGCCGAAACAAGCATTAGCGTTTGAATTCATCTTGAACCCAATAATTGTTGGAAACTCAAGTATAAGGGGACGTGTGCAGTGATATCGAGAATATGTAGATGTAGGCACCATCCGTTTTTCTGGAGTAAACTCGGAGTCTGTGGAACCAGCCACCCGACATCTGTAAGTCGCCCATCGGCGCGCGCGCACAGAGTCCGAGAAAGCCAAAAAGAAAACAGAATGGAGGACCGGTCGCGCAGTACGCCGCGAATAACGTGTCCAAGACCCTGTCGGGGCTGCTGACATGATCTATGCGGGCACTGGAGTGGCATCAAATAAACACGAATAATCCAGGGCGAAGCACTTGCCAGTGCGCACACGGGCAGCTCATAACAATCCAGATGGAGGAAAAAAATAGCCGCCTAGACGCGCAGCGGAAATGAGAATCCGCCGCGCATTGTCCGTCTGCCAAATTTTTCGTCGCCAGATAGCCAGGTGCAGTTTCGGTGGGGATCTGTGCATTGAATGGAAGCAGACGCGACTCACGAGAATTGGTCTACATTCTGACAGTGCAATTTTAGCCTCTAAAAAGCGCCAATGAACGATAACCGACTAACGGACGACGCCGAGAGTTCAAGTTGTACAAGACAAGAGTCCCGAAAAAACTTGGAAAACTTGAATGCCAAAATGGTGGAATAGGCCGCGAACCAAGAGAGGAGCTGAGGGTCCACGAGCTCTATCGCGGACATTGGGCCAAAGGTCATGGCGGACTACTGTGGTAACTGTGATGAAGGCGGTGACCGGTCAAAAGTTGAAAGCGTGGATGTGGAAATTTTAGCCGAACCCGGCAAGTTCCGACTCTTTTGATCCGAGTACTTACACAGACACCATCGAGCTCGACGACGAAGACGGTGATGACCACCGTGCCTCCAAGCGCTTCAAGCGGGCTTCAAGACTAACCGTCAGCGTCGCCGTGATCTCACCTCCCGCCGGACCGCTGCCCTCGCCGCACCCTGCCCATCGAGGTCCCATGGTGGTCACCCTGTACGGCCGAAGAGCGCCGCGCCTCCGCAAGCTGGCACGCACGATGCGGGGCGGCGCGAAGCGACCTCAGAATTCACGCACCCCACGACCTTTCCAAGTCCCTGCTGCGCCTTCTGCGCTGCACCCACGCTCAGCTTACTCCGAGTCTCTGGATGGAAACGAAGATTTGAAGGACATGTGGGGCTGCTGTAGACACAAAATTGGGGGCGTCGTCTCGCATGTTTCTGGCTTCGAGTTGATCATCCTCGAGGTACAGAAACCCGTTGTTGTGGAGTCGGGCGCCGCGTACGCTGGGGTCCGCAGTACACCTGGAGCACTTCGTCTGTGTATCAGATCGCACTGCGACGCTCTCGCTCTGGCGCCTCAAAGACTCGGATAAGACGTCGACACGGATGGACATTTGTCCCTCAAATATCCCGAGCCGCGCTCCCAAAAATCGCCGTTGTGAATACCCTGCCCATCACGGTCACAATGGACTGGCGCCCCGTCTGTACGCGTGAGCGCTTTCTATGGGATAAAAACGCCTAGCACCTCCCTGGCCCTGCCGCGGTTCCAGCGGCGCGCTGGCGCCCGAGGCTCCACCGAAGCGCCCTACGAAACGACTGGAGCCGCAGAGTGTCGACGCCCAGGTGCGAGATATCGCGGTGGTCTCTTCGCGCGGTGGCGCAAATCTAGCGCACATACAACAGACAACAGTGTATATGCGCCTTTACGCTTCACCTCCCTCCATTCGCTACCGCACAGAGGCAGATACACACTCCGCGCACCTCTTTTGCTAAGCAGGCGCATCGGCCTTCCTCAAGCTCCCCGGGGCGCACGCGGGGATTGCGGGTGGCGAGGCATCGGCGAGCATACCGGCAAGCTATTTTCCCGAGTCTGCGCCAGCGGCAG
The DNA here is from genome assembly GCA_029289555.1 of Mycena latifolia. NCBI lineage: Eukaryota > Fungi > Basidiomycota > Agaricomycetes > Agaricales > Mycenaceae > Mycena > Mycena latifolia. Next base: position 874,026 of record JARJLE010000041.1, on the reverse strand, counting down.
AGCGCCGCAGGTATCATCTCCCCGCGCCGTAGGCATCCTCTTCGTCCGTGCGTAAGTTGGCCCCCGTGCCGCGTTGGCCTAGACGGGGCGCAGCGCTCTAGGGGGCAAGAAAGGCTCACGGCAGGGATCTAGGGCAGAATTGTACTAAGTTAGTGTTGCTAAATGGAATCTCCAGACGTGGAATCCGGACCGCGATCGAGTGACCTCAGCATTCACGCGCCGCCCAAGACCTTCACGCTCCTTAGCGACGCAGCCGAACTCAGCGACCCGGGGACTTAGGGCTGCGGTCTTTCATGGTCCCCTCCAGTGATCAAGCCCCGCATTCTCCCGTCGTGACCACATTCTGGGGCGCAAATTCGTCCAATGGCTTCCTCTCCTCCGGCGGCCGCTTCAGAAAGCATTCCTTGGCCAAGCGCGGCGCCGCCCTCAAGCATGGTACCGTCCTCAAGCTCGTGCGCAAGCATGCCCATCTGGTGAATCGGGACCCCATGAACGCTGGACTCAAGCAGCGTCGACGTGTTCTCCTACATCGCCTCAAGCGCCAGAAGCGGCCTCCCAGCGTCTCCCCCGCATCTGCGACGCCGCATTCACCCCTCCTCCCGCCTCAACTCCACCCCGCGCCCTCGCCGACGTCACGAACGCTGCCGCCAACTGCAGCGCAAGCGAACGTAAGGACGGGGCCGTCAAGCCCAGGAGGAAGCTGGTCAAGGCGCAGAAGACGCGGAAGCAGGTCATCGCACGCGACAGCGGAGACAGTGGCATTAAGGCGCTCGTTCCGTGCAGCAAGGTAGGCGGCGTGAAGAGGACCCAAGACAGCAAGTGGACGCGAGAACAAGCCTTTCCGCTTGTCGACGAAACGAAGGCCGGTATAGACTTGACCGATGTGGGCCATACGGTAGGTTTCTGTCGTCATCTGGTCTTTCGGATATTCACGCTATTCGCAGTTTCTTGCGGTGATGACCGCCTGCGCCTCACGTGCGTGAATCTCCTCCAGCCTTGACAATGAATAAGGTCCTTGCTCGTACGTGCGCTTCGTATACCGGGTATGCCCCTCACTCATCAGCCGTTTCCAGGTCTAGCCGCGGTCCACCATACCCGGTACAATACAACGCTTGATTCATCCATTCTATCCGTACCTGCCCGCTGCTACCATCCGCTCTCCATGCTCATCCTGCTCCTCTAGCGGATCGATATGCTCGACATGGACGTCGCTTGATCGTGGCTTAGATTTGGTATAAACTGCATCCTCTCCGTATGCTCCCCGTCCTCATCGGGCCGCCCAGGAAGTGTCGGGCTCTCGAAACGCCCGGCATGGACGTTTGCTTAAGACTCGGATTGATTGATGTGGCGTGAAATTCGTCTTCCTCCCCCCGACGTCCCTCCCGGTCCTCCTCCCCCGCCGATTATTGGCTATTACCAGTCGGATTCATTCTTTTCGCTGCGCGCGCGTGCTGACGAGGTTTCAGCCCCACGCTCCTTACCTTGCGACACCTTTCCTCCCTCGCTCAGACTTCCCTGCCTTCCCCCGCTGGCCCTCCTCCCCGCCGCGGACGACGTCCCGGTCCCTTCGGCTTCGGACACCGCTGTCTTTACTTGCCCACTAGGCGTGTACTTTGTAGGTGTCTTTGCTTTGCCTGTCTGGTCTCGAGCGCTGAGCGCTACTTCAGATTTGTGTTATTACGCCGCAACTGTATCGGCTCCTGTACCACCCCCCGTACCACCATCTGCGGCGACAGCCTTTCCGTACGTCCCCACCTTGGCCTCCCCCACCTCAGCTGACGTCCGTGTATAGCCAATGTATCGCTAGCCATTCTCCGTCTTCACTTGTACCACCAAATGTATCACTACCACTTGTACTTCCACCGGCGCCCACACCCTATTCGTACGTCCTCCTTGTATTGGCCCTCTCCACCTCGGCTGACGCTAGATGTAGCGACTGTATCGTTTGCTCCTCTATCTCCCGCATCTCTGGCTCGGGCAGATCCTAAACCTGTTTTCGCTGTCGGTCGACGTAGTTGTTCTCTTGTTTTGCTCTCCATTGCTCCCCTCGCTTCGTTTTGTTGTTTCGTTTCGATTACTTGCTTGTCTGTGTTCGCTTGCTACGGCATGCTCTCATTTCGTACGCTCCTCCCGGCTTTGGATATCGCGAGCTGACTTTATACTTGCAGGCTTTCCCGGCGCTATGCTCCTCGACGCTTTCCTTCCCTTTTCGTCGCGCTCTCAAGCACAAGCTCTTTACCTGCAAAGCACAAGCTCCCCGAGTTCTCGCCAGTCCTGCAAAGCGTAGCTCTTCTCGCACCTCGAGCACCTCGAGCGCAAGATGTACATACCCCCACCACAAACTTATGTGACTCTCGTTCGTTCCCGGGTTTGGTGATCAAAGCCTTGAGTCCCTCGTATGTCGCTCTCTCGTTTTCGTATACAGAGCTGATGGACTTTGGCGTGGCTTTAGGCTTTCCGTTCTATTCTGAATCTCTAGCATCCGCGCTCTCCCACCCGTCACAGCTTCAAGTTTTCGCGAATCGCTGCAAGACGACTACTCCTTCCGCGGAGAGACTCAGCACGGCTATCGTCCAAGACATACGCTCGCTACTGCCATACTCGCAATTCGGATCCGCGGCCGTTCCCACGAACGCATCGACAAGCTTGACTCTCCGAGTCGGAAGGGCTCTGCAAAACGACGGGGGTGAAAATGCAATGAGGACGCAAGACGTCACAAGACGAGAAAAACGTAAAAGATGGATATAGACAAAAGGCGCGGGCTCTGTAATAATGAAGAACCTAGAGGGAAAATATGCATCGTAGTAGAGCGAAGATGTTTTTGGATTCGCATTTGTGTGTTGTCTGAGGCGAAAGGTTTCTCAAGAGTCCGAGCATTCCAAATACGTCCAACTCCGGTCTCTTCCTTTCTTACGCTCACTTGCTCTCCCTACTTGCCGTCAAAAATGAACGCAGCGGTGAGACAACGCAGCGCCCTTCTACCCCTCAGGCCTCAAGATTCAAGTCCTCAACCATTCATCTGTACTACAATTCGCTTTGGGGCCCGCACGACCTTTCCAAGTCCATGTTGCTCCTTCTGCACTCAATACCCGGCATCCACGCGTTACACTCCACTCCAGCTACACATACCTTCTCGCGCTCCGAGACCAAATCGCCCGTGGATGGAAGGGAAGATCTGGAGGGAAGGGTACAGGAAGGGTGTGTGGCTGCTTGGACACAAACTCGGGTGCGTCGGCTCTGTAGCTTCGACCTGCTCATCCTTCAGCAACAGCCAGTTGTCCACGCGCGTTATCGCCCTTCGAGATGAGTGCCACGTACGCTGGCCCACTGCTCCTTGAGCCGCGCTCGGTTTGCCGCCACGAATCACCGCTGTGACCATCCGCCGTCTACAAGCGCAACGTCCTCCACGATCGCAGCAACATCCACCGTGCGTGCAAGCATGCCGCACCTTTCTCTGCCCTAGAGCGTTGCCAGCGCTCCACAAGGGCCGACTCGCAGGAGGCCCCTAGTCGGAACGACTAGAGTCGCGGATTGTCAACCCCAGATGCGAGGTCCTCGCGCGGGGTCGCATATCTAACGCTCATTCATAGGTGGGTACCCCACCTCCGTTTCCTCTCCTTCATCCGCTTACGCTGCCGCGCAGACGCAGGTGCACAAATAATAAGACGTTGAATCACTCTCTCCCGCGTGCCTCCTCTGTCAAGCCGGCGCGGTAGCGCTCAGGCACACTGCAGTCTGCCTGCGCCCTTCCTCAAGCTCCCCGGAGCGTACGGGGACAATTCTGGTCGCGAGGCATCAGCGAGCGTGCTGGCGACCTAGTCTTCCGGGTCTGCGGCGAGTTGTCCTTGAGCGCCGCAGGTATCGTCTCCTCGCGCCGTAGGCATTCTCTTCGTGCGTGCATGAGTTGGGCCCCGTGCCTCGTTGGCCGAGACGGGCGCGGCGCTCTAGGGGGCGGGAAAGGCTCGCGGCCAAGCTCACGGCAGCGAATGGAGGGATGTAGGGCAAAATTGCACTAAGTTAGCATTGTGTAAGTGGAATCTCCAGACTCGGAATCCGGACCGCGATCCTGAGTGATTCCCAATCGTGATGGCGTCGGGCTTGACTTCCTTGAAGACTTCTATGGGCCCAATATGGACTGTGGCTGCCCCTCGTATTGCATAGCTTCATGCTTATTTCGGATTAGAGGCACTTCTTCCCTGATAGGTCACACGACGTGCCAATGACAATACTCCCAGCGAGAACAGCCCTGAACAGCTCTATAAGAGCTTCCCTTTCTGCGACCCTCAACCCCAGCCAGCGCAATGGCCGAGCTCGCTATAGGACTAGTCGGTGCTGCTGCGACAGCAGGAGGATCTGCTATTACGACGGTATCTGGATTCACGGGACGACATGAAAATAGCCTTCGCGAGGAGATGATGGAAACGAGAAGGAACACGGCTGACTTCATGACCAACTGCCAGAGCGGAGACGTTACACTGGACGAGGAAAGAGAGTTCTTGGAGGCTAGAGGAGCGTACGTGTGCTTAGCACGTTTATAAATGCGAAGTGCTAAAACTACGATGCGAAATCAAAGAGCTATCCAGAGAGAAAATGAATACAATGAAAGCATCGAGAGCTACAAGGTTGCTTCGTGGGTCAATCCCGTGAAAAAAATAAAGAAGAAGCAGGAGGTCAGGAAAAGAAAACGCTTGACTCGACGATCTAATCATTCCCTGAGAAGTCTCAACGAGGTAAGAGGAGTATATCTATCTATGGGACGAAGATCTGCTAACAAATACCAAGTCAATGTATTCGAGATCCGGCGTATCCTCAATCTGCGCGTCTGCAGGCTCTCCGCCAGGATCCAACCTCGCTGTACATGATATACAAGATTGGGCGCACAAAGTTTCCGACAACTCTGGCTCCTCTGCCTCTCTCTACTCCGCTTACGTGTACGGCTCCCCCGCCGCCGCCGCCTCTACCTCCGACTTCGGCCACGACGCAGGCGCAGAGGCGCATGCCCTGGGTGTCGAGCTCTGGTTTGACGCTCGCTACGAAGAGGCGGTGCATGCCACCGAAGAAGCCGTCGAAATTCGGCGAAAGCTTGCAGAGACGGACCGCACCGTCACCAAGGACCTCGCGGATTCGTTGCACAACTTAGGTGTCTACCTCAGTGCTGTCGCTCGTTACGAGGATGCGCTGCATGCCGACGTAGAAGCTGTCGAGATTCGGCGAAAGCTTGCGGAGACGGACCCCAGCGTCGTCAAAGACCTCGCGGATTCGTTGTACAACCTAGGTGCCGACCTCAGTGCTGTCGCTCGCTACGAGGATGCGCTGCATGCCGACGTAGAAGCCGTCGAGATTCGGCGAAAGCTTGCGGAGACGGATCCCACCGTCACCAAGGACCTCACGGATTCATTGCACAACCTAGGTGTCGACCTCAGTGCTGTCGCTCGCCACGAAGAGGCGGTGCATGCCGACGAAGAAGCCATCGAGATTTGGAGAAAGCTTGCGGAGACGGACCACACCGTGACCAAGGCCCTCGCGGATTCGTTGTTCAACCTAGGTGTCGGCCTTCGTGCTGTCGCTCGCCACGAAGATGCGGTGCATGCCCACGAAGAAGCTGTCGAGATTCGGCGAAAGCTTGCAGAGACGGACCCCACCGTCACCACGGACCTCGCGGATTCGCTGCACAACCTAGGTGTCGAGCTCAGTGCTGTCGCTCGTCACGAAGATGCGGTGCATGCCATTGCAGCAGCCGTCGAGATTCGCCGAAAGCTTGCGGCAACGAACCCCACCGTTGCCAAGGACCTCTCAAATTCGTTGCACAGTCTAGGCATCGAGTTCAAGACTGTCGCTCGCCACGCAGAGGCGATCCATGCCGATGAAGAAGCCGTCGAGATTCGGCGAAAGCTTGCGGAGACGGACCCCAGCGTCGTCAAAGACCTCGCGGATTCGTTGTACAACCTAGGTGCCGACCTCAGTGCTGTCGCTCGCTACGAGGATGCGCTGCATGCCGACGTAGAAGCCGTCGAGATTCGGCGAAAGCTTGCGGAGACGGATCCCACCGTCACCAAGGACCTCACGGATTCATTGCACAACCTAGGTGTTTACCTCAGGGCTGTCGCTCGCCACGAAGAGGCGGGGCATGCCGACGGAGAAGCCGTTGAGATTTGGCGAAAGCTTGCGGAGACAGATCCAACCGTCACCACGCATCTCGCCAGGTCACTAGAAAGTTTAGGTGTTGATCTCCGTGTAGTCCGTCGCCATGAAGCAGCGCTGGAACTTAGTAAAGAGGCCGTTGAGCTTTTCCGCAAGGGTGCGGAGACGGACTCCGCCGTTCTTGTTTATGAACTGCCTCGTGCACTGCAAAACCTCGGTTTCGATCTCAGCGCAGCCAATCGTCACGAAGACGCAGTGCGTGCGAGTGAGGAAGCAGTAGGGCTTTTGCAGAAAGTGGCAGAGCCAACTCCAGACACGGCATTGCAAAATGCCAGCACGCTGCAGAGTCTAGGCGCATGCCTCCGCGCCGCGGACCGCCATGAAGATGGTCTGCGCGTGCATAAAGAAGGGGCTGAACTCTATCGCAAGCTAGGGAAGACACACCCAGACGACACCGCCAACTCGCTTCATTGGCTCGCTGAAGCTTTTCGCAGTATTGGCCTCCGCGAAGATGCGCGGCGCGCTGAGGAAGGCGCCATCGAGCTCTACCGACAGCTTGTTCAGACGAAGCCTTACCACACCAGTAATCTTATCCAGTCTCTCAAGCTGCGCGTGGAGGATCTGCACGCCTTCGGGCGCCAAGAAGATGCAGTGCGCGCCGGTGCCGAGGTAGTTGAGCTTGAGAGTATGGCTTCGGAGCGGGGTCCCAGTTCATTTGCAGAGGGAGCAGTGGAGCCTCAAAAGTGCGTCTCTGACAAGCCCAAATTTAATGAAGAAGTCGTAGGACAAGAAGGCGAGAGAGACGCGACAAGGAGGTTTCACAGGTATATCTCCAGGGGAATACAATGGCTGAAGCCACAACCGAGGAAGCAAAGGAAAACTTTAAGGAAGCGGAGAGAGATGGCCATGGAAGTGACAAAGAAAGGGTCGTGATTCGTGAATCTAGGCGAAGATATGTAGCCAGCGAGCGAGATTGACGAGATATTGTAAGAACAGTGTTTTTGGATCCTTGTTGGTCTGTTGCATGCGCAAGTCTGTTGTCTGAGATGAAAGGTTTCTGAAGAGCGAGCATACTAGTATTTCCGAACGAGGACTTCAGTACTACCTCTTTCTCCGTCCTACCACCACCACCATGAAGCCCAATCGCAGCGGCGACAATAACGTCGCTCCTTCTCCTCAAGATCCAAGGCCTACCTTGGGCCTCAACGATACCCGTAGTTCTCGCCTCGTATAATGGAGCCTGTACGGCCCTTCCAAGACCTTTGAACCCTCTGCTTGTTCCTTTTCTGCATTGTACCAACGGACTGCACTCTTCTCCGCCCCAGCCTTGCTCTCCGGATACTTCAAATTTCTCGTGCTCGGAGCTCCAGGACCAAATCGCGCGTCGATTGGAACCGTCGGAAGATCCACAGAAGACGGGGAAAGGCGTTCACAAATTCAGGTGCGCCCCAGGCGCAATCCTCAGCTTTTCCCGTCGCTCATTATCGTCCAGGCTTCAGCTACCCGTCATGGAGCCTAACCTGGCCCGGGCCCGCTTCGTCTGTTACCCTCACTATTCGGCCCAGCGCCTCAAAAACACGACATGGTGCACTTCAAACTGTGGCCACATGAGGCGCGCGCCACCGCTTCAACTGGTACGCTGCGAACCTCCCCCCTCCCCAATCGCAACGTCCACCCGTACATACGCTCAAATCGCGACCGTATGCGTGCGCGTGCGCATCCTTTCGGGACGCCTCGAACCTGAGGATCCTCTAAAACGCCCTCCGCACGACCGAAGCCGGGGAGAGTCGATCTAGGCGCAAGGTCTCGCGGAGGCCTTGCGCTACGTCGAAAATGCAGCGCACTCGCAGTGGGGTAAGTACGCCGCCGCTTCACCTCCCTCCATCCGCTTACGCTAGTCAGGCGCACAAATACGCTGAATCTCCCTTCCCCCGCGCGCCTTTTCCGCCAAGCCAATGCAGTAGTGTTCAGGCGTACCGTAGTCTGCTTATGCCGCCTTCTTCAAGCTCCGCGGAGCATACGCGGGAATTGGTGGTCGCGATGCAGCAGCGAACATATTGAGCTGCTGTTTCCTCTGGCGTCGCAGGCATCCTACTCATACGCGTAAATTTTAAATCACACGATTGCCCCAGCCTTGTCAGTAGAACTCGTCCTCAATAAACGCCGGAAACCCCTTGCATGCTTGTCCCCCCATCAAGTTTTTGGTCTTTTATCGACCTCTCTTTGAAAATACTTAGAGCGAACATCTTGTTGAGCCTCAGGCGACAACACCTTGGTATTCTCGAGCCGCCATCTAAATGGCACGTCAGGAATATTTCCTGCTGCACACTTGAATGATTGCTAAAGATGGAATTTCATTCTCGCTTCTAACGCGTTCTACAGAGAAAGTGGACCTAGAAGTCCGAATGAGAGTACGTAGATGGAATCCGTCAGAATACACGGTGGGCTGCTTGTAAAAGTCGAAAAAATGTCCACTGTGGGCCAGCATCAGACGAACTCCAAGAGGCCTCGCGCAAGCCAGCGCTCGTGCTCCCGCTTGAACTGCACCTCGAGCTCCTGCTGCTCCATCGCAAGCACGCGCGGCGCGCACTCGGTGAAGCACAGCCGCGCGAGCCCCGTCCTGCACCACGTCCGCGACGGCGTGCCAACTCGAGGTCCGCCGCCTGGTCGTGGATACGGAACGTGCGGAGGTGCGGGACGAGCGGGACCGCGGCGTCCGCGCGCAGGTCGCGCATGTTCGTGCAGCGGCCGAGGAGGCGGCGGAACGACTCGCGGCCGATGATCCGAGCTCGACGATGTCGGGGTTCGTAAGGAGGATTCGCGCAGGGGACGGGTGCGACTTCGTCCAGAACTTGCGGAGGGAGCGCTGGGAGCGCTGCACGAGCGCGACGACGTGGTAGAAGTCGCGCGGGGGCGCCTCGATGAAGAAGTCCTGCAACGCCGGCAGGAAGAGCTGGTCGAGGAGCGGGCCCGGCGCGTAGAGGGTGAGCTTTTGGAGGAGCATGAAGCGGACGAGCTCGGTGGGTGGACGCCAGTCGACATGGCGGCGCTCGACCACCGTCGCCCGGCACACGACGAGATTCTCCGCCTGGCACAGGGCATCGAAGTGGTAGGGGTCCATGCACTGACTCTCGTAATGTGCGAGTTGGTCCCACGGGAAGATATCCTCGAACGGCGGGTCCGCCGGCCACATGAAGCTGTCGCTGTAGTTCGGGCTGTAGTCCGCCAACATCCAGTTTATGTTGCGGTCGTCCGCGTAGAGGCGCGGCTCGGTGACGCGCACGATTTTCAACGCGGGCGCAAACTCGAAGATGTTCTGCCCCGCGTACCCGCCCTGGCTGTCAGCGTAGATGTGGATCTCGCGCAGGAGCGGGATGTTGTTACGCAAGCGAAGCAGCGCGTTCGTCGGCAAAAGCCATTTGGAGACGAGCTCGAGCGTCTCCCAGCGCGCACAGGAGGGCGCGATGGCCGTGAATACTTGTCGGTCGTGTAGCCGGGAGTTTCCTGCGAAATCAAGGCGACTCGCATCGGTTGCTGCCCACCGCGGGCTATCTGCTCCTTGAGGAGTGCCACTGGGTAGTTGATCCATGGTGCGGTCCCAGTCGGAATTGAGATCCATAGGTCGGCCCACATGCACGGCATATCGAGGACCGTTGCTCTCCATCGTCCGCACACGCGTCCAAGCCCCCAGGATCCATGGTTAAGGGATATCTTGCCAAACTCGAGCGCCTCTTCTCGCGAAGGCAAAGTTCGCTTGAAAACTGTGATCAGCGACGGCGACTCCGGCAAAGTCCGAGCATTCCAAATGCGTCCAACTCCGCTCTGTTCCTTTCTTACACTCACTTGCTCTCCCTACGTACCGCCAGGAATGAACGCAGCGGGGACAACGCAGCACACTCTTACCTCTCAGGCATCAAGACTTGAGACCTCAATGACTCACAATTTCGCTCTGGGGCCCTCACGACCTTGCAAAGTCCCTGTTGCTGGACCTTCTGCACCCACGAACTACACTCCACTCCAGCTCTACGCATACCTTCTCGCGCTCCGAGACCAAATCACCCATGGATGGAAGGGACGATCTGGAGGACAGGGAAGGTACTGAAAGGGTGCTTGGACATAAACTCGGGCGCGTCGGCTTGGCGTGTTCCTAACTTCGACTTACTCATCCTCCAGCAACAGCCAGTTGTCCACGCGCGTTATCGCCCTTGGAGCTGGGCCCCGCCTACGCTGGCTCACTGCCCCTTGAGCCGCGCTGTTTCGTGGGGTTTGCCGCCACGAATCTCCGCTGTGACCATCCGCCGTCCACAAGCGCAACGTCGTCCACGATCGCAGTAACATCCACCGTGCGTGCAAGCCATGCCGTACATCTCTCTGCCCTAGTGCGTTGCCAGCGCCGACTCAGAGAGGCGCTTAGTATGAACAACTAGAGTCGCGGATTGTCGACACCAGGTGCGAGGTCCTCGGCGGATGTCCTGTCTGACTTCATACTTGCGGGCTTTTATGTTGTGCTGTCCACCTCTGCCCACCAATGCTTTCGTTTTCGTCGCGTTATCAGCACTTCTATCCTTACTCGCAACGTACCAGCTCCTGGAGTTCTCGCCGATCCTGCAAAGCAACCGCACAACGCTCTTCTCGCACCCTCAGAGCTCCTCAAACGCAAGATGTACCCCCCACCGCAAACTTGTTTGGTTCTCATCCCTATCCCGCTGGCGTTCGTTCCTGCGTTTGATGATCAAAGCCTCGAGTGTCTCGTATGTCGCTCTCTTCGTCTTTCTCATATACGGAGCTGATGGATCTTTGGTGCGGCTTAGGTTCCGTGACATGCATACCTGAAGACTCAAATACTCGCGCTGTCCCACCCATCGTGCTCACGAGCGTCAAATTTCGCGAATCACTGCAAGACGGTTACTTCTTCCGCGGAGAGACTCAGCACGGCTATCTTCCAAGACATACGCTCGCTACTGTCCTACCCGCAATTCGGATCCGTGGCCGCTCCCGCCTCGTACGAACGCATCGACAAGCTTGACTACCCGAGTCGGAAGGGTTCTTCAAAACGGCGGGGGTGATATTTCAGTGCATACGGTCTTTACAAGACGAGAAACGCAGAAAATAGATTTAGACAAAAGGCGCAAGCTCCGTAATAACGAAAATCCTAAAGGAATGTATTCGTAGTGTAGCAATCGTGTTTTTGGACTCGCGTTAGTGTGTTGTCTGAAGAGAAATCAATGTGGGCAAATTCCCAAATGAGGACTTTGCCTTTACCTTTTTCTCCGTCTACCACCATGAAGTATCACAGCTGCGCCAACCTCGTCGTCCTTCTGCCTCTCAAGGCCCCGCCTCAGCGACTCGTTCGTAATTTCGCAGCTCGCTTGCCTAAGTAGTCGATCTCGGAGCTTGCTCGGGGCCCTCTGAATAACTTGGAGTAAAACCGGATTCCGGGGGTAGGGAGGTTTTTCGGACGTCCGCACTGGGATCAGACCTCTTTCGACATATGCCCGCGCCTGCTGTGCGGGCTATGCATATAATATATGCTTATTTCGGATTGGAGGCGCTTCTTCCCCGATAGGTCACACAACGTGGTATCAATGCTCCCAGCGAGAGCAGCCCTCAACAGCTCTATAGGAGTGTCTTCCCTTTCTCCGCGACCCTCACTAACTCTCAACCCCAGTCAGCGCAATGGCTGAGCTTGCTATAGGACTGGTCGGTGCTGCTGCGACAGTAGGAGGATCTGCTCTTACGACGGTGTCTGGATTCACGGGACGACATGAAAATAGCCTTCGCGAGGAGATGATGGAAACGAGAAGGAACACGGCTGACTTCATGACCAACTGCCAGAGCGGAGACGTTACACCGGACGAAGAAAGAGAGTTCTTGGAGGCTAGAGGAGCGTACGTGTGCTTAGCACATTTATAAATGCGAAGTGCTAAAACTGCGATGCGAAATCAAAGAGCTATCCAGAGGGGAAATGAATACTATGAAAGCATTGAGGGCTACAAGGCTGCTTCGTGGGTTAATCCCTTGAAAAAATTGAAGAAGAAACAGGAAGTCAGGAAAAGCAAACGCTTGACACGACATTCCAATCATTCACTGAGAAGTCTCAACGAGGTGAGAGGAGTTTATCTGTCTATGGGACGAAGATCTGCTAACGAATGTCAAGTCGATTTATTCGGGATCTGATACATCCTCCATCTGCGCGTCTTCAGGCTCTCCGCCAGGATCCAACCTGGCCGTAGATGATGTCCAAGGTTGGGCGCACCAGGTTTCCGGCAACTCCTCTGCCTCTCTCTACTTCGCCTCCAACGCCTCGAACGCGCACGTGTACCGCTCCCCCGCCGCCGCCGCCTCTACCCCTAGCTTTGGCCACGATGCAGGCGCAAAGGCGCATGCCCTAGGTGTTGAGCTCTGGGCTGTCGCTCGCTACGAAGAGGCGGTGCATGCCACCGAAGAAGCCGTCGAGATTCGGCGAAAGCTTGCGAAGAAGGACCCCGCCGTCGCCAAGGATCTTGTCTGGTCACTAGAATGTTTAAGTGTTAAGCTCCATGCCGTCGGTCGCCATGAAGCAGCGTTGAAAGCCACCGAGGAAGCCGTCGAGATTCAGCGAAAGCTTGCAGCCAGACGCGTCCGTACGCACTACCGCACTGTCAGCAAGGACCTCGCGCGTTTGTTGCACAACCTAGGTGTCTACCTCAGTGCTGTCGCTCGCCACGAAGAGGCGATGCATGTCGTTGAAGAAGCCGTTCAGCTTTGGCGAAAGCTTGCTGAGACGGACCCCACCGTCACCGAGGACCTCGCGAGTTCGTTGTACAACCTAGGTCTCCGGTTCAGTGCTGTCGCTCGCCACGAAGAGGCAGTGCATGCCGTCGAAGAAGCCATCCAGATTTGGCGAAAGCTTGCGGAGACTGACCCCACCGTCACCAAGGACCTCGCGAGTTCGTTGTACAACCTAGGTCTCCGGTTCAGTGCTGTCGCTCGCCACGAAGAGGCGGTGCATGCCGTCGAAGAAGCTGTCGAGATTTGGCGACAGCTTGTGGAGACGAACCCAAGCGTCACCAAGGATCTCGCCGGGTCACTAGAAAATTTAGGTTTTACCCTCCGTACCATCGGTCGCCATGAAGATGCGCTGCAGGCCACCGAAGAAGCTGTCGAGATTCAGCGAAAGCTGGCGGAGACGGTCTCCACCGTTTTTGTTTATGAATTGCCTCGTGCGCTGCAAAACCTCGGCTTCGATCTCAGCGCAGCCAATCGTCACGAAGACGCGGTACGTGCGAATGAGGAAGCAGTTGGGCTTTACGAGGGAGTTGCAGAGCCGACTGCACACACGGCACTGCAAAATGCCAGCACGCTGCAAAGTCTGGGCGCATGCCTCAGCGCCGCGGGGCGCCATGAAGATGGCCTGCGCGTGCATAAAGAAGGGGCTGAGATTTATTGCAAGCTGGGAGAGACGACCCCTGACGACACCGCCGAGTCGCTGCATGTGCTCGCTGAAGATTTTCGCAGTATTGGCCTCCACAAAGATGCGCTGCGCGCTGAGGAAGGCGCTATCGAGCTCTACCGCAAGCTCATCCAGACGAAGCCTTACCACATCAATAATCTTATCCGGTCTCTCAAGCTGCGCGCGAAGGATCTGCACGCCTTCGGGCGCGAAGAAGATGCGGCGCGCGGCGATGCCCTTCAGAGCATGGCTTCGGAGCAGGGTCCCAGTTCAGTTGCAGAGGGAGCAGTGGAGACGCAAAGGTGCGTCTCTGACAAGCCATTTGTTGCGTAGACTTAGTACAGATTCACAGTTTTCCAGCCGCAACGCCCAAATTTAATGAAGAAGTCGTAGGACAAGAAGGCGAGAGAGACGCGACAAGGGGATTTCACAGGTACATCTCCAGGGGAATACAATGGCTGAACTACAATCGAGGAAGCAGTGGAGACCGAAGGGGAGAGCGATGGCCATGGAAATGACGAGGGCCGTGATTCGTGCATCCAGCGTAGGCGAAGATATTATGTAGCCAGCGAGCGAGATAGTCGAGGACACAATGTATCGTACTGTAAGAGTCGTGTTTTTGGATTCTTGTTGGTCTGTTGCAAGTTTGTTGGCTGAGACGAAAGGTTTCTGAAGAGCGAGCATAATTCCGAATGAGGTACTACCTCTTTCTCCGTCCTACCACCGCCACCAGTATGAAGCCAAATCGCAGTGACAACAACGACGTCGCTTCTTCTGCTCCTCAAGATCCAAGGCCTGCCTACTAGGCCTCAACGATCCACCCGTAGCTTTTGGCTTGTACAATGGAGCCTGTATGACCCTTTCAAGACCTCTGAACTCTCTGCTTGTTTCTTTCTGCACCGTCCAGCTTGGCTCTACGGATACTTCAAATGTCTCGTGCTCGGAGCTCCAGGACCTAATCGCGCGCCGATTGGAACGTTCGGAAGATCCACAGAAGACAGGGAAGGGCGGACGCAAACGCAGGTGCGCCCCAGAATCAAGCCTCAGCTGTTCTCTTCGCTCATTGACCTCCAGGCTTCGGCCCAGTGCCTCAAAGACACGACAGGCACTTCAAGCCGTGCATCCCACATGAGGCGCGCGTCACCATTCCGGCCGGTCCGCTGTGGACCTCCACCCTCCGCAATCGCAGCGTCCACCGTATGCGTGCGCGCGCGCTTCCTTTCGGGACACCTCGAATCCGAGGCTCCACTGAAACGCCCTCCGCACGACCGGAGCCGTCGAGAATCGATACCCAGGCGCAAGGTCTCGCGAGGGCTTTTGCGCTACCTCGAAAATCCAGCGCACTCACAGCGGGGTAAGCGCGTCGCCGCTCTACTCCGTCCATCCGCTTACGCTGCCGCGCAGAGTCAGGCGCACAAATACGCTGAATCGCTCTGAGGCTCTCCCCCGCGCGCCTCTTCCGCTCAGCCTGCGTGGTACCGCAGTCCGCCTTTGCCGCCTTCTTCAAGTTCCTCGGAGCATACGCGGGAAATGGTGCACGATGCAGCAGTGAACGTACTGAGCTGCTGTTTCCTCTGGCGTCGCAGTCGCAGGCGTCCTCTTCATATGGGCGGGAGTTACTTGCTAATTTTAACTCGATTGCCCCTACCATGTCAGTGGAATTCGTCCTCAATAAACGCCGGGAAACCGTTTCATGCTTGTTTCTTCATCAAGTTCTTGGTCTTTCCTCGGGAGGCGACAATACCGGAGTCCTCCTGTCGTTCTCGAATAAAAAGCAGCAGCCGTCTAAATGCGCGTCAAGAATATTTCCATGCTGCAGGCACACTTGAATCATCGCTAAAGATGGTATTTTATTCTCGCTTCTAACGCGTTCTACAGAGAAAGTAGTCCGAGTGATAGTACAGTAGGTGTTGAGGAATTCAGCATCAGACGTAAGTACTCCAAAAGACCTCGCGCAAGCCAGCGCTCGCGCGCCCGCTTGAACTGCACCTCGCGCCCCTGCTGCTCCATCGCAAGTACACGCGCGGTGCGCCCTCGGTGATGCACAGCCGCGCGACATCCGCCCCTGCAACACGTCCGCGCCGGCGTGCATGTCGCGGTCCCCCCGGCCGCCTGGTCGTGGATGCAGAAAGCACAACGCGCGCAGGTGCGGGACGCGCGGGCCGCGTATGGTCGTGCAGCGGCCGAGGAGGCGGCGGGGCGACTCGCGGGCGATGAGTCCGAGGCTGCGCTCGAGATGGCGGGGTTCGCGAGGATCGCGCGGTACTTCATCCAGAACCTGCGGAGGGAGCACTGCGCGACGACGAGGTGGAAGTCGCCTCAATGAAGAAGTCCTGCGGCGCCGGGAAGACGACTCGGAGCTGGTCGAGGAGCGGGCCCGGCGCGCAGAGGTGAGCTTGAGGTCCGTAAGTAGCTGAGTAAGTAAAGTACCTGTGTGGCTAGGTACTTAGATAGACGCGCGCGCCCGCATCCCGGGTGCACGAGATGTAGCACAGAGCTCGGGCACCGCGAGCCCGAGCCTCCCGCACTCGCGCGTCGTGCCGCACTCATTGGAGTGCAAGGCGGGCTTGACCCGGCGCTGAATCCCCACTGCGCCCGCACGCGGGTATCCACTCGCAGCGTGGGCGCTGGCGAGTTTCGTGTGCGCCGAAGGGTGGCTGGTATGGTGCGCCGAAGGCCCGCTAACTCGAGCGCACGCGTGTCTCTGCGACGCCGCATACGCGCTGTGCCCCGAGATGAAGCGCAGTGGGCAACGCGGGCGCCGCTGCCCGAAGCACCGATACCACGAACCGCACGGCACGCGGCCGCCGCTCTGAGTCTTCGGCGCGCACAAGTGCACACAGCATGCGGTGCGTGCTGCGTGCCTATGTAGTCTACTTTCTGACGCGGGGGCCTTAAAAGTTAACGACAGGTCTTTTCAAGCTCCGCCCTGATGCGTCTGCGCGACGGAGTTTGAACTTGTGAAGGGGAAAATCACGCGGCTAAAATCCTGGCCGTCCCGCCATAATGCAGAGGTATTTGCGGTCCAAAATTCTCTCTGACATCTCCCAATGCTCATATTGCCCCTTTCACCCTGTACGCTCTACGAAAGTGCTTATTTTTCCGATTTTTTTGGCAAGTGTATGTCCTCAGTTAGTGTCCGGTCATTTCCGTTGAAAATTTGGCAGGACCATGAGTGATCATAATATAATACATTTATCAACTTCCTCTGACATCGAGCACCTTGAACGCGCAAAAAACGCGTCGTCAACGGCATTCCAAGGGTGATCGGACAACACCGAGCGAGATTGACGCGCGCTGAGCAACGCTGAGCGCGATAAAAGGTGGGAGCCCAATGGGAGCCATTGGGCCCCGATCGTTTCCAAATGCGGCCAGCTGCCCTTGGCAAGGAGAGCCCGTTTCCCGATACTTTCCAGCCGTTGGAATGTCCGATTGTTCGAAATCAGACGTCAGACAGGATACTTGAGGTACGATTGTTCATCCTTGTCAACGTCTGACTTTGGGAGACTAACCCGATGCGGCACCACAGTCTTCAACCAACCGCTGCGATCGCTCGGAGCAGCGTTCAGAACGGAATGTGGACCGCGATGACCTCCTGTTGCAAGATCGATTGGCTGACTCGAGGCTCCAACCAGGGCACGCGCGGTGCGGCATGGGTGGTCGACAGCTTTTTGAGTCATGCAATGCCGTATTCTTTGGTTATGCCGATAGCCACAATGTGAACGGCTCTCTTTCCTTCCTTCGTGGACCTCAACCCCAACACACGAAATGGCCGAGCTCGCTATAGGACTGGTCGGCGCTGCTGCGACAGCAGGAGGATCCGCCCTCACGACGGTGGCTGGATTCGCGGGACGGCATGAGAATAGTCATCGCGAGGAGATGATAGAAACGAGAAGAAATACGGCTGACTTCATGACGAACCGCCAGAGCGGAGACATTACGCCGGAGGAGGAAAGAGAGTTCTTGAAGGCTAGAGAAAAGTGCGTATCCTTACCACGTTTATAAACGCGAAATGCTAAAATTTTGATGCGAAATCAAAGAGCTATCCAGTGGGGAAATGAATATTATGAAAGCGTCGAAAGCTACAAGGCTGCTTCGTGGTTAAATCCCTTGAAAAAAATCAAGAAGAAGCAGGAGGTGAGGAAAAGCAAACGCTTGACGCGACGATCAAATCATTCGCTGAGGAGTCTCAATGAGGTGAGATGGTTTTCTCTGTCTAAAGGACGAAGAACGGTGCTAATGCATACCAAGTCTATGCATTCAGGATCCGACACATCCTCAATCTGCGCGTTTTCAGGATCTCCGCCAGGATCCAATCTCGCTGTACATGATATACAAGATTGGGCGCACCAGGTTTCCGACGACTGGGACTCATCTGCCTCTCTCTACTCCGCCTCCAACGCCTCGAACGCGCACGTTTACCGTTCCCCCGCCGCCGCTGCCTCTACCTCCGACTTCGGCCACGACGCAGGCACAGAGGCGCATGCCCTGGGTGTCGAGCTCAGGGCTGTCGCTCGCCATGAAAATGGGGTGCATGCCCCCGCAGAAGCCGTCGAGATTCGGCGAAATCTTGCGTCCACCATCACCAAGGACCTTGCGAATTCATTCCACAGATTTGGTGTCAACTTCAGGGCTGTCGCTCGCTATGAAGATGCGGTTCATGCCGACGAAAAAGCCGTCAAGATTCGGCGACAGCTTGCAAAGATAGACCCCACTGTCACCAAGGACCTCGCGAGTTCGCTGCACAACCTAGGTGTCGGCCTTAGTGCTGTCGCTCGTCACGACGATGCGGTGCATGTCACCGAAGAAGCCATTGAGATTCGGCGAAAGCTTGCTGAGACGGACCCCGCTGTCACCAAGGCCCTTGCCGGTTCATTATACAACCTAGGTGTCTATCTCAGGGCTTTCGCTCTCCACGAAGATGCGGTGCATGCCGACGAGGAAGCCGTCGCGATTCGGCGAAAACTTGCGGAGACGGACCCCACCGTCATCAAAGACCTCGCGAGTTCGTTGCACAACCTAGGTTTCGACCTTCGTGCTATCGCTCGCCACGAAGATGCGGTCCATGCCGACAAAGAAGCTGTCGAGATTTGGCAAATGCTTGCGAAGACGGACCCCACCGTCACCAAGGACCTCGCGAGTTCGTTGCGCAGCCTAGGTCTCGACCTCAATGCTGTCGCTCGCCACGAAGAGGCGGTCCATGCCAACGAAGAAGCCGTCCAGATTTGGCGAAAGCTTGCGGAGACGGACCCCACCGTCACCAAGGACCTCGCGCGTTCGCTGCACAACCTAGGTATCCAGTTCAGGGCTGTCGCTCGCCACGAAGAGGCGGTCCATGCCGACGAAGAAGCTTTCGAGATTCGGCGAAAGCTTGCGGAGATGGATCCAAACTTCACCGAGGAGCTTGTCGGGTCCCTAGAAAATTTAGGTGTTCATCTTCGTGCCGTCGGTCGCCATGAAGCAGCGTTGGAAGCAAGTAAAGAAGCCGTCGAGATTTGGCGAATGCTTGCGGAGACGGACTCGACCGTTCTTGTTTATGACCTGCCGCATGCACTGCATAACCTCGCTTTCGATCTCAGCGCAGTCAATCGTCACGAAGACGCGGTACGCGTGAGTGAGGAAGCAGCCGGGCTTTACCAGAGAGCTGCAGAGCCGACTCCACGCACGGCACTGCGAAATGCCAGCACGCTGCAAAGTCTAGGCGCATGCCTCCGCGCCGCGGGGCGCCATGAAGATGGCCTGTGCGCGCATAAAGAAGGGGCTGAGATTTATTGCAAGCTGGGAGAGACGAACCCGGACAACACCGCCGAGTCACTTCATTGGCTCGCTGAAGATTTTCGCAGTATTAGCCTCCACGAAGATGCGCTGCGCGCTGAGGAAGGCGCTATCGAGCTCTACCGCAAGCTTGTCCAGACGAAGCCTTACCACACCAATAATCTTATCCGCTCTCTCAAGCTGCGGGCGAAGGATATGCACGCCTTCGGGCGCGAAGAAGATGCGGCGCGCGGCGATGCACTTCAGAGCATGGCTTCGGAGCAGGGTCCCAGTTCAGTTGCAGAGGGAGCAGTGGAGCCGCAAAGGTGCGTCTCTGACAAGCCATTTGTTGCGTAGACTTAGTACAGATTCACAGTTTTCCAGCCGCAACGCCCAAATTTAATGAAGAAGTCGTAGGACCAGAAGGCGAGAGAGACGCGACAAGGGGATTTAACAGGTACATCTCCAGGGGAATACAATGGCTGAACTACAATCGAGGAAGCAGTGGAGACCGAAGGGGAGAGCGATGGCCATGGAAATGACAAGGGCCGTGATTCGTGCATCCAGCGTAGGCGAAGATATTATGTAGCCAGCGAGCGAGATAGTCGAGGACACAATGTATCGTACTGTAAGAGTCGTGTTTTGGATTCTTGTTGGTCTGTTGCAAGTTTGTTGGCTGAGACGAAAGGTTTCTGAAGAGCGAGCATAATTCCGAATGAGGTACTACCTCTTTCTCCGTCCTACCACCACCACTATGAAGCCAAATCGCAGCGGCAACAACGACGTCGCTCCTTCTGCTCCTCAAGACCCAAGGCCTACCTACTAGGCCTCAACGGTCCACCTGTAGCTTCGCCTTGTATAATGGGGCCTGTATGACCCTTCCAAGACCTCTGAACCCTCTGCTTGTTCCTTTTCTGCACTGTACCAACGGACTGTATGCCGCCCCAGCCTGGCTTTCCGGATACTTTAAATTTCTCGTGCTCGGAGCTCCAGGACCAAATCGCGCGCCGATTGGAACCGTCGGAAGATCTAGAGAAGACAGGGAAGGGCGGACGCAAACCCAGGTGCGCCCCAGGCGCAATCAGCTTTTCTCGTTGCTTATTAACCTTCAGGCTTCAGCTACAGCGCCTCAAAGACACGGCTGAGTGCACTTCAAGCCATGCATCCCACATGAGGCGCGCGTCGCTGCTTCAATCGGTGCCCTGCGAAGCGAACCTCCACCCTGGGCAATCGCAACCTCCACCTGTACGCTCAAGTCGCGACCGTATGCGTGCGCGTGGGCTTCCTTTCAGGACGGGACATCTCGAACCCGAGGCTCCACTGAAACGGTCTCCGCACGACCGGAGCCACGGAGAGTCGATCTAGGCGCAAAGTGTTGCGGGAGCCTTCGCGCTGTGTCGAAAATCCAGCGCGCTCACAATGGGTAGGTGCGCGCCGCTCCACCTGCACCCGCTTACGCTGCCGCGCAGAGTTAGGCGCACAAATACGCTGAATTCTCTTCCCCGCGGGCCTCTTCCGCTAAGCCGGCGTGGTACCGCAAGCTGCCTGTGCCGCGCCTTCCTCAAGCTCTCCGGAGCACACGCGGGAATTGGTGGTCGCGATGCAGCAGCGAACGAACTGAGCTGCTGTTTCCTCTGGCGTCGCAGGCATTTTCTTCATATATATACGCGTAAATTTTTAATTACAGGCCCCAACCTTGTCACCGGAGTTTGGGGCAAATTTTCAGCCGCCAGAATTCAGCCAATACATGGTGTTCTGGCCAAATATTGT
This sequence comes from Mycena latifolia, assembly GCA_029289555.1. Classification (NCBI taxonomy): domain Eukaryota; kingdom Fungi; phylum Basidiomycota; class Agaricomycetes; order Agaricales; family Mycenaceae; genus Mycena; species Mycena latifolia. Next base: position 852,929 of record JARJLE010000041.1, on the reverse strand, counting down.
CCAAATATCAGCGAGAATATTGTCCAGACAATATCTGGATGGAACAAGTTGTATTGGCCAGAAATTCATCACATATTGGTTGGCTAAAACACAGATTTAGTGCTCATTCGGACTTGGGAGATTTTCAAACTCGCCGCCGCTTACATAATCACTCACTCTCTCTTCTCGCCGTCATTCTCCAGCGACGTGGCGGGTCGTGCTCCTGGACCACTCCCTCCCACCTTCTTCAAGTTTGCCTACCTATTCCCTCCCTCTCTGACTTACTGCTCCTCGCATCTTGGAACAAAAGCTTGACAAAAGCGCCCGCTGCGATCAATTTGGCATCGCGATAAAGATCCTCGAATTTCATCCGTCAAACGTGCCTCCGGTCCCTCAAGGGTGAGTCGTAGACGTTCATTGACCCATTCTCTTTCCACATTATGGATATCGAAGCCAGTGGCCCTACCAGAGATCAGGGCTACGGGGACGGTGAGAATTTTCCTGGCTCTTTTTCATGACATGGCGCTGATACTCTGAGGTGCTCGTGCGACGATCCCGCAGCTCGGGATCCTCACGGGCGTCACGCACAGGAGCGGCCATGCAGCGCGGACCCACTTGCGTGCAACGAGGACGAGAGCGAGGGCGCCGACGGGGCACGCGCTACGCACGGCGCGAGACACTCTCGACGCGATGGTGCGCGTGGGGAGCACATGTGGAGCGTGGCTTATGTTGGGCAGGCGTGCCTTCCTTCATTCTCTTTGTTAATGTTGTGCTGACGATGGACGGATGTGCACGGTGCTATCTTTGGACGTGACGGCGCTCTGCTGGGCGGCACGCCGGCTCCGGCCGTATGGCTCGTTCGAAGGCTATCGCGCACGTAGTCGAAGTCTGGAGTGCGCAGGAGGTGGCCGTGCATGAGGCAGCGAGTGGGCTTGTTGGCGCGGCGCTGGCGACGCTCGGTGTATCCCGGGAGCCATGGGGTCGAGGTGTGTTGTGCGTTATGCTTCGCTTGTGCGCGTTTTGTTCCCGCTGACGGATGGAGCGTTTAATGCATAGATACAGTGCGTGATCTGCACGTTCGCACTCCAGGAGCGCTATGCCCATGCGCTCGTTGCGGTGTGTACGTTTTTCGGTGCGTTGTATACCCTCCGAGTGATGGCTATGCTGACTCGACCCGGGGCTAGCTCATCCATTGCACAGTACTTGAAGTGCTACCCGAGCGGGCTTCAGCATGATGTGCACGCACGGCGCGGACGCGCGGTCGCGGAGAGGTGAGCGTGAGCATTTCGCGCTTTTCGACCAGCTCACTCTTGATTGCAGGGCATGGTCGACACAATTTTGGGTGTATTAGCTCATCTGTATGGGTCAATGTAGTTAGCTATGAGTCTGTACGTTGCAGTAGTTGTGTGAATAGATCGTCAGTTGGAACATATTGATGTGACTGGAAAAACAGCTGGATAATATTTGGCTAATATTGCAACAAATATTCGGCCAATATATCGCCTGAACAGCCTATAGTGTCGGAATATTGGTCAGACATTATTTGGCTGACATTTGGCCAATATTTCGTTTAAACACCCTATATTGGCCAGATTCTGGTCGCCGCGAATTCGCCTCAAACTCCGGTGTGTCAATAGAAATCGTCCTCAATAAACGCCGGAAAACCCCTGCATGCTTGTCCCCCATCAAGTTTTTGGGCCTTTTATCGGCCTCTCTTTGAAAATGGCGCTTGAATCTCAGGCGACCACATCGGAGTTCTCTTGTCGTTCTCGAATAAAAAGCAGCCGCTCTCTACATAAATACCCTGTCAATATTTTCCTATTACAGGGTTAGGGTTACTTCCACTTGAATCATTGCAAAAATGGTATTTTATTCTCGCTTTCAACGCGTTCTACAGTGAGAAGTGGACCTAGAAGTATGAGTGAGAGTACAATAGATGGTAAGGAATTCGGCAGAATACGTGGTGGGCTGCCTGTAAAAGTCGAAAACGTGTCCGCTGTGGGCCAGCATCAGGCGTACTCCGAAACGCCTCGCGTACTGCAAGCCAGCGCTCGTGCGCCCGCTTGAACTGCACCTCGAGCCCCCGTTGCTCCATTGCAAGCACACGCGGCGCGCACTCGGTGACGCACAGCCGCGCGACATCCGCCCCTGCACCACGCCCGCGCCGGCGTGCATGGCGCGGTCCGCCCAGCCGCCTGGTCGTGGATGCAGAACGCGCGCAGGCGCGGGACGCGCGGGTCGCGCATGTTCGTGCAGCGGCCGAGGAGGCGGCGGAACGACTCGCGGCCGATGATCCCGCGGCTGCGCTCGACGATGTCGGGGTCGCGCGGTCCTGCGCCGGGGGCGGGTGCGATTTCATCCAGAACTTGCGGAGCGCTGCACGAGCGCGACGACGTGGTGGAAGGTGCGCGGGGGCGCCTCGATGAAGAAGCCGGGAGAACGACTTGGAGCGGGTCGGGGAGCGGGCCCGGCGTAGAGGTGAGCTTCTGGGCCAGTAAGTCGGTGAGTAAGTAAGTAAGTAACCTGTGCGGCTAGGAAGATAGACACTAGGCAGATAGACGCGCGCGCAGGCTGGGGATGCGGACGGGTCCACGAGATGCAGCGCGCCGCGAGCGCGCAAACCCGAGCCGAGCGCGAGCATCTCGCCGTCGCGCGCCGTGCCGCACGCATTGGGGCGTAAGGCGGGCTTCGCGCGGTTCCATGCCACGCTTCGCCTGCGCCCCCTGCACGCTTTTGCGCCCGCACGCGGGTATCTCGCAGCGCGAAGGTCTGCGTGGGTTTCCCGCTAACTCGAGCGCACGGGTGTCTCTGACGTCGCACGCGCTCCCAGCCGCGTGTACCCGAGATGCAGCGCAGTGGGCAACACGGGCTCCGCGAGCGCCGCTGCTCGAAGCACCGGCACTACGAATCGCACGGCATGCGGCGGCTGCTCTGAGCCTTCGTGGATGGATTCGCCCGACGCCCGCGCGCTCCGCTCTTGGGCGTGGTCATGCGCCTGGTTCAGCGCCCTTCATGCGCGCACGTCTTCCATTGTCCGCGTTCGCGAGGACTGAGTACAAGTGGCGTCAGAAAACAAAAGAAGAAAAACAGGCGCAGACGACGGACCTTCAAGCATCCATACAGCAATCACCTCCCTTTCCCCGCGCGTGTCAAGCACTCCCTACGCCATATCGCAAACTCGCACCCTTCGCCGACGCGTTGGGCGCGAGCATGCGCGCAAGGCCGTCATCCTCCTCGAAGGGGCCGGCGTGTGCCAGCGCGTTAGCGGGAGCAGGGAAGCGTGCGCGCAGCGCGAGAGGGGAGGACATGGGGTTCTCGATGGCCTGATAGTCAGTGGGTTCTGAGGCAGAGTAGCGGTGCTCATCGGTGCGCTTCTGGGTCTGTGGAAGGCAAAGATGATGCGCGCCATAGGACTTGACACGAGCGGCACGACGCTGGAGGCGGCTGGGATGCTGCGGAAGCATGCATATCCAGCCTTTCGAGCGCGGGGCGAGTCGGGGGCGGGATGAATGCAGTGGACTGCGCTCTCCAAATGAGTCGACGACCTTGCAGCCGACTTGGAAAGAGGAACGCGCTGAGTCAGCTTTGATCCCGACGCGCTTCACATTTGACCACCACTTTCCGCGCCGTTATATTAAGGTGTGGCACACAAGATCCGCGCTTCAGCCTTCCCCAACACCCACTCACCCAGCATTCTTTCTCAACTGAAATGTCGATGGATACACATGTCAGACGGTGAGTCCTGAACATGTTCTAAGTTAGTCTAAGCTAACGAAGAAATGGAGTGGCACGAATCAAGTCACTTTCGGGCTCATAATATTCTTCGGGATTATCGAGGTCAGTCCAGAAATGTTCAGAAAATTATACGCCATTAACATACCTCTTGTAGCTCTCGCTCGCAGCATGGTTGACCTCGCAGTTCAACAAGCACACGCACGAGCACACCATGTCGGAGCGCGACCGCGTGAATTTTGCGCTCTTCGCGTCGACATGGACAACCGTGTTCTCCGTGCTCTTTCTCTTCCGCTTCATGTACTCCACAAACGGCTCGATCCTAACCAGCATACTCGCGCACCTCGTCCTGTGCGGCCTCCTCGCGCGCTTCGTGTTTTCACAGCTTCGGATTCATTTGGATCATCTGGACCGCCGCGGCGGCCTCAATAACACAGATGCTCGGCGGCGGGCTGAACTGCAAGACACAGGACGTGTTCGCGCGCTACAACCAGCTGAATGCGCTCGAGGGGTTCGCCTGGATTGAGTGGTGCGTCACGTCACCAACAGGACTCACATACCGATAATGGGCCTCGGCATGTCGCTATTCACCTGCCGTTAGATACGTGTCTCACGGTTCAAATTCATGACACCGTCCACTGGCGCTCTGGGCACTGCGGCCGCCTCCTGTACTCGGTATCCTGCTTCTAATATCATGCGAGCAACCCAATCCCTGCAGATGAAAAGAAGGTAGAACCCGTGCTGCTGGCCGGATGCGTGTGTACATTCCGCTAATAATTCCCTTGAGCCCGCTGGGAGACGCGATATGGACCTTGGGCATGTTGAGCAGTTATAATAAATTGTCCGGAGTACCCAGCATGGTAAGTCGGGCATCTCGGGCATGTTCATTTTTGTTCAACAAGGTATCGACTACCATTCCATTAATATTTCCCTTGAGCCCGCTGCGAGGCGCGAGGTGCTGGGCATGTTGAGCGGCATAATAACCAACAAACAATAAATTGTTCGGAGCACCCAGCATGGTAAGTCGGGCATCTCGGGCATGTTCACTTTTGTTTAACGAGGTACTGTATCAACCAACTACTTACAGTATTTTGTTAGGCAAGGAGCTTTTGTGAAGGATGGAGCAGGGCTACTAGTACAACAACTTCTTCTTCTCCTTCTGGCTTCGCCACAGCCGCAGAGCCGCAGAAAGTCTCGCTTGAACTGACACATGCTGAACACACACAAGACATGCCGTCGCTACGCTCCGGCTTCCTCTGCACCATTGGACACAAACTAATTGTGTGGAAGATGGAAAACAGGAGATATTCAATGTACTCCCGAGTTGTTGGTCCTATAGTTTTAATTTCAACCATACGACAGATTATCGATTATCAACGATCATTTACACCTGCGTGAAGTGAATACAACCCCGCGTAATGCCTCCGTTCCAACCCTGGCGAAGCTCACTGGTAGAAAATGCCATCCTAGTTTGAATAGCCGCGCATCTAGAATGCCTGTCTTCTTCCCGCCTCTCCGTCCGTCTCCCACTCGCTGTCGAATCTGTAGTCACATAAGTCTTCGCCACGCCAAGGACACATTCGTGGCCACGAGGCGGCGCCCGGGATCGGGCGCAAGCACCCTGTGTAGCAGCGCCGCAGTAACCCAATCTTGACCCAATCTCCTACCATGGATTCGGACGCACACATTAAAAGTAAGTCGTCCGGGCGTTGTCCCACGTACCGTGCCTCGTTGCGACATGCACCCTTCCACCGTCGCTTCGCCCACGGCCAAATGGAGGACGTCTTTGTGGTGCGCGCAATGCGCTTGACTTTTCCTGGTGAGCAATCAACTTTTGTGAATCTGAGGATACGGTCTTACACACTGCGAAGTTGGCGAGCACTGTAAGATCCAGATGATGAGCAGAGAGATGGCGGAGAAGGTGCTTATTTGTTGCGACTTTTGGCGGCATCTGACTTTTCGGTGGGCCTGCGCGCGCCCACGCCGCGTCTCCTGCCAGGCGTGTGTGAGCTAGTAAAGTGGAATGAAATTAGCGAGACATCAAGCACAGCGGACTTGAATGCACACCGTACTAGGTAACACAAAGGGCGGTCGCGCATGGAATGCCGATGGGTCGCGCACCTTGAGACCGTCCTGGTGAACAATCAACGTTTGTGACTCTAAGGATAAGGGTACCGCTCACCGCGAAATGAGGTTGGCGAGCGCTGGGAGATACAGATGATGAGCAAAGAGATAACGGAGGAGATGTTAATTGTTCTAACCTCTGATAGCATCGTTGCACACAGCGCGGTGACTCTTGATCGCAGAGAGGACTCGCTCCTCGCTGCAAAATAATATCACTGCGGAACGATGGAAAGGAATGAGTCTTGAGGCAATTGAAAAAGGATCCTGTGCACACGGGGTGGGAGGGCGGGCTGCTCGCATTTAATCCGGTGTTGTACATGTGTACACGACGAGTACGGCTAGAGAGACAGCTCAGATATGGGGTCGTACATCCCCATTGGAACACCTACCTTGGGCGAAGCGAACATCGCCTTTACAGTGCTGCCAGCCTGCCCACGGGGGGCGGCGGGATTGAACTGCCTGCTGTGAGCGAATACAGTGACGACGGATGGGACATGGTGCAGAAGCGCGGTACTTACGATTGATATCAGCGTCATCTCCGGGGAAAGGCAGCGTGGAGAGTAGTGGGGATTTTGAGGGAACGGGGGGGAGATGGTGAAAAGGCGAGAGGCGTACGGGAAAGCACTTGCCTTTCTATCGGCTGTTGAGCGGTTGATTAACTTTCATGTGCGCTGCTCCAAAGGAATTCGGCGGCTTCTGAAGTTAATCTGTGATATATAGAATCAACTAAAATGAAACCAACCACAAACGGGGAAATTTCGGACCAGGACAAACAGGTGCACTCTGATACGAGGCATCTGCTTAATATACGAGTAATGTGTCGTGGTTATTGAGGGGGATTCTCCCTTATTTCTTCACTTGTGTGACACGTATGAACTCTGCCGATTTTTTTCCATGGTCCTGGACCGTGGATTCTTGGGTCCAGTCTGACCTCAGAAGTCGTAATCTTTTGTTCATTAGCTGACTCAGACCGTGTTCGTTTATTTAATACCTTTATATGGTGCGTCCTACGTACAAGTCCCCAAACCCAGACCGAACTATATGATCTATGTTACAGCTTCCTTTCCAGCCTAACCCGTTTCCTGATCCAGATCCTGCGGTGGAACACTTAGTTGCAGAGCATTTTCCGATTCGATAGGCCCGTGCGTCCTCGCTTCCGGATTCATCCCGATTTCACCCAGTATTGGATTCATGTCTGTCGGCTCCGCGGGTGTGCTCAAAGCCGCGCTAAATTCCTGTGGGTCGATACTGGATTCCCGCGAGTCGGTGGGGGTAGAGGTACCGGTACGGTGTTCCCCGCCGTAAAATCCCGAAGTACGCGCATTTTCCTGTGTGTTATAAAGAGGCACACTTGCGGCCCTTGGCCTGGGAAGGGGCACACTCGACGCCGGCCCGTCGGGGGTGGAATAACCTGTGGCCCACGGGGGAAGGGGTGCACTTGATGCCGGCGCATAGGGACTTGGATTCGGATAGCCTGTGAAAGATGGAAGGGGCACATCTGACGCCGGCATAAAGGGAGTGCCGGGGAAATTGGAATAACCTGTGGCCCACGGGGGAACTGCCGGCGCGTAGGAACTTGGGTTCGGATAGCCTGTGAAAAATGGAAGGGGCACATCTGGGGCTGGCATAAAGGGAGTACTGGGGAAATACTGTGCCTGTGGGTACTGGGCTCCAGGAAGGGGCACACTTGACGCCATCGCAGTGGGAGTGAAATAACCTCCAAAAGAAGTTTGCGGTACATAGGGAGGGGAATAACCTGCGGGCCACGCGCCGTAGGGAATCGAATAATCTGTGGGCCGCAGGCCCGGAAGGGGCGCATTTGACGCCGGCACGCCGTAGAGAGAGTGATAGCCTGCAAGCCACGGGCTATCAAGGAGCTCCCATGGTCGGACCCCTGAAGCCTGAGGCTTCCTCGCATCCGGATCCATCCCCAGTTCCCGCAGCATGCCACCCATGTCTAAAGCAGCGTGTTGCGCCCCTGGAAGTTCCCCGCCTAGGCCCCAGTCTATGCCCACATCCTGATCCATTCCCAACCGCTGGAGCGTCACGTTCAAGTTGAGAGCATTTTCCTGTGTGTCGGGATGACCCGGGCGCAGGACCCGCCGTCGTATCTGTAAAGCCTGATCGAGGAGCACTTGAGCTTTGTGTAGTTGATTCATTGCGTGGTACGTCAGCCCCAGACTCGCCATGTTATGCAAAGTATCAGGATGCTCCTCCCCGAGGACATATTTTTGCTTCTGCAATGCCTGCTCCCCGAATTTCATCGCGTCTTCCAAAAAACCCTGTTCGCGGAATGTTGCAGCTAACTCTGTCTGTGCTCTGAGAGTAGTTGGATGGGCAAATCCCAACACATCCGATTCCAGCATACGCTGGACAACGCCTCCACCCACACGTGCTGCTTCTTTAAGACGCCCCTGATCTCGAAATGTTGTCGCCAGGTGCATTCTAATTTCAAGAACATCAGGATGATTCGAATCTAGCATTCGCTCCAATCTCTCGATACTGGTTATATGCAGAATTTGGGCCTGCTCCAATAATCCTTTGCGAGAGTATGTTTTCGCAAGATGAACCAAGCCATATAGCATGTTCTGCTTGTTACCCAGTTGAGAGCGTCCGTGCAGCAGATATACCATCAGATGATACTCGGAGTCGTCCCATTTTCCCTGGTGGTAATATGTCACTGCGAGCCCCAGAGTAGTGTTCAAGGTATCCGGATGCTCGTCGCCACACTCTCGCCGGCGCTGTTCCCAAACTGCGAGGAGCAGTACTTCTGATAGTGCGTATTTTCCGAGCTCGCAACATGTTGCTGCCAGATAGCCCATGGCCCATAGTGTCTCTGGATGATCTTTGCCCCAAATTTGCTGTTTCTGTTCCAAAATGAAGCCCCGTAGGTTTTTTGCTAGGTCGTACTGTCCGAGTGCGGAGTATATCGCTGCTAGATTCCTCATAGCGCATAGGGTACCTGTATTCTTGTTGCCCATAGTCCGGGTTTTTCCTTCAACAACCCTCCGCTGCAGTTCCTCCGCAAGCCTATATTTTCCGAGATGGAAATAGTTTGCCGCCAGATTCCCCATGGCCCACAGCGTATATGGATGTTCGTCGCGCAAAAGCCGCTGACTCTGTTCCAACACCGTGTGATTGAGTCCTTCAGCGAGCCGATATTTACCGAGACTAAAGTATGACCACACTAGATTCCCCATGGCGTGCAGGGTACCGGGATGGTTTTCGCCCATTAATTCTGTTGTGCATTTCAACACGAATTCCCATCGACCTCCTGCGGCATAGAGCCAACCCTTCTCCCCGCACATCACGGCCAATGTTTCCTGGATATCCAAAGTGGTCCTGTCGTTGAGTTTGGATCCTACGCGCAGCATGGAATTTGCAAGTTGAATCCCTGCCGTGTACCTTCCCTTTTCACAGTATGGCCGTAGAAATGCCAACACAAAGGTCAGGTCCCTGATGTTTGGCTGCCGTCCAGACTCCTCGGTGTTTCTGAACAGGAGCGCATCAACATGTGGGAAAATATTCCGGCCAAAGGGTAAAGTAGGGTCCATGGAAGAAATAGCCATCCCCATTAATTTGTGCATACATGTTTCTGTTGGGGTGTCCAGTTCGACTGTCGTACGACACCATTCGTGGACAAGCGGGTGAATAGAAAACATGACAATCCTTGACTCTGCTTCAAAATTGATCAAGGAATATTGTCCAAGCTCGTCGGTGACAAGTATGAATTTCAGCGGATCCCATTGTCTCGAGTGGTCCACAAAGCCACCTAAGAACAACGTGGCATCTTGTAGGTTATCTTTGTCGGAAGCCGGTCCGAATCCGTAGGTTGCTGCTTGTTGGAATATCTCCTCTGTGATATCATCGTGATGAATGAAGCCGCAAAGTTGAAGCAACTGTGCCGCCTGAGGCGACAACTTGTCGAAGCTGATCTGCCAGGTGGTATAGACTGAGAATGCATAATCGCTTTGTGGGGGCCTGCGTTTCAGTAATTGGATTCGCTGTGAGGTCCTTTCGTAGAGATCGAGATATCGGTGAAGAGCCTGGGATGAGGCGATGTACGCCCCTGCTTGTGCCACAGCCAGCGGAAGACAATGGAGTGCCTAAAACAAAGGTTACTATACCGAAAATCCCCATAGGAACGACAAGTACCTGGGTGATACGCCCCGCGATGTCCCGATTCTCCGAAAGTGTTTTATCATATCTCGCGGTGTCAAGCAGGAGATCGATTGCGTTCTCTAGTTCCATGTCATCTACTTTGTGCTGAGAGTCTGCATGCTGCCCAAGGTCAGGATTTCGCGAGGTTATGAGAATGTTGCCGTGCGAGCATGGGGGGAAAAATTGAGCCAAATTAAGATGGATATCATCGGCATTGTTGTACACAAGCAACCACTCTTCTGGCTGGTAGGCCAACCAAAGAAGAGTGTCTTGCATGGTTGTCATGTTTTTGACCAGAGCAAGTGTGGTTAAATCATTTTCGATGGTTTGTTGGGAGGTGCCATCAATAAAATATACGTCGGAGAAACTACAACGGGCTTAGATCCAAGTACCTCTGAAAACCAGATGACTCACCGCGGTATTGGGAAAGCTGACTGTGCCACAAATTTGAATGCGATCTGACTTTTACCGGAACCCCCAAGGCCGTGCAGAAGGAACACATGGCGCTCGCCCACATGTTCGTCGAAATAAGCTGCCATTTTTTTGAGGATTCCGTCCCTACCACAAAAGCGTGGCGTCGGAGGTGGGCAAACTTTCATATAGACACCGAAATTGGACCCCGAAAGCATCGTTCGGCGGCTGAGCTGTCCGGGAAAAACAGTGCGATGAGACCTTGGTTGCCGAGTGGGTGGCTGGACGTTGTTGATCAGGGTAGACGGGGAGGGGTTGTCCTCAGGAACAGTAGGGTCTGGCAGAACCCTGTCTAAGGGCACAGTCTGGGATGAGGAATATTCACTCACTTAAAATTATTTTGGCAACTTCGGTGAGCTGGGATTTGGTTTCCTCCATTTTTATATAGCTTTCAGTATGAGCCGAAACGTCTGCTAATTTCCACCCTTTCTGTGGATTCAATGACTGCAGGCCCTGGTGAACATTGAATCGGAAGTAAGTCCGGGGTATGCTCCGAAATCTGCGCGCCATGTCCTCGTGCGTCTTTTGGCACTCGGTCGTGATCTCTTTCATAGCCTTTGCGAGGGAGCTCACACTCGGTGATTTTGGAATCCGGATCGTATCAGGATGCCCAGTGCCAATGCTCGCCACAAGTACGATGCGCCGTTGCGGATAGATGTTTTTCACCTCCTCGAGAAGCAACGATGTTGGGTTGTTGTTGCCAACGCCTCCATCAACGTATAGCTGTTTCATACCTGCGCGTCCGATCTCCATTGGCTTGAAAAATTTTGGCGTAGCAGATGTCGCCCGGGCTGCCTCCCATATCAAACAGTCGATCGCCGGCTCCTCAGGAGAGTCGTATGAACGAAAGAGGTCGGGGATGACACCATTCAGGTTCATTAGATTCATAGCACATACAAAACTGTGACGTATACCGTTAATATGCGGACATAATAAGATGGGAAGCATACGTCTTGCAGGTATTAGGGCTATTGTCTTTCATCTTTTCCTCGCCGAAAATACCCTGAAGACATTCCTCGAATTTGGTGGCTTTGAACTCCTTGTGTAACGGCGTTTTGAATTGGGGCTCGAGCTGCTCATACGCAGCAATGGCGTCCGTTACCGACATACGCATACGGCCGAGCATCAGGGCAATAATGCTAACGTTCATGGGTTGAGTTTGCTCCGGAGAGGGCTGGAGTAAACGACACCCACCCGCCAGTGCCACTACCGGCAATGAGCTCAAAATAGTGACACGGAGAAGGTTCTGTGTCGAGATTGCCCTCAATTTTTATGCGGTACATCATCCTCCCGAGGATGAGCAGCTCCGCAAGTGCTCCGGCTCCTCCTCCGTCTTTATCGTTGGCAATATCAACATATGCGACACAGCGAAGAAAATCAGGCGGCTTACCAAGGGACAACACCCTCACACCAAGACTTGGCGCGTGTTTGGGATGCTGTGGGGGCATATTGGTTCAGATGAGAGCCGCGCCAGGTAGAGACAGGGAGAGACTGTGACGAGCATCCACGCGGCTTTGAGGCGCCCATGGCTGTGCGTGTCAGCACGGTCATTTAACCACTTACGGAATCATCTTTTTTTATAAGGCTGTTAATCCTCCAGACTCGGATTGATGAGATTTCCTCGTTCTTATAAGTTGTGGGCGTCGGCGGAAGCGCAGCCAGAACGACTGGGTCTAAGCGTATTTTCATCTGGCTTCCTTATTTCCACATGCAGTATTTTTTTTTTTTTTGCATTGCGCAGTGGGTTGATCGATGACCTGGTTCTGGGTTGACTGCCTATGGGTAAAATGGCGGTGCATGCACGGGTCAAGTCTAGGATTCACATCTGTGTTTTTTGGGAGTACTGGACCTGAAAAATCAAAACCAAAGAAGGACCGCGGAATAAATGCGTCGGGAAGAGTTGATTCACTTGACATATGGAAAACGAAGTCCTAACCGGTGAATGAAAGCGAGACATACCGATTACGAGTCAGCCGCATCAATCTGAGCGCCAAAAAGCTTTTAATCAAGGTCAAGGGGTGACGCATTAAAGTGTCTCACTACAACTAATGAAGTTCAAATGGTTATTACGAGATTTTCTTTGCAAGAAAAGCCAAGAATTGCGCACAACAAGCGGAAACGGTAAAAAGCTATCAGCCACATGGAGTCATGGTTGCCCGCAGAGTCAGTCCCCTTCTAAACAGTTCACGAAGGCCGTCGTAGTTGCTATAAACCGTCATGGGAATGAATCATCTGGCGGGGGTTCAAGGCACCGCACTCGCACAGTCAAAAAGATCAATTTTTGGCTCTCGTCCTGGTCCTGCATCAGGTTTTGATGGGGCGGCTCAAGCTAAACCAAATGATGTTAAAACGACGGTGCAGACCGCACTAGTATGTACGCAATCCGTTTCAATCTGCGAGAAAAGGTCAAGGACTTCGACACCCTCGCTTTTTTGATTGTGAATGTCAAGGGACCACCTGCACCATCGCGTTCGATATCCTGATTTATTTTGAGCGTCTTCACGGCCGGAATGGATATAAAAATCGTTGGCGATCGCCAGATTGGCGAGTTTGGGCTCCTCGGTGTCGGGCCAGAATAACACAGGCCGTCACCGAAAATGTAGGAGGGTGGAATCTGTACCGCGGGGTGCAGCTACAACGACTCATTGAAATGTGTGCAAAAAAGTAGTCGCAACACTTGCCCTGACTAGTTCGGTGGTTTTGCGGTTCGTGGGATCGTCATAGTAGATGCGAGACTCCGGTTGCTCAAGAGAACCTGTTCAGTCATCCACGGCGTCAATCTTGGGTTGCACCCACGATGAGTGACAAACTGTGCGCGCCTCGCTCAACATACACCATACTGGGCCTCTTGAACATCTGCACGGCGAGAGCGGGATCGGCTTCGACGATGGTATTCCATTGGATGGACACCGCCATGACAGAAAGCACGATCGCGTCGATGTTCGTGCAGCGGCCGAGCAGGTGGCACAGCGACTCGCGGCTGATGATTCCGAGGCTGAGCTCGACGATGTCGGGGCTCGCGAGGATGGCGCGGTACTGCGCCAGGGGCGGGTGCCATTTCATCCACAACTCGCGGAGGGAGCACTGGGAGCGCTACACGAGCGCGCCGGCGTGGTGGAAGTCGCGCGGGGGTGCCTCGATGAAGAAGTCCTGCAACGCCGGCAGGAAGAGCTGGTCGAAGGGCGGGCCCGGCACGCAGAGGGTGGCTCCGGAGGGTTTCGAACGAGCTGCGGGGATGAATGAGCGAGGTGGAGTTGGGGAAGGACGTGGCGTACCCCGGCACGGTACACGGCCTCCATGACCTCGTCGAGCAGCTCCGTGCGCTGGAGGGTTGTCGGCCTGGCCGTGAGAAATGAGAGGCGCGCAGTCTAAAGGGAGGGGAGGAACATACAAGTAGGCGCCGTGCACCAGGTACGTATCGCACAGCCGGATCGCCTCGGAGAGTGGGGGCAGTATTTCGGATACTTCGCGCCCGAGGTCGTCGTCCTGCACGTCCGAATCGGGGAACAACAACTCGATGATCTGGCGAGAGAGCCACGGCAAAAGGGCGGTGGGGGCGGGCGGCACCTTGGCCAGGGCCTACATATCCAGTCAGCGCTGGGGTATCAAGTCAGACGCCGTTGTCTTCAGATACTGGAATGCATGATTACTACGCAGGCTACTGGGGAGAGCTGAGAGCGTACCTTAGACCATGCCGTCTGGCCCAGGAAGATTGCTTCCCCGTCGAGACCAATTATCAGCGTGTCAGTAGGACGAGGCGATCGTGCTGCTTCTGGAGGTGCATGAAGCGGAGCTCGGTGGGTGGACGCCAGACGATGTGGCGGCACTCGATGACGCACACGACGAGGTTCTCTGCTTGGCATAGGGCGTCGCAGTGATAGGGATCCATGCATTGGTTTTCTAGTGCGTGAGCTGGTCCCAGGGAAAAATGTCCTCAAACGGTGGGTTCACCGGCCACAGGAAGCTGTCGTTGTAGTTTGGGCACATGCCTAACAGCCTCCGACTGGCATGGATCATCTGGACGGCCGCGGCAGCAGCAATAACGCAGATGCTCGGGCGATCGTTTTCGGCTAACAAAGCCAAACCCTGCTCCGCCACGGTGCCGAATTAGGAAGGCGTCCAATTTTGCTTCCAACACCCATGTCACTTTCCGGTACGTCGCCCCAACGGTCGCTGTGGCAGTAAATCATATCTGTTATCATACTGTGAGTGAATTACCTCTTCCTGGCCTTATTTGCACCTCGCGGACACCAGAACCCCAAGAAAGGCGGTTTCCCACAATTTCTCAGTTTTCGGGTCCAGAAGCGCGGAACCCTGACCCAAAGGCGACCCATCTTTGGAATTAATCTTCATGGTTACTCCACCAATTTTGGGCGGTTTCTGGAGTAATACGAACGCCATGGAGCCCGCATGATCCTTGGTGCTATCTCGCTTACTAGGCGCTCTCCTGCTGACATTGCTCACATTTTCTGGCATACCTATGCTCTTACAATCGATCCGCTCCTCCAGTAAACTCTCTGCACTCCGTTCATTCCCAGTGGGCCTGCAATTTCGATCTCGGGCATATCCTCAAATTTCGTCTATATGGAGAGAACACGAGTCGGGGGGGAAGTTCGGGTAGCTGAGAGTGATGGAACCATTTGATTATCCCTGGAATGCGGTGCGTCGCTCCTTCTCGCATGCTGTAGTGCGCCAACGAATATTTTTATGTTATCGACCACCGCATACTTCCCTCGATTCAGGCGCCTTGGATCTGTGAGATCCATGTCAGGCCAGCGACTCTCCCACGCGGCGGATCTATTCCGTGCCTCTCTAGACCTACTGAGCTCGGATCCACCGATATTCGCCGTTTCAGCTCGGTGGGCGTGCCAGTCAGCGGACGCCGAGGGTTACAGTGCTTGGCGACTATCTCACTGCTCCAGAGCTCCATTCGGTCATCTGGTTCTACAAGAGCCGGCGCACCTCTCGAGCACGCCGCTTCCCGCCCATTTCTGTCTGCATTCGCTGGCCGGCATACCGACCATTCCTTGCTCGCCCAGACTCGGCATGATCGGCTCAGGCCCATGTCTCCCCGGCATTGACGGCACCGGCACTCAGAGCGATCTATTTAGCCTCTGGCCGTGATTCCGGCAGCGATCATTATTATTATTCTTGGTTTGACCCAACGGTACGTCTGTGTTTGTTTCTCCGCCCACTGTCATCTTATCTCTCTCATCTTTCTATGGTTCAAGATCCCTCAAGAGTACCCCGTACTCGCCTGGATTTAGTTCCGCCAGCAGCCCTTGGGTTGACCAACTCGACTTCGCTTCCTGCAGATTGTAAGTCTCGGGCAACTCGGGCTCGAGTTCATTTCATGTCCCTGATCCTTGTTATGTACATTCCAAGACCTGTTTTTACCTCGATCCCTCTCCGGTGGGCACTGCACTTCGCTCAGGTACGTGCCGAACCTAGATTGACTTGGGTTACATCGTACAGATACATCGTAAGATAAATAAATTTAACTCCGACTCCATTCAATTTCGCTCATCTATCTGACATTTTAGGGGCATTTTGACTTGGGTTCAATTGGCTACGCGCTGTTCACTCAGTCCAGCCCTGCGGAGCGTGATGTACCTGGATTGGCCTGGCCTGGCCCTGGATACCTGGTAAGATTTTCGCTTGAGCTTTATTTTATTCACCTAGTAAATCGTAGTCTTTCCTTAGCGTGGTTTGGATCTGAATTGTCTTCGGACCAGCTCCAGTGGGCTTTTTTCAAGTATATGCAACGCATCGGACAAGGATTGACCGAGTATATGGCATTTTAGCGGACTTCGCTGAATGGTATGTTGAATTCATAACTGGTTGTTTTTCACGCTGCTAATGCTCTTCCTACAATTATTGAAAGTCGATTTTTTTCTGGAGTAATCATCGGAGTTTTGTAATCATATCTATGCGAGAAATATTTATTCAAGGTAAGCCTTTGACTTGCTCGCAGTTTTAGCTCACGGTGCTAACTCGCGCCGTTGTCTAGATGGCGCCGGTCACATTATACAAACAACCAGAAATTCGCATTCTAACTGAAGTGCGTCCGGGTATTCGCCTTAGGCTTTAGGTCGTCTAGAAACATGATATCGAACGAGTTTGAACTGACCGGGAGTCTAGACCAGGGAAAGGGGGAGGTTTCATATTACCGGTGAAGCTTGAACATGTTTCAACACATAACACAGGTCTTGGCAGGCTAAGGTGGTAAACATGGACCACTGATTCGTGTTTAACTATAGAGAGACATAACGGATGTGCTGCACTGGTCCCGTTCTACAGAGTATCGGCAGTCAGTTGGGAAGAAAATCGACACATAAATACTCACCGTCCAATTTCAACCTTGAAATCTCCGTCAGAATATTCCCATCCCCAATCGGGGCCTGGGGATTGAGGAAGCCCACCCCACAACGGCTGTCCGGGCGCCTCGCAGCTGGACCAATATCCGCACAGTTCACCTTCAACTGCGGCAAGATTTTCGAAGTAATACAACAGTCCGCCCTTGGCTCCGACTTCAGCGAGCAGATCACCGCGCCTCTCAGCAGTTTTGAGTATGATGTGAGCGTAACCTTTGCTCTGTGAACTGGAGAAAGCTTTGCCGAAAAACAGTCATGGGGTGTTATTCACGATGAAAAATAAACTGACTGAGAATGAGGTCCTCGGGATCGATGTGGTGCTCAGCTGCCAGAGCGGAAAGTTCCCCAGTATTGGAAATGTGACGAAGATAGCTCCACGCAGCGTGATAGTTCCATGAATTGCCCAAGAGAGAGATTCGCCGAGCACGCGAAAAGACGAACATGGAGGGTTCTGAGATTGAAGCACTTCCAAGTCGCAGCGTATGCCTTTAATTGAAGTATTGAACGAAATGTCGGCTTCAAGTTGGTTCGGAATACAGTCTTACCGTATCGTCAAAGCATCCAATGGGTCAGAACTCCAACAGCTATCACTGGGGACATATTGTTGCTCAGCATATTCGGGGTAGCTAGTCACCATCGGGGGTGCTTGCCCCAGTTCACTCAACCACGCTTGAATATTGACCGTAAGATTCACAATTTTCTTGAATCGCGGCCGTCTAGGGTCGTCGCCAGGAATCATGATTCCGAGGTCGCCTGGCGTCGCCGGGATGACTTCCCATAGATCCCAGATGGCACAGAGGCTGGAAGAATATCGCTGCATCGAGTCGAGTAACGGGTTGCTGCTGGAATCCAAACTTTCTATGTCGCTCTCCAGCGACTTGATTTCGGAAGAAAGTTTTCTGAAGGTTTGATTTAACCCGTCATGCTGGCGTTCGGGGTGGTAGCGAAAATCGATCAAAAAATGGATGAGGAAACGGAAGACCCGGGTCACTGTTGGACCGGTCGCGCCTGGAATCCTATGAAGAAAAGGATAAAAAGCAAGGACAATGAGTGACAGACGATGAGAACCAGTTACGTAGTTGGGCTTCGACCGATTTCCTGTGATTGCCTGTCCAAGGTCAGAAAAAAAGGCACTGAGGCCAGGACACCGAGCCGTACCTTCGTAATTAAATTTACAAAAATATCCCACCCGTTCGCGACGATGTCTCTGTCATTTGCGGTAGGTTCGTAGAAATGCGACGGGTCGAAATGCGCGAGGACAAAATTCGGGCGGTTCATGTCTCCGGTCAAACGAAGGCATACTTTTGCTGTCTATGTACGCGCGAGTTAGGGATGAAGCGGCAAGACGAATATTCATGGGCATACATCGAGTTTACATCCACCTCGATCTTTGCGCAGCAATTCGTCGGCTGCACTCTGAGACACATTCAAGCTCGTGTGCATTTTGGCCAGAATGAACTGCATAGACCTACCGCAAATTGCTTAACCTAAACATAAAAAAGGGCATTTTACGCTTGATTCGCATGTCAACAAAAAGTCAACATACCATGGTTAAAACCTCCAAGGAACATTTCTTAACACCGCTCCGACATCCACTCTCGATGTAATTTTGGACAGGAATGCCTGGATCTGAAAAACGATCTCGCTCAAATGACGAAAGACAAGAAACGGGAAATACTTTCCGCGAAATACAATGTAGAAAGCGCAGGCATTCTCCTCCGATTGACCGATTATTTGCAGGTAATGGGGCTGCCTATTGCGAAAAAGAAAGGACGAGTTGATCAGATGATTAAGGCTTTACCATGCGTCGGATTGAAGCCAACTGTCAATATCGGCGGCCTGTGTTCGATGAGTAGCATCCACATTCGAAACACGTGAAACAGACCCATTGCTTCTTGTCGGCACCATATTTCTTCACCACTACACGGTTTCCGTTGTACTCGGCAGAAACGACGCCACTGAGGGCATCCAATCGCCAACATTCAAGCAGATCCAACTCCTCCCGTCGAATTACGGACAGCTTAGGTTGAACTTCAACAAACACAGTGAATTTAGGAAGCTGATTTTAGACTGATGTCGTACCTGGCGCTTGCGCAATGATGCAAGCCTGAAGCTGCCCGAGCTAGTGATCCAATGTTCAATGTAAGAAGCCGAGGAGAAGGAACAATATAATAAACCCACCAGATCGGGCAGACGCGTATGGAGCTTTAGAGTGAGCGCGACCTGTTCGGAAGGGTGGTTATCAGGATTAAAAGCGAGCAGAACGAACATACCTCGAAGACCTGAAAACTCTCGTTCAAAATATCTTTGCACTGGTTGATCTCGTCCCTGTCGGAGATTCGAGCCAGGACACGTCTCCAGAGGCGGATCTCCGTCGCATGCTTGCGCAAGATCTTTTGCACAAGTTCAAGCTTTCTGCGAGCCAAGAATCATTGGAGATGCGACAAAGAGACTGAACGGAACGTACTGGGCATATCGCGTGATGTCCTGCTGCAAGTCCAACGGTATATCGGCCTGGGATTTACCTTTGAAAGCGTCCAGCAGCGAGCTGGTACGCTCGGCGGCGCTCTTCGCAACTTCTCTGGCGTCTTGCTTGTTTTTTGTAACAGCCTGCCTTCTGGGTAGGTAAACAAATCGCAAAGATCGACCCTACGGACGAACCTGAGCGATCTCGATGATCTCAATGGCGGTGCCCGTCGCCGCTCGCAAGGCTGGGACGCCGACAGCCCCATCTCCGAGGGCTGCAACGATCTTCAAGGCTGATTTGAGCTGGTCCAACGACTCGAGAGCATTCGCAAGGGGTCTAGGCATGAGAGAGGGGTGCTAAGGTGGTCGAGAGAGGGCGGGGCCAGAGCATAAATCAGACAATCGCGGGCTTCTGCTGTACACGAGGGCGACCGGGAATTTCTACCAGAAGATTTACGTCCACACACATGTAATTTTTGTTGCGGAATCTCAGATAGTATTCCATAATCCAGAAGGATGCAATCTCAAGAAGGTGTACATGCGATGTCTTGATTCCTTTCTGACTCGGGCACAGACATATAGATCGTTGATATAATTGGACAAGATTCCCAGTCTTCCAAGGCAGGACCCTAGACTTTGCCAGATTTAAGTTAGTCCGCCATAAGCCCGCACGGTGGATATGCGGCTTGAAGGCCCTGAGATGCCGCGTGTTGTGGCAAAGAGATGAGGCGTAAAGTTTAGAGATGAAGAAGCTCATAATGCAAGCAGGAAATTGGAGACTCCTAGTATTGTGAAACTTCAGATTAAGGGCCAAGGCGCAGAATCCAGGACCAGATATCCGAGTGACTGAGTCCAAAGCAAAAAGGTCGCCCGTGGACCTCAGTATGGGCATTTCTCGGACGAAAAATGCATTCACTGCCTTCTAATTGTCTCGGGTAATGTCATGAGTGTTCCAGTCGATGCGCTGGTTGGTAGACCGGTAACCGATCTGTCTACGGGACACAAGTGTCGGTAGGTGTCTATCGACACTTAGAACCAGTAGGTGTAGTGCTCGGATCAGAGGAGTCGGATATTGCCGAATTCGGCTTGACATCCACGCTTTTGACCTCCGTCACCACAGTTGCCACTGGAGTCCGCCATGACCTTTGGCGAACCACTTTCTGCGATAGAACTCGTGGACTCCTACTTCCTTTGTTGGTTCGCGGCCCATTCCACCATTTTGGCATTTTCCACGATTTTTCATGGTTTTCGGGACTCTGGTAGAGCAGGGTACAGCTCTCGTCATCCGTTAGTTGGTTACCATTCATTGGTGGGCTCACAGTGCATTTTTAGTGTAGACCAATTCCCTCAGGTCTTCTTTTCTTCAATGCACATATCTCCCACCGAAATTGCGCATCAGCTGTATGGCTTTGCTCTCAAAAAAAATCGCAGATGGAAAACGCGCGGCGGATTCTCATTTACACTGATGACTCGGCTGCCCGTGTGCGCAAGCAATGCACAAGCGCTTCGCCCCTCGATTATTCGTGCTTATTCATGTCACTGTCACTCCAGTGTGTGCATAAATCATATCAGCAACCCCCAAGAGGGTCTGAGAAACGCGTTCACGGTGAAACGCGCGACTCGGTCCTCCATTCTTTTTTTTTTTTTGGCTTTCTCGGACTCTCTGCGCGTCGATGGGCGACTTACAAATGTCGGGTGGCTGGTTGCACAGATTCCGAGTTTCTTCCAGAAAAAAATGTATCATGCGTACATTCGCTTTCGGTCTCCGGCTCCGGCATGCTCTCGTTTTGTAAGCTCTTCCTCCCATCTTCTGATATCGCGAGCCGACCTCATGCCTACAGGCTTTCGTGTCATTCTGTCCAACTCTGCCCACCAATACTTTCATTTTTGTCACGCAAATTATCAAGCCTCGCTTTCCCGGTCGCGAAGCACAAGCTCCTCGAGTTCTCGCCAATCCTACAAAGCAGCTACGCAACGCTCTTCATCCTCGAGCCCCTCAAGTGCAACATGTACCCCAACCGCAAACTCGTTTAGTTGTCGTACCCTACCCCGCTGTCGTTCCCTCCAGCGTTTGGTGACGAAACCCTCGAGTACCTCGTATGTCGAATCTTTCGTTCTTCTCATAGGCAGTTGATGGACTTTGGCGCGGCTTTAGGTTCCGCGCTATGTGCAATGACTTTGGCCTCCGCGCTCTCCCATCCGCGCACCAACGAGCGTCAAGTTTCATGAATGGTTGCAAGACCGGGCATACTCCTTCCGTGGAAGCACGGCTATCTCCCAAGAAAGACGCTCGCTACTGCCTTGCCCGCAATTCGGATCCGCGGCTGCTCCCACCTCGTACCAACGTATCGACAAGTGCTGCTCTACGCGTGTACTAGTTTCCACTCCGAGACAGAAGGGTTCTGCAAGTGATGACCGAAGGCCGCTTTTAATGCGGACGCAATATTTGGCAAGACGAGAAACTAGATAATGCAGCTAGAAAGTCGGTGCGGGCTCTGTATAACATACTGAAAATCCTAGAGGACGAAATGTATTCATAGTGTAGCAATCGTGTTTTGGACTTGGTCGTGGCGACTCTGGCGAGGGTTTCTGAAGAGAAATCAATGTGGGCATATAATACCGCATATTCGCCTCACCTCTTCGCCGTCCTACCATGAAGCATCGCAGCTGCGACGTCTCCCTTCTGCCCTCAAGAGCGATGGCCTCAACCATTCACCCCTAGCAGTTTCGCAGCTCATAGTCGATCCTGGGCCCCACTACGACCGACCCTTCCAAGTCCTCTTTGATTCCTCGCTTGGTCTTTCTCTGCATTGTACCAACGGACTGCACTCTCCTCCGCTCCAGCTCTGTGCGTTCTCGAGCCGCACTCCAAGACCAAATCGCGTGTGGATGGAAACGAAGATTCGAGGGACAATGGAAGAATGTGGGCAGCGCCATGGGGCGAAACTAAAAAGGCGCGTCGTTTCGCATATTTCTAGCTTCCAGCTGCTCATCCTCCAGCTACAGATACTCGTCGTGGATTTGGCGCCGCGGACGCTGAGGCCCGCAGTACACCTGACCCGCTTCGTCCGACGCTCTTGCTCTTGCACCTTAAAGACTCGGATACGACGAAGGGTGCTTCAAGCTATTCGGACGTTGACAGGTTGAACAACTTTTGTGCCTCAAGTACTCTGAGCCGCTCTCCCAAAAAACGCCGCCGTGAATACCCTGCCCTCCACGGTCACAATGGACTCGCGCCCCGTCTGTATGCTACGCGCGAGCGCTTTTTATTGGATAAAAACGCTGCTGCGGTTCCAGCGGCGCCCGAGGCTCCACTGAAGCGCCCTACGAAACGACTGGAGCCGTGGAGTGTCGACGCCCAGGTACGGGATGTCGCAGTTGTCTCTTCGCGCGGTGTCGCAAATCCAGCGCACATACAACAGAGTATGTGCACCTCTCACGCTTCATCTCCCTCCAACCGCTTACGTTGCCGCACAGAGGCAGATGTAGACATGCGCTAAATCTCTCTCCGCGCACCTCTTCTGCCAAGCGGGCGCGGGAGCGCTCAGGCTCACTGGCGTTCCTCAAGCTCCCAGGAGCCCGCGCGGGGATTGCAGATCGTGAGGCATCGGCGAGTGTACTCCGAGTCTGTACCTGCGGCAAGTTGGCCTTGAGCGCCGCAGGTATTATCTCCCCACGCCCTAGGCATTCTCTTCGTGTGTGCGCGAGTTGCCCACCGTACCGCGTTGCTGGCTGAGGCGGGGCGCGGCGCGAGAAAGGCTCACGGCAGCGCATGGAGGAATACTAGCACGATTGTCCCACCTAATAATTATATCCTGTTACATATTCTCCAAGTGTATATGCGCATGCGCGGCTTCAAATCAAGACATCTACGGTCGATGGTATCTATACCCCCCACGAATCAAACAGTACATGGAGTCTAGTTTGCCCTTAAACGCCTCGTGCGCGGCACGAACGGTGCCTCCTCCTCCTCGCCCTCGAACCCATCCTTCCCATCCCATTTAACGGCCACCCCCACCTCCCTGAGCATCTCCATCTTGCTCAGCACGTTCTTGCAGAAATCCGCGCTGATCGTCTTGATAGGTCCGCCATCCACCATGCGCCAGCGCAGGAGCTTCATCAGACTCGGGATGATCGCAGGAATGTCGAAGGCGGTGTTGACGAACCCGAGCGTGTGGAGCGCGGGGAGGAGAACGACGTCAGCGGCTGGGCCCAGAGGCGGAGGAGTGAGGAGGGACAGGACGGCGCTGGCCCAGTCGTACTGGATGCGGCGCAACGTGTGGACGGCGGGAAAGCGGCGGAGGAGGCCCGGCCAATCGTCTTCAGCACGAAAGGCCCAGTGCGACGGGGGAGGGCAATGGCAGAGCGGCGTCGCCAAGTCGAGCACGACGATGTCTGAGGTGGGTAAGACATCAAGGAGCGCGAGTACCCGCAGGAAGGTGAGCTGCTCGGGCACAAACGCGAGGTAGAATTCGGAGTCCTCGGACCCGGGAGACACGTCGCCCGTCTGATCTGTGGAGGCGCGAAGTTTGACCCCGTCGACTGTCCACGAGATGCCCAGGGAGCGGAGCGTTTGCGTTTCGGGGAGGTTTTTCAGGATGTTGCCAAGAGCGTCGATCAAAGTAGAAAAGAAAACGAGATCCGGGACGAAGTCGGCGGAGTAGCACTTAATCTCGAGACAGGGTGTCGGTGGGAAAACAATGTGGCTGAGCATGTCGGAGCAGTCCTCCATGGAACCCTCGAGCGCGAGGGAAAAAAGCTCGGGAAGTTGGATAAGAGGTAGGTGCTCGCGAGGCTTTCGGGCAAAACATGTAGATAGGGAAAGGACCTGGAGGAGGGGCAGAGAATCAAGGATCTCGAGCCACTGGAAGGCTGTGAATGTACAGTCGGGAGGCGCGCCGTCGAAAGACAAATAAGTAAGATTTCGGAATAAATATGAGTCTTCAGGTATAACGCATCCCCTGAGCTCGAGCTCGCGCAGACGCGGAGTCTGAGAGGCGAAAAGCTCGGGGGGTAATCTGACGCTCGAATGATCACAATTGAGGCGCAACACCTCGAGCGCCGGCGCCGCCTTGAGCAGGCCGTGTGCGAACGAGGTGAAGTGATCTGGGTTGAAGCCCAAATCCAAGCACTGGATTCTGGAGGTATCCTCAAAGGCAAGCAATATGTTGCCAAGCCCGAGACGGCGATGTAAACTCGCCTGGACAACTAGCGGGGTAGCTTTAGAGCGCAGAAGAGACTCCCGCACTCTGTCTGGTGAGTCCCATGAGAAGTCGATGTAGCTCCAAAGGCTGGCGCAGCCTAGAGCGACAGAGCGCCAATGATGGCAAACACCGGTGGTGCAGACTCGAACTTCCGCAGCAGACAGATACCCCGGGTGGGCCGCGGAGGCGCGAGAATACGCGGCAACGACCAGGAATATTTCGGATAGAAGTTCTGGGGATAGTTTCGAGATTGGCGCGAGCTGATTTCGGCGCGTATCGAGAGTGGAAATCGCTTTGAGGAGGGTGGCGCGCTCGCTTAGTAGGATGGTGGGATCCAGTGGCAGAGATAGGATCCGGGACAAGCTTAAACTCGATTAGAACACGAAATTAGCCAAAGTGAACCGCTGACTCGGACATTGTAGGATTTGTAGCCATTGTGGTGCCACTCGGGTGGTAATGCTCTGATCTTGAATCGAGGCGAGATGGGGGTTCACTTAGAAGGGAAGAAACAGAAATGAGTCTAGGTTCCTCGCTGGCAAGGTGGTGGCAGAAGAATCGCGCGCGCTGTCAAAGCAGGACGGTACGGAAAGCAGGACCAAACAACCTCCATCATCGAATTGACGCTTTGACCGGCAGCGTAAAAACGCCAGAGGTTTTTGAACGTTGGATTTTTACGTCTTGGCGAACTTCCATAGGTTAGCTGCAAGTAATACGTTGGCGCCCGACACCATTGACATGCACGAGAAATATTACATCTAGGGTACCAGGATCCAGCCAGCCGGCGGCCCAGGCCCCAGACGTCCTAGTTACAGATGCACGCATAGGGTGGTGAGTACAAGCTTGGGTTATTTACTACAGAGGCCATCGCCTACGCGCCACTATACTTGACAACAAACAGCCCACGCTCGATTGAATTGACAACGATGTACCCGCTCGCAAAGTACGGGTACACGCTCCATGACCCGGTGAACGTAGCCTCTCCGCCGACGTCGTCGTCCTCGGGGTGCACTGAAAATAACGGATTTACAAGACGAATGTCTACAAGAGAGCGAGACGCACCATCAAAGAAGGCGATCTCGGAGAAGGCTCCGCCGGTGGGGTCCTTCGCGACGCTGCTGACGTCCACGATGCGCAGGCCGCTGCCGTAGTTGCTTTCGTACGCCCAGCCGTTCTGTCGTGTTCTCAGCAACTGCGCGGATAGTGTACGAGGAGGGCACGTACGTGGACATAAAGATTGTGGTCGATGGACTTCACGGGCGAGCTGTAGTGCCCTGTGAGCACGGGCTTCGAGAGGTTCTTGATGTCCCAGATGTACGTCACGGTGTGCGAGTTGTTCGCCCATCCTGCAGCCGCGAGGATCAGCTCGAGTACATACACGGTAGGGAGCGGAGAAGCCCACCGCGCTGGTACACCTCGTCCAGCTCGTCGTCGAGGAGGAGGTACGACTGGTCGCGCTCGTCGACGACCCATCCCTGGTGCGAGTAGCTGACGCCGTAGTACGGCGTAGTCGAGATGATGAGTGCCTCGGCGGGTTTGGAGGTGTTGTAAATTGTGAAAGAGTCCTCGTTGAATGCATAGCAGACATCGGTGCCGACGTACTCCGTGTGCGGGCCGTAGTAGGTCAGGCACTGGGCGCTGAGGAGGCCGTTAATTTCAAGGCAATGGATAATGATTCTGAGGCGACCTACTCGTGAACGTAGCCATCGGCGCCGGCGCACCCAGCGCTGGTGGGGTTGGTGGGGTCGGTGACGTCGACGAAGATAAGCCCGGCGGCACACGAGCTGTTCTCAGAGTGAGAACTCCGCAGTCTCTGGAAGGAAAGTGGCTCACTGGTTTCGCGGGATGGAGCCAACAGCCACAATCAGGTTCTTCTTCTCGTGGGCCACGATGTTGTGGGAGGCGCCGAGCGGGAGGGAATCGTAATGTGCCGTTAGGTCGGTCAGGATGCTGAATTCTTTGGGCTCCGCGGCCAAGGAGGCATCAAGAAGCTGGAAGAGGGGTTCGATGAGTATCGCGCCTTCAAAACGGAGCGGAAGGAACGAATCACCTTGGTTAGATCGAAGACCTGGATACCGTGGCCGTACGCTTCGCTACCAATGTAAGCGTAGTTCCCGATGACCTTGATGTCTCGCCAGACGCTCTCAAACGTCTGCGTGGCCAGCCGCCCAAGATACGTGATTTGGCCAGTAGGGAGGACCTCGACGAAAGCAGTCCCATCCGACTCGCCCACGAGCGCGAATTCTCGCGTCACACCCGCCTCGGTGTACGACCAGCCCCAGATGTCGTTCCCGAACTCGGTGGTGCTGCCGAGCTCCGCGTGCGGTGTGAACGAATACAGATCGAGGTTGTTGCACGAGTATATGTTGGGCTCCTCGGTGCCTGCGTAGCCCCCCACGCAAGGCGTGTGCTCAGTGATGGCGTGCATCCCAAGCAGGCTTGCCCTGTCCGCCTTCATCTGCGCGACGGAGTCGGTGAGCATCCCCATCATGAGGCCGTGTACCTCCCCGGACGCGTATGCGTCGGGGTGTGCGAGCGGAACATGCACGAAGGGGTGCTCCTCGCCCCGGTTAAGGATGTCCTCGCTCGGGAGGGCAACAGCGAGAGGGAGAAGCGCAAGAAAAGCCCCAGCGAGTCTCATCATGGTGGGGGAAAGCAGGGCTAAATTGACTCGGATTCGTCATTATCGGTATCCGCGCGACACAAAACGCTCATCAGAGATACGGCCCGGGTCGAGGGGTACCGTTATCGGGGATATTTTCATTCGTGAGACGGATACGACTGATAAGGATAAGAGTGCTTCAGCTGCCACAGGCTTCAACTTCGTCCTCCACTAAATGAGAGCTTGAATTACTGTATTGGAAGATCGGCGGAAAGCTGCCCCACCTTGGCTTATCGCTGAGGATAGCGTCCAGTTCCAACCTCAGAAATGACTTCAATGGAAACGCCGGAAGATAACCAGAGATTCCCAGGACAAAAGGAGGAGTTGCGAGAGTACTACTAGTCAAGGGAGAGAGTTTGGGCGAGCCTAAAGTTGGTGTTTGGGTGGCCATCAAACATTTTGCCGGATACGATCGGGCGGCACTCATTCCACCTCAAGCCTTGGATTTTTGCATACGCGCGGGACTTCCTTCTGACCACCACCACCACCTAACCTACCGGAAAGTAAGTAACGGCTTTTCCTTAGATTCAGTTGACTGAAGAACCGACCTACTTCGCAGGATACTAAACGGAATAGCTCCGAGTCGGCAGCCATCTTCACCTCATCCTTGTGAGTAGCCTTTCGTATAGATTTACTCGGCTGACAGGACACTTTTCCGTAGTGACGATGACAGCAACAGCCCAGTCTCTCCCAGCGGAGCTGCTGATCAACATTTTCAAGCTGACTCTGCCTTCGCGCGAAGAGGCGCTCGAGCTTGGCAAGATATCCCTTAACCATGGATCCTGGGGGCTTGGACGCGTGTGCGGACGATGGAGGGCAACGGTGCTCGATATGCCGTGCATGTGGGCCGACCTATGGATCTCAATTCCGACTGGGACCGCACCATGGATCAATTACCCGGTAGCGCTCCTCCAGGAGCAGATAGCCCGCGGCGGGCAGCAACCGATGCGAGTTACCTTGATTTCCCAGGAAACTCCCGGCTACACGACCGCCAAAATATTCGCGGCCATCGCGCCCTCCTGCGCGCGCTGGGAGACGCTCGAGCTCGTCTCCAAATGGCTTCTGCCGACCACCGCGCTGCTTCGCCTGCGCGACAACATTCCGCTCTTGCGCGAGATCCACATCTGCGCCGACAGCCAGAGCGGGTACGCGGGGCAGAACATCTTCGAGTTTGCGCCCGCGCTGAGAATCGTGCGCATCACCGAGCCGCGCCTCCACGCGGACAACCGCAACATAAACTGGATGTCGGCGGACTACAACCCAAACTACAACGACAGCTTCATGTGGCCGGCGGACCCGCCGTTCGAGGACATCTTCCCGTGGGACCAGCTCACGCACTACGAGAGCCAGTGCATGGACCCCTACCACTTCGATGCCCTGTGCCAGGCGGAAAACCTCGTCGTGTGCCAGGCGACGGTCGTCATCGAGCGCCGCCATGTCGCCTGGCGCCCGCCGACCGAGCTCGTCCGCTTCATGCATCTCCAGAAGCTCACCCTCTATGCGCCAGGTCCGCTCCTCGACCAGCTCGTCCTGCCGGCGCTGCAGGACTTCTTCATCGAGGCGCCCCCGCGCGAATTCCACCACGTCGTCGCGCTCGTCCAGCGCTCCCAGTGCTCCCTCCGCAAGTTCTGGATGAAGTCGCATCCGCCCCCGGCGCAGTACCGCGCGATCCTCCTCGCGAACCCCGACATCGTCGAGCTCGGGATCATCGGGCGCGAGTCGCTGCGCCACCTGCTCGGCCGCTGCACGAACATCGACGCGATCGTGCGCGACCTGCGCGCGGACGCTGCGGTCCCGCTCGTCCCGCACCTGCACACGTTCTGTATCCACGACCAGGCGGCGGACCTCGACATGCACGCCGTCGCGGACATGGTGCAGGGGCGGATGGCCACGGGGCTCGCGCGGCTGTGCATCACCGAGTGCGCGCCGCGCGTGTTTCCGTTTGCGGTGCGGGCGCGCGTGCTTGCGATGGAACAGCTGGGGCTCGAGGTGCAGTTCAAGCGGGAGCACGAGCGCTGGCTTGCGCGAGGCCTCTTGGAGTACGTCTGATGCTAGCCCCGCGACGGACACGCTTTCGACTTTCAGATCCTTTGACTTTTACAAGAACGATATCCACCATGTATTCTCATTACCAGATGATCTACTCTACTGTACATCTAGGTCTACTTTTCTCTTTAGAACGCGTTAGAAGCGAGAATACAATTCCACCTTTAGCAATGATTCAAGTGTGCCTAAGAAAGCGGCTGCTTTTCATTCGAGAATAACAAGGTGTTGTCGCATAAGACTCTATAAGAGATTTGCTCCATTTTCCAAGAGAGGCCGATAAAAGACCAAAAACTTGATGAAGAAACAAGCATGCAACGGTTTCCCGGCGTTTATTGAGGACGATTACTATTGACAAGGTCGGGGCAATCGTGTGATTTAAAATTTACAGGACGCCTGCGACGTCAGAAGAAACAGCAGCTCAGTACGCTGTTGCTGCATCGCGCACCAATTCCAGCGTATACTCCGGGAAGCTTGAGGAAGGCGCGGCATAGGCAGACTGCGGTACCGTGCCGGCTTAGCGGAAGAGGCGCGGGGAGGAGATAGATTCGGCATATTTGTGCGCTTGACTCTGCGCGGATGGAGGGAGGTGAAGCGGCGCGCACCTACCCGCTGTGAGTGCGCTGGATTTTCGACACAGCGCGAAGGCACCCGCGGCCTGAGCGTCGACTCTCCGCGACTCCGGTCGTGCGGAGGGCGTTTCAGTGGAGCCTCGAGGCGTCCGGTCCCGAAAGGAAGCGCACGCGCACGCATACGGTCGCGACGGTGGACGCAAGGTGGACGCTGCGATTGCGGAGGGTGGAGGTTCGCAGCGCACCAGCTGAAGCAATGACGCGCATCTCATGTGGGATGCACGGCTTGAAGTGCACCCGGTCGTGTCGTTGAGGCGCTGGGCCGGGGAGTGGGTTAACAGACCCCTCAAGTCGGATGCGGGCCAGGTTACGCCACGCCCGGCTCCGTGACGGGTAGCTGAAGCCTGGAGGTTAATGAGCAACGAGGAAAGCTGAGGATTGCGCCTGGGGCGCACCTGGGTTTGCGTCCGCCTTTCCCCGTCTTCTGTGGATCTTCCGACGGTTCCAATCGACGCGCGATTTGGTCCTGGAGCTCCGAGCACGAGAAATTTGGAGCATGCGCAGAACCAGGCTGGAGCGGAGAAGAGTGCAGCCTTCCCGTTGGTGCAGAAAAGGAACAAGCAGAGGGTTCAAAGGTCTTGGAAGGGTCGTACAGGTTCCATTATACAAGGCGAAAGCTACGGTGGGGCCTAGTAGGTAGGCCTTGGATCTTGAGGAGCAGAAGGAGCGATGTTGTTGTGACCGCTGCGATTTTGCTGCGATTCTTCATGATGGTGTAGATGATGGTGGTAGATGTAGTGGAGAAAGCGAAGTCCTCATTCGGAAATATGGTCGCTCTTCAGAAACCTTTCGTCTCAGACAACAGACTTGCGCATGCAACAGACCAACAAGGATCCAAAAACACTGTTCGTACAATACCTTGTACAATACGATACATTGATGTGTATGGTGTCCTCGACAAACTCGCTCGCTGGCTACATATCTTCGCCTACGCTGGATGCACGAATCACTACCCTTTCTTTGTCACCATCTCTCTCCGCTTCGTTTTCCTTTGCTTCCTCGGTTGTAGCTTCAGCCATTGTATTCCCCTGGAGATATACCTGTGAAACCTCCTTGTCGTGTCTCTCTCTCCTTCTTGTCCTACGACTGCTTCATTAAATTTGAGCGTTGCGGCCGGAAAACTGTGAATCTGTATCAAGTCTACGCAGCAAAATGGCTTGTCAGAGACGCACTTTTGAGGTCCCTCTGCAACTGAACTGGGACTCCGCTCCGAAGCCATGCTCTGAAGCTCAAGCACCTCGGCATCAGCGCGCACCGTATCTTCTCCTAAGGCGTGCAGATCCTTCTCCCGCAGCTTGAGAGACCGGATAAGATTATTGATGTGGTAAGGCTTCGTCTCGACAAGCTTGCGGTAGAGTTCGATAGCGTCTTCCTCAGCGCGCAGCGCATCTTCGTGGAGGCCAAGACTGCGAAAATTGGCAGCGAGCACATGCAGCGACTCGGCGGTGTCGTCTGGGTTCCTCTCTCCAAGATTGCGATAAATCTCAGCCCCTTCTTTATGCGCGCGCAGGCCATCTTCATGGCGCCCCGCGGCGCGGAGGAATGCACCCAGACTTTGTAGCGTGTTGGCATTTTCTCGTGCCGTGCATGCAGTCGGCTCTGCAACTCCCTCGTAAAGCCCAACTGCTTCCTCATTCGCACGTACCGCGTCTTCATGACGATTGGCTGCGCTGAGATTGAAGCCGAGGTTTTGCAGTGCATGAGGCAGTTCAAAAATAAGGACGGTGGAGTCCGTCTCCGCAAGCTTTCGCCACATCTTGACAGCTTCTTCGGTGGCCTGCAGCGCATCTGCGTGGCGACCGACCGTACGAAGCGCGAAACCTAGATTTCCCACTGAGCTGGCGAGATCCTTGGCGAAGAATGGATCCGACTCCGCAAGCTTTCGCCGAATCGCGACAGCTTCTTCGTCGGCATGCACCGCCTCTTCGTATCGAACGACAGCCCTGAGCTCGGTGCCTTGGTTGTGCAATGAATTCGCCAAGTCCGGGGTGACGGTGGGGTCCGTCTCTGCAAGCTTTCGCCAAATCGGGATAGCTTCTTTGGTGGCCTGCAGCGCATCTTCGTGGCGAGCGACAGCGCTGAGGTGGGCGCCTAGGTTGTGCAACGAAAACACGAAGACCTTGGTGATGGTGGGGTCCATCTCCGCAAGCTTTCGCCAAATCTCAATGGCTTCTTTGTCGGCATGCACTGCATCTTCGTGGCGAGCGACAGCACTAAGGTCGACACCTAGGTTGTGCAATGAATCCGCGAGGTCCTTGGTGACGGTCGGGTCCGTCTCCGCAAGCTTCCGGCGAATCTCGACGGCTTCTTCGTCGACATGCAGAGCCTCTTCGTGGCGAGCGACAGTACTAAACACGACACCTAGATTGTACAATGAACTCGCAAGGTCCTTGGTGACACTGGGGTCCGTCTCCGCAAGGTTTCGCCGAATCTCGACGGCTTCTTCGGTGGCATGCAGCGCATCTTCGTGGCGAGCGACAGCGCTGAACCGGATACCTAGGTTGTGCAGCGAACGCGCGAGGTCCTTGGTGACGGTGGGGTCCGTCCCCGCATCCGTCCCCACAAGCTTTCGCCGAATCTCAATGGCTTCTTCGTCGGCATGCACCGCATCTTCGTGGCGAGCGACAGTCCAGAGGTCGACACCTAGCTTGTGCAATGAACGCGCGAGGTCCTTGGTGACGGTGCGGTCCGTCTCCGCAAGCTTTCGCCGAATCTCGACGGCTTCTTCAGTGGCTTTCAACGCTGCTTCATGGCGCCCGATGGCATGGAGCTCAACGCGCAAACGTTCTAGTGACCAGACCAGATCCCCGGTGACGGCGGGGTGCGTCTCCGCAAGCTTTCGCCGAATCTCGACGGCTGCTTCGGTGGCATGCACCGCCTCTTCGTAGCGAGCGTCAGCCCAGAGCTCAGCACCCAGGGCATGCACCTCTGCGCCCGCGTCATGGCCGGAGGTAGAGGCGGCAGCGACGGGGAAGCGATACACGTGCGCGTTTGCGGCGTTAGAGCTCCAGTTGTCGGAAACTTCGTGCACCCAATCTTGTATATCATGTACAGCGAGGTTGGATCCTGGCGGAGAGCCTGCAGACGCGCAGATTGAGGATGCGTCGGATCCCGAATATATCGACTTAGTATTTGTTAGCAGATCTTCATCCCATGGAGATAAACTTCTCTCACTTCGTTGAGACTTCTCAGGGAATGATTGGATCGTCGCGTCAAGCGTTTTCTTTTCCTGACCTCCTGCTTCTTCTCTATCTTATTCAAAGGATTTACCCACGAAACAGCCTTGTAGCTTTCGATGCTTTCGTAGTATTCATTTTCCCTCTGGATAGCTCTTTAATTTCGCATCGCAGTTTTAGCACTTCGCATTTATAAACGTGCTAAGTAGACGTACGCTCCTCTAGCCTCCAAGAACTCTCTTTCTTCGTCCGGTGTAACGTCTCCGCTCTGGCGGTTGGCCACGAAGTCAGCCGTATTCCTTCTTGTTTCCATCATCTCCTCGCGCAGGCTATTTTCATGTCGTCCTGTGAATCCAGACATCGTCGTGAGAGCGGATCCTCCTGCGGTCGCAGCAGCACCGATCACTCCTACAGCGAGCTCGGCCATTGCGCTAGCTAGGGTTGAGGGTCGGTGAGGGTCGCGGAGAAAGGGAAGACACTCGACACTCTTATAGAGCTGTTCAGGGCTGTTCTCGCTGGGTGCATTGACATTGGCACGCTGTGTGACCTAAGCGCCTCTAATCCGAAATAAGCATGAAGCTATGCAATACAAGAGCGCTTTGCGCCCCGGCACTTTGCTGGAATCTAAATCATGCGATTCCGCAGCGGCGCCAATAAATGTCAAAATTTAATCCGTGTCCTGCTGGTATGTTCGGCATCAAGGACTCGGTGATAGTTTAAAGGCTTCAGATACACGTTATTTATAAAGAGTAGAAAAGAGTAGAATAGAATAGAACGAGGGGTATGAAGCACGGAATGCAGAGCTTCAACGAGGCGCAGGAAGTTGTAAAGGACAGCTACAGTCCATATTGAGTCCATAGAAATCTTCAAGGAAGTGGACGAAGTCAAGGGAATTCCCGATGTGGGACCAGGAAGGTGCGAGGGGTTTTCATCCCACAAAAAACGCACGCGCACGGCATACGGACGCAGCGCGAGTCCACCATGGACATTGTGATCGTGGAGGGCAGGGTATTCAGCGGCGTTTTTGGGCGAGCGGCTCAGAGTACTTGAGGGACAAAAGATGTTCATCCGTGTCGACGTTGTATCTGAGTCTTTGAGGTGCAAGGGCGAGAGTGTCGAAGTGCGAGTTATACAAACGAAGCGGTCTAGGTATACTGCGGACCCCAGTGTCCGCGGCGCCCGACTCCACGACGGGTTTCTGTAGCTCGAGGATGAGCAACTTTTACTCGAAGCTAGAAACATGCGAGACGACGCCCCCGGATTTGTGTCTACAGCAGCCCCACATGTCCTTCAGATCCTCGTTTCCATCCAGAGAGTAAGGGTAGAGCTGGAGTTGTAGTGCGTGGGTACAGCGCAGAAGGAGCAACAGGGACTTGGAAAGGTCGTGGGGCGCCCAGAGCGTGTGTCTAGTACAGAGGACTTGAATCTTGAGGCCTAAAGCTTGGGGGGAGAAGGGGTAGCGTTGTCACCGCTGCGTTTATTTGGCGGCACATCGGGAGAGCAAGTGAGCGTAAGAAAGGAAGAGACCACGCCCACAGCCAAACAGCGACAACCCCAGCTCGCGCCTCTTTTGCCGGGACCCGACCCGACGACCCGACCCAAACGACGTCCAGGCAAGGCCAAAGTGCCCACGGGGCAGCGCATAGGCCCCAAAATCAGAGCAGAAGAGACCAGGAACCGAGGAACGGGACATGTAATGGAGGACATGCAAAGCGCATTCACTCGCGCTTTCTGTACTATCCCACAAACTAGCGGCGAGTGCCCCCAGGCCTTTCTACCACCGCTCACGACGACGCACCCGCCCACCTGCACTGTCTGTGCCCGAGGAGCGGACCGTGAAAGCGACATACCCGCTCAATCACAATTTCGGTGCAGGTGCGTCTCATTGCGCGTCCTCCTTCCATAATCTGACTTTGCACATGACAGGTGGCCGTCGCACGTATGTGTTCCCCCCACCCTACGTTTGTTATTCGCGAGTGCACATGATGCACGCAGATGAATCCCTGAATCTCCGCACGCTCAGCCCACCCTTCCATACCCCGAGGCCACATACGTGTAGTGCATGTGAATCCGCACTGTGCGCGACGTGTGCGGCTGCATGTGTTGGAGGGTGAACACGCTGCATGGGTGCTCGCGATGCCCTGCACGTCAAAACCGACGTCTGTGCTAGACGCTGGCAGCAACTTACGCAGGGCACCTCCAGGGCCGTTGTGCGTCTCTGAGTCTCCTTCTCTGTTATCTCTACTTACAAAGCAATACCTCCAATCAGTGGGAAACCTCGAGCGCATAGCACCAAGCGCGTCGCCAGGCATGGCAGCGTCCGCGGCGACTTGGTACGGGAGCCGCGCCGTGTCTGCGTGAAGGTGGAAGTGCTGTGGTACAGACCCCGCCGACGAAGGTGCCTCTCGCAGCTCCTCGCGCCGGATACTTTATTTATCACCTAACTCACGCAGCGACGCCGTATTTTCTGTGAGCAGCACCGGACTCGGAGAGCGTAAGACGAGGTGCTATGCCCGAGGCGCGCGCTTAGACTCCCCGCGCGCTTTCCCTGATGGGTGGCACTTTGACGATGCCCCGCATCCCCCTCTTCCTCCTTTCTTACGCGGCGAGAACCCCGAGCGCGCGCTGCGTCGTCCTCCCGCTCCGACTTGCACTCGATGAACGGCGCGAATCGTATGAGCTGTCGGTCGCGTACACTGACACGTATACGCGACCGACGGCATGCGCAGGGAAATATCTTGCGCGCGTACTTGCCTGCCAGTGCTATGTGTCGTGGGCAGGAGTCCGCACATCAGGCGGTGTAGATGTGCGGGGTATCGCAGGACTCTATTGCGGTTTATGTGCGGAGCCGCATGCGTGTCGTGAGTGCGAATTCGCACTCTGCGCGACGTGTGCGGCTATGCATATGAACGCGCTAGTGCACTGGACAGCAAGGACCCGCCGACAAACTGCATTTTTCGTCGTGTTCTCGCCCACCATCAGCAGTAACCAAAAAAGGAAGGTCCTTCAAAGTCTTCAATAGAATAATTATTCTTACGTTCCTCGTCCAACCGGGATACCCAGGTACTCATAGAATGCTGTAAAGACTACTCAATATTTTATAGAATTGCTCATGGGACCACCCATGTCTACGGAATATTTTCATCGGCTTGTGCTTATTTGGCCACTGTGATTATCCGACTTCATCACACTTTTCTGACCCTTCCTGCGGACCGGATCCCATACAAGAGTTATCTAACCTTCATTAGACATCCCTCGAACTCCTATTTTCTTTTCAGCATATGTTTCTCCTTCAAATTTTGTCCCCAGAAACCTGTGAAGATCCCGTCGAAGATCTAGCTTTTTCAAGTGTCCAACGCCATCTGTAATCGCATTGCCGGCGCCAACCAATAATTATATCTTCCGGATAAAATGCTACCAGCAGGACTGCCAAGAGGTATGTGATTTCGTCAAGGGAGAGCAATATTTGCCGAGATGATGCTCAGATTCAAGCATCGGCTAATAAATTTAAAATCTCTAGAATCTGGGCGCCCAGTAGAGCTTTATGCATACCCCCATTGATGGCCAATACTCTGCCAGGTCTCTCTGTTTAGACCTAGCAGTTCCGCTCCGACTTACATGCTTGATGCGATCACCGATTTGGTTAAACACTACCCGTTCACTGCAAAGACTAGCGTATTGTGCAAGTACTGTGTGGGAGTTTGGGCATGGGAATTTAGAGAGCGAAAGGTGAGAAATTTCTTCTCATTGGCGCAACTATGAATTGGACAAATGTAGATCCCCGGAGGCTGTTAGGTGAATTTTCGCACTGCTACGGAGCTGGTCTTGCGTATTTTTAAACCCTTAAATTATTCCCGTTGGTGACACTGGAACTGTATCCACCTGAGAACCTGGCCATCTCCGCCAAATACTAGTCTGCATGGCCGATGTTCAAGGTTTTCAATAATATCACTGTTAACGCGTCCGACGACCCCGAAATGTGATCTGGCCAAGGTCACGGAGGTAAATTTCTGAGACACCTCTTCTCTTTCTCCCTTTGTCTTCGTCAATGGCTTCATTTGATCCACTGGTTATCCTCGCTATTCTACTCACCACTCGGGTGCTGCTCGGAAGAAATTCGAAACAGAATGGAAAGAAAATGTAAGAAAATTCGTCTGGCTTTCGCTGACATTGAAGCTCATTGGAATCGATGCAAGTCAAGACACGGGTATCAAGCTGGCTCAAAATCGACCAACCCAGTCCACATACATCCCACAGCTTGAGTGGAAGGCAAACGTTGCGGAATATATTTCAGTTCTGCACCGGGAGACCAACTTGGCTGCCAAAAAGGTCCGCCAAAATCAGTGCACCCCAGGCTTTGAAGTCCAGTTTTCCTATCTATAGGCCGAGATCCATCCCACCCTCCTGCAATGACTATCGCCCCAGAAGTTCCGGAGCTTCCGCAAAGATCAAGCCCGAAATTGCTTACCTTCGTCCAATTAACATTATACACCCTGTCTTCTACCCGCGCCTCGCAAAAAATCCCCTCGCTGCGGATCTCAGGGCATCCCCCGCAGAGCCCTATGATGTTCTTGTAGGTATCAAGAAGCATTGCGAAGAACTCGGTATACCTTTGCCGGACACCATCGTTGTCAATAACTGCTGTCAAGTCGAAAAATAGTCCAGAAAACATGGTGTAAAGTTCTGAAGAACGAGGACAACCTCCCCAAAGACTGGACGTGGGAAGCCGGGGTTTTAATGGGTATCGGGTGATGAATGACAACCGTGCTAGCTTGCTAACACGGTCCTTGAGTCGGGAGTTCAAAGCCCCACACACCTTGTCGCGAAAGCGGCACGAGTGCAGTTGCGCATTTCCTCGGGTGGTTGTATTTTCCTCTGGCCGGGTTCCGAGTCCAAGGCCTCACCTTAACAGGTGGAGAGCAAACAACGATGTTGGCCTGCAAAGCCGAGATGATGCCAGGTATCTCGGACAGATAGGTAGCAGAAATGCTATTGCTCAATGCTATCTAACGTTCCACAAAAAAAAAAAAAAGGGGGAGGCTCACTTTTCAGCTTTTGGAATGACCGATTTTTATGAAGTCACAAGAGAAATAAGAGATTCCTGTAGTGATAACTCGGGTACCATTTCGTCTGTGACTGCTTCTCCACTGATAAACATGCCCTCAATGGAACCCTCCAAACCAAATTTTCTTTTGTCAGGTGGGCACCAGACTGGATGGAAAATCAGATACACCATCTCCATCAACTTCTGTGAAAATATGTTTCACTTACCAGACCTCAATATGTTTAACGTTCAGGTTGTGTCCTGCAATTCCACTGGTACCCCAAGCAGCTGTACTTTGATCATCCCAACTGTGCGCAAATTGTTGTCTGTTGGTTCATCCACTTGCTTGAGCTGGTCCAGGACTTCTGGATGCTTCTGGGTCAACCACATAATATGAAGCAGTCCTGTGCCTTCTAGTCTTGGGTCCAAATGTCCACGGATGTGCCAGAATTTTATTCCGAGGGCAAACAAGATAATGGAGGCCCCAAGTCCAACCGAAATCTAAAAGTCACATGAGAAGCTGTTGAGACATCCTCCAATGATATTGGTACTGACAGCATATATATCCAGCTGATGATATAATTGTGAGAAGTGCAAATGATGCAGGTCAATTTACATACATTCAATCGTGCTCCAGAGACATCTTGATATAATGTTGCATTGGAAGCTGATAATATAGGTGGTTGCATGGCACTATCACCAGTATCTTGAACTGAATTAGAACCATACTTCATTGCCAAAGGTGTTGGGTGGATGTGCCCAGCTGGACAAAGGTGTTAGAGTGGTCTGGCTCAAAGAAAAGGTGCTTGCCTATCCAAAACAGGGAAGCCACTAGAGCTGATAATGCATTCTCAATGTCATGGACATATAGTGTAGGACCTGGTGTCAGACTGATGTTTGTCACAGCTGATATTGGATCCAGTCCCAGATGCTCTATAAGATATCTACAGAGAAATCAATCCAGCACTGGATAAAGAAACTGTTCACATACACATCAGGCCATGATAGTAGATAGTTTCCTTCCCCTGTATCATAGGAACCTGGCACAGAGCTTTCTCCTGAATTTATGATCATTTCTGCCCACTGGATTCAAATCAGCCTCAAACAGACACCGCTTCTACTTTCAGAAACATACCAAGCCACTGTCTAGCAGAGTTTTATTGATATTTCCATCATGTTCTGGGTCTTCCATAAACTGATACCATTTTGAATGGTTTTTGAAGACACTGGGTTGCAAACTGGATGGGATAATATTTCCAGACTTCCCATCAACTTCACCATGTTGGGAAACAGAATGCATTGAGCATTGCAGAAATTGGATATCAGTAATTGAGGAGTTGGGGCCAGTTGCATTGATCAAGGATACAGGGAATCCAGTGTTTCCATAGGAATCAATGACTTTGTTTGCAGTGTAGAGGATAATGGAGCTCCATAATTCTGGATCTTTTGGTGTTAGTTCGTCATTGATACTGCCAGTGGTGATGATGTTTGGTGCTAAAATATGTCAGCGGATTCAGTTAGGGATTGAGAAACCTACCAAATGGCTGAATAGGGTCAATTGTGTGTGAACCCAAAGAGGACCCAAATGAGATGTTCATCCAGCCAGCCCAATCAGCCTCAGTGTCCTGTATTTCTGTGTTTACCCCAGAGAGATATCCGCATGTGATGTTAAAGCCAACAGCAGAAACAGTTGTGTTCCCATATTCTGGATTGGTGGTTGACAATACCTCATAGAGGCTTCCATTGAAGAGTCCCAATGTCTTTGATTCTTCAAGATTTCCAATCCAGGGCAAAAATACAACCATCTGATCTATGAAGGAAATGGTTTCACTGAATATACTTTACTGTCAGTCTTGTGAGAGGTAATTGATTGATATAACATACTTATGATCTGAGCCAGGCCACTCTGGAAATCCTGTAGTTGGCACAGCTGACGGAACAGAGATGTTGAATGATTCAACTGTGAGTAAGGCAGATGTTGTCACATGCAACACTGAAACAGTGCATAGGTAACAAAATATAATGAATGGCCCAAGGACAGATGCAGGCAATCGAAACTGCTTGTACAAGGTGAAGAGAGCTGATCCTGATCCACTCCAAGACAGATGATTGTCATGAGTAGAAGTTAGGGTTTGCTTGTTGCACAAGTCAGAGTGAGTTGCCAGTTTTTGAGTCACATATAGTGTTATAGATAAATAAATCTGGAAATTCAAGTCAGATAAAAGGATCTCAGGGGAATTTCCAAATCCTCACTGTGGCAAAGGAGGTTGCTATCACGGTTACCCACAGAGAGACAGATCCTTGAAGATCAATAGAAAACACAACTTGATGTTCAAGATGTGGGGCTGCCCAGAGCCCCAGCAGGGAGAGATGCAGGAGTACAAGAGAAATATGGAGTGCAATGGAGATTATTCTCAGTGAAATGGGAGATGTATTCCAGAAAGATTTGTGTCCACCTGTAGAGACAACAGAGGTCAAGCAAGATAGTACAGTAAGTTGTAACTCTAATACTTACCAGTTGATTGAGAAGAGATTGGTGATTGCTTCAGCTCTGTTGTATGGGTGCTTGTTGGCTCGAGAATTAGGGAATGCTGCTTATGAGAGAATTCTACTGGGATTAGTCCCACAGAGCGCAATCTCTGTTCTGTAGGGTTTTCCACATTTTGCAGCAAATCCACCAGATCTGGGTGACATTGATTTAGCCACATCAAATGCAGCAATCCTGACCCTGAAACTTGAATTTTCTGTTTGGATGCTACAGGTAATAGAGTGATGCAGAGGAAAGTTATAATCATGGCAATGCCCAGTCCCGTGGACACCTGGATCTCAGTGAGTTTGAACAGACTTGAGATTACTGGGGCAACTTACAGCACTGAGGTTTATCTTGTGACGTTATATTGGTCAGTAGGTGAATTATGATTTGGTGGTGAAAATAACCTCACCTGCAAATGAGCAACTGTGGTTTTTTGTTGTATAGTTGTGCTGGTGAACCCCAGTACAGGCTGAACCAATGTTTGGATCTTGCTATCACTACCACCATATTTGTTGTTGAGTCTATCTGGAGAGATGTGACCTCCTGCAAGATATTAGTGCTGCTCACTTCAATGAAATTGATGAAATAACCTAGCCAGAAAATTGTAGCTAATAGAGCAGATATACTATTTTCAATGTCATGGAGGTTCAGAACCAGCTCTGTGGTGTTTGCAGCAAAAGATGCCATCCAGGAAGGATCAAGCTTCAGATAATTCATTAGAAACCTGAATAAAATTTAGGTTTTTTACTTTGCTTAAATATGTTGCCTTACTCATCTGCAACTGATACATCCTCTGATGCACCATTGTTTATCAATCCTGCAGTTTCGGAAATATCCGACTGCAACCCAAATAGAACATTAGGCCACTGGCATCCCGTTATTAATGCAAGATAGA
This sequence comes from Mycena latifolia, assembly GCA_029289555.1. Lineage (NCBI taxonomy): Eukaryota > Fungi > Basidiomycota > Agaricomycetes > Agaricales > Mycenaceae > Mycena > Mycena latifolia. The sequence continues at coordinate 811,436 of JARJLE010000041.1, read as the reverse complement.
TATCAAGGTTTCACATACCATGCTACTATCAAGTAAAGTTTCTTGCTGAGAAGGATGCAAATCAATGTCTTCATATGGATTCCACATTGAATGGGTTTTGAACACATTTGGCTCAAGAGACAAGCCATTCAGCTGACCAGACTGGCTGTCAATAGTCCCTTGTTGAGGAACCAATGTCCTTGAGCATTGCAGAAATTGGAGTTGTGAGATTGTTGAATTAGGCCCCATCGGATGTTTCAATATCACAGGATCTCCCTTGTGTCTGTGTGAATCAATGACTGTGTTTGGGGTGTAAAGAATGATGGATGAATTCCTTTTCTCCTGAATGAAAATTATATTCGGGCCTAGCAACACCTCATAAGAGACACAATATGAGGTTTTTTTTAAAGGGCTACACACCTGTGTCGTACAGTGATAAATTGCCAGCCTGGTGCAATGATATCTCCCATGAAGCTGACCTACTCTCTTTCTTGGTGTCTATCTTCTGAAGGAACTTGGTATTTTCCCCCTGAAGATATCCACATGTGACATTGAATCCGGTCGCAAACACCTGAGCTTCTCCAACTCCACGAATGGTGTCAGGTAACACATCATATAGACTTCCATTAAAGAGTCCAATTGTCTGTGAAGCAGCCAAGTTGCTAATCCAGGGCAGGAAGGATGCAGCTTGTTGCATGTACAGAAAAGTATCTCTGCTCAAATTTGTTATTCATAGACTTTCCACGATCGAGTCCGGTGAGGCTTACTTGGGATTGGATGAAGTGTTATAATCAGGCATTCCAAGAGTTGAAACATTGACCGGAACTGAGATGTTGCCAGTTTGAACAGTCAAAATGGCTGGTGTTGTGATGTGGAGGAGGGAGATGCCAGACAAGTATGCAAAAACTCTCAGAGTTCCGAACACAGATGCTGGCACTGCAAGCTGATTGTAGAGGGTAGCCAGGGCAGATCCAACCCCAGCCCAGGCAGCCAAACTGTCATGTATGGCAGTTAGAGTTCTTTTTGTTCCAAGATCCCTTTGTGTTGCCAGATTTTGCATTATAAAGACAAGAACGGCACAATAAATCTGCATACAATTCGGGTATTAGACCGTGGATGAATAATTATAATAAGGTCATTCACCGTTGCAAATCCAGTGCTTGTTATTGTGGCAATGAATGAAGCGGTGTTCTGCATTTCAACGGGAAATGTTATCTGTTGCTCCAAGCGCTTGATCCCGATTATAAGGAGCACGAGATGTAAGAGAATCACGGCAGCATGCAATGTTAAGCCCCAGAATTGAATCCGATAGCGCTGGAAGCATCCTGCTTGTTCTGGGTGCTGCAATGCAACATTGTTGCCTGGAACAAGGTATTTAGCTTCTGAATGCTTCGGAGATCTGAGAACCATACCATGTAGACCTGCATCATTTAGGGGTATGCAGACATCGTCTGGGTGATGCTCAGTCTTAGAATCCAGGGAGATTTCTGTGTAGCCATAGCTATCACTGGGATCAGACCCCTTCGGCGAGTCCAACAGCATGGGAGAAAGGCAAAGAAAAAAATGGGAACACGAGTGGCCCCTTTATAACTCCGGAATCTCGAAAACAGAACTTATTCATCATCTTCAGTGTTGCCTAGAAACTGACCGTGAGTCTTGGCGCGCATCATTTGTTCGTGTTGCCAATGATCTTCAGGAGATTTTTGGGCGAGAATACGGGGAACAGGCCATCTCCTTTGAAGGCACCGCAAACTTTGACATGTGCGATTCACTGTAGTTCGGGCTACCTTCAGGAAATTTAAAAGGGGACGCGGGGGCATACGACCTTGCAATCTCCTTCTTTCCGAGAGACTGGGAATTTTCACACGAAATCCTCGTCTGCTGCCAGTCGTTTGATCAGCGCTGTTGATCGACTGTCATAAACTCCACAGCTTTCCCTAGCGACTGGTTCGCTGTTGCATCCATCAATTTCGAACCAACCGCAAAGCGCTAATTCCCAACACGAACATCCCTAAGTCCCACAAACGAATTCCTGCTCTCTTTAACTAATTGCCTGTCAGGCTGATCGCACGGGGGCACGCATCCAACAGGGGTATCCATTTAGTTTGGAACTTTCAGACGGTATGAACTTGAACCATGGCGAGTTTGCTTCCGCGCTTGTTGGTGATCGGGAGAAGACCACCGGTGAGAAAAGCTGAGAGAAGTCTGTCTTTGACATCTACGCATGGGTACTGGTTCGCGTCTACAGCAATTCGGAGAAGATGTGAATTCGTAAAATCTCACAAAAAAATAGACCGTGCTTGATGATGACTTTGGCAACTTCAAACAGCGCAAAGGTCGTGGCAGGTAATTGCTGCAAGCTATATTTTTCTTAGGACTAGCGCTGCTGACCGTATTACGGGTTCCGTAAAACGGCACCCGTACCGTCCCGTCGCCCCTTCCACCCCTCAATCCGACGGGACGGGTTTTACCGTACTGTGGCCAATTACGGCCGTCGAAGATACGGCCGAATACGGTGCTGAACCCGTATTTACGGGTGCAGCCAAAGTTCCATCAAAATGACCATGAAATCCACGGGAACTAGACGGCACGACGGCTGAAACAACCCCAACGGCGCATTTGCGATGCCGCATGGTCTCCGTAATATATGCGGCACTCGGCATAGGTCGGCATTGGCCCATGCCGGCATTTCCGTGCCCTGCCGGACTTCAGCTGACTCCGGGCGAGTTGATTTTTGTCTTCTTTTCATCCCCGCGTGAGTCCAAAAAAAAATTATGTGTACGATGAGAGCTAATAGCTCACCAAATTTTATGCCTCTTCCCTCCCACCTCAACTTCTTTACAGTATGTGCTCAGCCCACACATAGACACCAACGGTAATGTGGCAAAGTTAATGGGTACTAAGTTGCTGAGACCATTATAGTGCTGAGAGCCCGAGATACGTATCTGTTAGACTCGTGACCAGTCTGCCTACGAGGAGCAAAAAAATGAGGCAAGCTCTTTGCCGTAGGCAGACTGGTACAACTCGGAACAAACAATCGACCTGGGCCCGGAGTTTGAAATTTTGGGTGGTGCCGATCACGCCGATCACCGGGACTCAGTCCGATAGGGAGTTTATCAATCAAACTGAGATCGACGCTGTGGCCCCTGGAGCTTATACATTAAAATTTTGAAGAGACAGAAGTCAGGATATAACTCCTACAATGAAGTCTTCAACTTTGAGAAAATGATAATAATCAAATTTGAGGGCAGGGTGTGGGTCACAAGAAAAATTCAAACTCCGGGCTCAGCCCAATTGATCGTTCCGAGTTGTACCAGTCTGCCTATGGCAAAGTGCTTGCCACACTTTTTGCCATTCGTAGGCAGACTGGTAACGAGTCTACGTATCTGTGTCATATAAAATTCCTCCCACCCTATAAGGCAAGTTATTTGTCTCTGAGTTCAACCACTAGGTTGAGCTGGAAGCCACTAGAAGTTAGAATATTGATGATCGTGCAGCAGCCCCTCCGGCTTGCACCTATCGCGGTCAAAGAAATTGACTGGAAGTACTTAGCGCACCCAGGTTATCTGCATAACACAATTGGACCGTTTTACGGACCGTCCTCCCGTAATACGGCCGTATTTGAGCCGTACCGTCCCGGCAGAACTTGGAAAAGTTTTTGTGCGGTACGGGATACGGGACGGTTTAAGCCGTAATTCCCCGTCAAATCGACGGCCGTCCCCGTATACGGTACGGTCAGCAGCCCTAATTTTTTTTCTGTGTTCCAAATTCGTGTACTAACCCAGTATGCAATGAGTGAAAACTGCTGCATTTGCTTGAAATTCGAATCGCCGCGGCTGCAGGTCAAGAGGGAAGATCGGAAAGGTATACTGTAGGTCGCCCAAGTCCGAGTTTAGCCTCCGTTTGCTGCAGAGCAATGTAGGTCGGAACTACTCGGCGGCTCGGAGTTCGCCGAGTTCCGAACGATCACCTCCGAGCTCTCCAAACTCTTCCATCCTGGTTTGCTTTACGCTGTCTGGGTGCATTTTCTCAGTAATGCGACCGCTATCTTGACTTTTTCGCACTTGCGGCGCTGTGCTTCGTGTTCGTTCCGGTGGGCAGCCACGACGCTGTCGCTGGTTAAGAGCATGACTGGGATGAGCAGGGTCGGACGGAGGACGGAGTACTGAGCAGGTCAGTCTCGCAGGTCTTTTTGCCCTCAATTCAGGCTCACCTCGGTCACCCAGTTCAAATTCTGCGACTCATAGGGCGGAACGCAATACGTCCCATCCTCCCCGCGCTGCCCGCCTGTCTCGGCGCCTTCTCAGCTCTGCACCTCGGCGCCGGGTCCCCTCTCAATTCGCGCGTCCGCCGCCTCTTCAATTGGCAGCGCGTGTGACGGCTAAACGCACATTACTTTCCGAGTCGCTGCGTGCCGTGCGCACGGATGCCATGCCGCCGCGGAGAACAAACGAGTCGTGGCACGTCCGAGAGCCACGCCGCGAACGGCCATGCCCATTTCCCCCTTTCCGCTCGCACCCGCCCCGCACCCCACGCCGCCGCGGCCGCCAATCGGGACGTCCGCGTGCATCCCGTACTGCAGTCCGAGTCGCGTCAGGCTTCCGAGTCCATTTGGCTGGGCCTGCTCGCCTTCTCGCCTCAATATTAACGGCTAGGCGGCGGGTGGTTTTGCTGCCGTAGCCGATCAGAACGACTGCCCCAGACCTTCCGGTTCTTACCCCGCGCACGGATGCCCTTCCGCAGCTGCACCCAATCCGCACCTGCATCATCTCACCAATCTGTGCGCCCCCGTGTGCCACGGAGAAACAACAGGCGGCGGCGCGTCCGACGCCGCACGCGAGGCGTTGCTGCCGCGGAGGAGCCCCGCCGCCGATGCTCATCCCCTGCCCACGATCAACCCACAGCCCCACGCCGCCGCGGCCGCGCTGGAAGGGCGCAATCTTCTCCGTCCCCAAGCGCGCGCCGTGTGAAGGATAGCCGAGATTACACTCGCCTGCATGCATGTATGCGCGCCGCGCCTTGTGTTTGACGGCTGGGCCGCGCATCGAATCCGACGCCATCTATTCTACACTCCCGTCTCCGGCTCCCGCGCTTAGACTGCACCCCTTCGAGCTTCGACTTCGGGGTGTGTTCCGACGTTCTTGCACGCTCCACACATTGTCGCTTGCAAGTGTGTGCACCCAGCTTCACCCAGTCAGGGCACGGTCGGCCTGCTACCTGCGCGTCGGGCCTTTTGCGTCGATTTGCGTCCACGAGCTCCGCTCGCGCGGTCGTCTCGCTCAACGAAGGAAAGGGTCGTTCGTCGAAGCGAAGACTCCTTCGCTCGCGTGGCAAGCCGCAACGCCAGCCGTGTCTTCGCGCTCCCCACGTACGCACGAGGAGCTGCTCCGCTCATGAGACGCACGCACATCTCAGTGCTTCAGACTGCGAGACGCCGAGCCCGCGCTCGAGGTGCATTCCCTACCCCCCCGCGAATAACCCGCATGCCTCCCGTCTCCGTCCCTCCGCTGGCTCGTACGCACGGGCGTATGAGTGCAAATGCACGGACAGAGATCGAGAAAGAAGAAGAAAAGCAGGGAAAATAAAAAGGGTAGAAAAAGGCGGCTGCCGCGCACTTTAGCACCCGCCCATCACGCTTCGCATTGTCGGGCAGAGGAAGACGGCCAGGCGTTCTCGCCCTCCCCTTCCCCTTCCCCTTCCCGCGGCGCCCCACTACCCTCCTCCACCTTCCCCCCTTTCCGCGTCCGCCCGCGCTGCTGACCCAGGCCGCGGGGGCTGGAATCGGAATCCTCGAGGGCACAGACGTCCTCCGCTCTCCTTTCCTGCGCGCCACAGTACCCTGGCCGCCGCCGCTGGCTGGAGTCAAGGCACGCTCGAGACGCGGGGCTGGTGGGGCAGGAAGAGCGCGGCGCCGCTGGTACACGGGTAGAAGGAGAGTTCAGGCACCTCGACCTCAATCCGCGACGGCGCCCCGTGGAGTACGCATCGTGGCAGGGAGTTGGGGGCGTGCGCCATCTGGCGGTACCCACGGAAGCGCTTCTTTCCTCAGCGCCGCGCAGGGACCGCCCGACAAAGCACAGACGGGCGGCGGTATGTACGAGAAAGGGATGGGATACAGGCGGTCGCGGGCAGCGCGAGGGTGGGAGGGACGTGCGGGGTGGAGGGGCAGCGGTGGGAGCACGACGGCGTGTTGTGTGGTATCGGTGGGATGTAGACGATTACAGAGGACGCATTCAAAGGACGCATTTGGAATGCTCGGACTTTGCCGGATCTGCTATCAAAAATTTCAAGCAGACTTTCTCCCTTCCCAAGAGGCGCTCGAGATTGGGAAGAGACCCCTTGGGCCATGGGTGCTCGGGCACGTTTGCGAACGATGGAGGGCAATCATGCCAGTATTTCTTACCATCTACTGTACTATCACTCAGACTTCTAGGTCCACTTTTCTCTGGAAGCAGGAAAATGTTGTTAACGTGACATTTAGACGGCGGCTACTTTTCATTCGAGAATAACAAGGTGTTGTCGCCGGAGACTCAATAAGATAATCGCTCCATTTTCAAAGCGGCCGATCAAAGACCACAAACTTGATGGGGGGACAAGCATGCAACGGTTTATTGAGGACAATTTTTACTGACAAGGCTGGGGCAATTGAGTTAAAAGTAGTGAAGAACTCCCGCCCATATGAAGAGGATGCCTGCGACACCAGAGGAAACAGCAGCTCAACACGTTCGCTGCTGCCCCGCGAGCACCAATTCCCGCGTATGCTCCTGGGAGCTTGAGGAAGGCGCAGCACAGGCAGACTGCGGTGCGCCTGAGCCCTACCGCGCCGGCTTAGAGGAAGAGGCGCACGGGGAAGGGAGATTCAGCGTATTTGTGACATGGGCGTCTGACTCTGTGCAGCAGCGTAAGCGGATGGAAGGAGGCGAAGCGGCGGCACACTTACTCGTTGTGAGTGCGCTGGATTTTCTACATAGCGCGAAGGCGCCCGCGACACCTTTGGATCGACTCTCCGTGGCTCCGGTCGTGGGTAGGGCGTTTCAGTGGAGCCTCGGGTGCGAGGCATTCCGGAAGGATACGCACGCGCACAGTACACGGTCGCGACTTGAGCTGCGGCCGGGAGGGTGGAGGTTCACAGGGCACCAGTTGAAGCAGTGACACGCGTCTCATGTGGGATGCACGGCTTGAAGTGCACCCTGTCGTATCTTTGAGGCGCTGGTGGGCCGAAGAGTGAGATTAACGGACGACGCGGGCCAGGTTACGCCGCGCCCGGCTCTATGACGGGTAGCTGAAGCCTGAAGGTTAATGAGCAACGAGGAAAGCTGAGGATTGAGTCTGGGGCGCACCTGCGTTTGTGTCCGCCCTTCCCTGTCTTCTGTGATCTTCCGACGGTTCCAATCGACGCGCGATTGGTCCTGAAGGTCCGAGCATGAGACATTTGAAGTATCCGTAGAATCAGGCTGGAACGGAGAAGCGTCACAGTGCAGTCCGTTGGTACGGTCCGGAGAAGGAACAAGCTGAGAGTTGTAAGGGTCGTGCGGGGACTAGGATTCATTGTACAAGCCAAAGCTACGGGTGGATCGTTGAGGCCTAGTAAGCAGGCCATGGATGTTGAGGAGCAGAAGGAGCGACGTGTTGCCGCTGCGATTTGGCTGCGATCCTTAATGGTGGTGGTGGTAGGACGGAGAAAGACATAGTACAAGTCCTCATTCGGAAATCTGCTCGCTCTTCATAATTTTTCGTCGTCTCAGACAACAGACTTGCAACAGACCAACAAGAATCCAAAAACACGCTTCTTACAGTACGATACATTTGATATGGTGTCCTCGACTATCTCGCTCGCTGGCTACAATCTTCGCCTACGCTACCTTGCCATTTCCATGGCCATCTCACCGCTTCGTTCTCCCTTGCTTCCTCGATTATAGCTTCAGTCACTGTATTCCCCTGCGTCTTTTTACCCCGCTTTACCCACTGCTTCCTGTGTAGTTTCATGAATCGTAGGGGTTGCTGCCCGCGAACTGTGCAGTTGTGAATCTCCGTGAAGATCTAGGCAGCGATAACTTGGCTGGAGATGTACCATGTCGCGTCTCTCTCTCGCCTTCTTGTTCTACGATTTCTTCATTAACTGTGGGCGTTGCCGGCAACCTGTGAATCTGTGTTAAGTCTGCGCAGCAAATGGCTTGTCAGAGACGCACTTTTGAGGCTCCACTGCTCCCTCTGCAACTGAACTGGGACCCCGCTCCGAAGCCATGCTCTGCAGCGCAACGACCTCGGCTTCGGCGCGCGCCGCATCCCCGAGAGCGTGCAGATCCTCCGCGCGCAGCTTGAGAGACCGGATAAGATTACTGGTGTGGTAAGGCTTCGTATGGACAAGTTTGCGGTAAAGCTCGATAGCGCCGTCCTGAGCGCGCAAGGCATCTTCGTGGAGGCCAATACTGCGAAAATCTCCAGCGAGCCAATGAAGCGAGTGGGCGGTGTCGTCTGGGTTCGTCTCTCCCAGCCTGCGATAAATGTCAGCCCCTATCTGATGCGCCCGCACACCATCTTGGTAGCGCCCCGCAGCGCGGAGGCATACGCCAAGACTTTGTTGTGTGTCAGCATAGTCCAGTTCTTCTTCTACAGTGGGCTCCGTAACCTTCTCAAGAAGATTGAGTGCCTCCTCATTGACGCGCACCGCATCTTCATGACGATCGACCGCGCTGAAATAAAAACCAAGATTTTGCAGTGCATAAACAAGATCAGTGAAGTCCGTCCCTGCAATCTTGCGGAAAAGTTCAACGGCCTCTTCACTAAGTTCCAGCGCTGCTTCATGGCGACCGGCGGCACGGAGATGAACACCTAAATTTTCTAGTGACAAGGCAAGATCCTTGGTGACGGTGGGGTCCGTCTCCGCAAGCTCTCGCCAAATCTTAATGACTTCTTCGTTGGCATGCACCGCATCTTCGTGGCGAGCGACAGCACGAAGGCCGACACCTAGGTTGTGCAACGAATCCGCGAGGTCCTTAACGACGGTGCGGTCCGTCTCCACGAGCTTCCGCCGAATCTCAACGGCTTCTTCGTCAGCATGGACCGCATCTTCATGGCGAACGACAGCACGAAGGTCGATGCCTAGGTTGTGCAACGAATCCGCGAGGGCCTTGGTGATGGCGGGGTCCGTCTCCGCGAGGTTCCGCCGAATCTCAACTGCTTCTTCGTCGGCATGCACCGCCTCTTCATGGCGAGCGACAGCCCGAAGGTCGTAGCCTAGGCCGTGCAACGAATCCGCGAGGGCCTTGGTGACGGCGGGGTCTGTCTCCGTGAGCTTCCGCCGAATCTCAACGGCTTCTTCGTCAGCATGCATCGCATCTTCGTGGCGGGCGACAGCACGAAGGTCGAAGCCTAGGCTATGCAATGAATTCGCAAGGTCCTTGGGAACGGTGGGGTCCGTCTCCGCGAGCTTTCGTCGAATCGCGACGGCTTCTTCATCGGCATGGACCGCCTCTTCGTGGCGAGCGACAGCACGGAGGCCGACACCTAGGTTGTTCAATGAATTCGCGAGGGTCTTGGTGACGGCAGGGTCCGTCTCCGCAAGCTTTCGTCGAATCGCGATGGCTTCTTCATCGGCATGGACCGCCTCTTCGTGGCGAGCGACAGTATTGAGGTCGACACCTAGGTTGTTCAATGAAGTTGCGAGGTCCTTGGTGACGGTAAGTTCCGTCTCCGCGAGCTTCCGCCGAATCTCAACGGCTTCTTCGTCGGCATGGACCGCATCCTCGTGGCGAGCGACAGCACGAAGGTCGATGCCTAGGTTGCACAACGAATTCGCGAGGGCCTTGGTGACGGCGGGGTCCGTCTCCGCGAGCTTCCGCCGAATCTCAACCGCTTCTTTGTCGGCATGCACCGCATCTTCGTGGCGAGCGACAGCACGAAGGCCGACACCTAGATTGTGCAACGAATCCGCGAAGGCCTTGGTGACAGTGGGGTTCGTCTCTGCAAGTTTTCGCCAAATCGTAACGGCTTCTTCGTCGGCATGGACCGCATCCTTGTGGCGAGCGACAGCCCTGAGGTCGACACCTAACCTGCGCAACGAATTCGCGAGGTTCTTAGTGACGGTGGGGTCCGTCTCCGCAAGCTTTCGCCAAATCTCGATGGCTCTTTCGGTGGCCTGCATCGCGTCTTCGTAGCGAGCGACAGCCCTGAGGCGGCCACGTTGGACGAGCAACGACCTGGCGTGGTTCCGCTGAATCTCAACGGCTTCTTTGTCGGCATGGACCGCATCCTCGTGGCGAGCGACAGCACGAAGGTCGATGCCTAGGTTGCACAACGAATTCGCGAGGGCCTTGGTGACGGCGGGGTCCGTCTCCGCGAGCTTCCGTCGAATCTTAACCGCTTCTTCGTCAGCATGCAGCGCATCTTCGTGGCGAGCAACAGCACGAAGGCCGACACCTAGGTTGTGCAACGAATCCGCGAGGGCCTTGGTGACAGTGGGGTTTGTCTCTGCAAGCTTTCGCCAAATTGTAACGACTTCTTCGTCGGCATGGACCGCATCCTTGTGGCGAGCGACAGCCCTGAGGTCGATGCCTAGCGTGCGCAACGAATTCGTGAGGTCCTTGGTGACGGTGGGGTCTGTCTCTGCAAGCTTTCGCCAAATCTCGACGGCTCTTTCGGTGGCCTGCATCGCGTCTTCGTAGCGAGCAATAGCCCTGAGGCGGCCACGTCGGATGAACAACGACCTGGCATGGTTCACGGAGACGGTGGGGTCCATCGCCACAAGCTTTCGCTGAATCTCGATGGCTTTTTCGGTGGAAAGCACTGCCTCTTCGTGGCGAGCGACAGCCCAGAGCTCGACACCCAGGGCATGCGCCTCTGTGTCTGCGTCGTGGCCGAAGTCGGAGGTAGATGCGGCGGCGGCGGGGACGCGCGCGTTCGAGGCGTCGGAGGCGGAGTCGAGTGAGGCAGAGGAGCCTGAGTCGTCGGAAACTTGGTACGCCCAACTTTGGATATCATCTACGGCCAGGTTGGATCCCGGCGGGGAGCCTGAAGATGCGCAGATGGAGGATGTGTCGGATCCCGAATGCATCGACTTGGTATTTATCAGCAGATCTTCGTCCCATAGACAGATAAACTCCTCTCACCTCGTTGAGACTTCTCAATGAATGATTGGATTGTCGCGTCAAGTGTTTGCTTTTCCTGACCTCCTGCTTCTTCTTGGATTTATTCAAGGGATTTACCCACGAAGCAGCCTTGTAGCTCTCGATGCTTTCATAGTATTCATTTCCACTCTGGATAGCTCTTTGATTTCACATCGCAGTTTTAGCACTTTGCATTCATAAACGCGCTAAGCACACGTACGCTTCTCTGGCCGCCAAGAACTCTCTTTCCTCGTCCAGTGTAACGTCTCCGCTTTCGAGGTTGGTCATGAAGTCAGCCGTATTTCTTCTCGTCTCCACCATCTCCTCGCGAAGGCTATTTTCATGTCGTCCCGTGAATCCAGACATCGTCGTAAGAGCGGATCCTCCTGCTGTCGCAGCAGCACCGACGAGTCCTACAGCGAGCTCGGCCATTGCGCTAGCTATGGCTGAGGGTCGGTGAGGGTCGCGAAGAAAGGGAAGACACCCTCATGGAGCTGTTCAGGGCTGTTCTCGCTGGGAGCATTTAGTATTTACATTGGCACGCTGTGTGACCTATCAGGGAATAAGCGCCTCTAATCCAAAATAAGCATGAAGCTATGCAATACGAGGGGCAGCCACAGTCCATATTGAGTCCGTAGAAATCTTCAAGGAAGTGGACAGAGTCAAGGGAATTCCCGACGCCATCACGATTGGGAATCACTCGGGATCGCGGTCCTGATTCCACGTCAGGCTAGCACCCTCGCTGATTGTCGTTGTAGATATTCAAGCCGTTGATTTATATTCATAGTGAATGGTGGGTGTCAAGAGAGTCGAGTAGGTTGATACGTACAACTGTGGTACATACCTCTGAATACAATGCTTTTTATGTCTTTCCCAATGTCGGCAATCGGGTGAACCCAAATGATGGCACAAAATGGGGTGGCAAACTCAGGTAACTTGGAGGTAAATTGGAGGTAATTTAATTTGAACGTTGCTAGCAGGGTAATGAAACTAATGGAGGATATCCACCCAAATTAGGTCGAACTTTGGGGCAATCCCGGGGAATTGCCGAGGGAGGATTTTCCTGATGTGGAGATTCCATCTCAACAATGCTAACTTAGTACAATTTCGCCCTAGATCCCTCCATTGACTGCCGTGAGCCTTTTCCGCCCCTAGAGCGCCGCGCCCTGTCTTGGCCAACGCGGCATCGTGGGCAACTCGCGCACGCACGAAGAGGATGCCTACGGCGCGGGGAGATGATACCTGCGGCACTCATGATTTGCCGCAGGCGCAGACTCTGAAAATTGACTTCCCAGTATGCTCTCCGATGCCCCACGACCCGCAATCCCCGCGCGCGCTTCGGGGAGCTTGAGGAAGGCCGATGCGCCTGAGCCCGCTTCGCAGAAGAGATGCGCGGGGGATCGCGATTCAGCGCATGTGTGCATCAGCGCGGCAGCGGAAGGGGACGAAGGGCGGTGACGCGTAAGAGGCGCACATACCCCGTTGCATGTACGCTAGATTTGCGCCACTGCGCGAAGAGACCACCGTGATATCTCGTACCTGGGTGTCGACATTCCGCGGCTCCAGTCGTTTCATAGGGCGCCTCGGTGGAGCCTCGGGCGCCGCTGGAACCGCGGCAGGGCCAGGGAGGTGCGAGGGGTTTCCATCCCACAAAAAACGCGCGCGCACGGCATACGGACGGGGCGCCAGTCCGTTGCGTCCGTGGTGGGCAGGGTATTCACAGCGGCGATTTTTGAGAGCGCGGCTCGGGATACTTGAGGGACAAAAGATGTTCATCCATGTCGCCATCTGACTCTGGGAGACTAGCTTGAAGCACACCTCGTCGTATCCGAGTCTTTGAGGCGCAAGAGCGAGGGCGTCGAAGTGCGGGATACACAGACGAAGTGGTCGAAGTGTACCCAGTGTACTGCGCACATTAGCGTCCGCGGTGCCCGAATCCACGAGGGGGATCTGTAGCTCGAGGATGAGCAACTCGAAGCTGAAAACATGTGAGACGACGCCCTCGACTTTATGTCTACAGCCCCACATCTCCTTCAGATCTTCGTTTCCATCCAGAGTGAGTTGTATTGCGTGGGTGCAGCACAGAAGGAGCAACAGGGACTTGTAAAGGTCGTGCGGGCCGCAGAGCGAAATTGTAGTACAGATGAGTCTTGAGGATTTGAATCTTGAGGCCTGAGGGGGAGAAGGGCAGCGTTGTCACCGCTGCGTTTATTGTGGGCGGCGCGTAGGGAGAGCAAGTGAGCGTACGAAAGGAAGAGACTACTGACAAGCGGAGTTTGGAATGCTCGGACTTTCAAAATTTTCAAACTGACTCTGCCTTCACTCGAGTTTTTAAGATATTCCAAAACCATGGATCCTGGGGGCTTGGACGCGTGTGTGGACGATGGAGAGCGGCAACGGTGTTCGATATGCCGTGCATGTGGAACCTATGGATCTCAATTCCGACTGGGACTGCACCATGGATCAGCTACCCGGTGGTGGAGGAGCACTGCAGATAGCCGGCAGGCAGCAACCGATGCATATGCGAGTCGCCTTGATTTCGCGGGAAACCAATTTCCATATATATTCTTCCTGTATCCCTGCACTATACCGTGCCCGAGCGGGTACATCCGATTTGCATCCGAAGCTCAGGAAACCCGAAAGATAGTCTTATTTAAGCGCCCGTTGGGCGGCGATGGGCGCTGCCGCGAAAAGAGAGCCGAATAAGCGCCGTGTGCGAATGCCATCATCGGTCGTTCTTTGCTGGGCGTGCTTCGCTCTGATGCAGTCTCTTCAACGTTCTTGAATCCAAAGTGTCTGCTGGGCGTCCAAACGATGCGATCCGGGCTCCTGTGCGCGTGGCGCGTTCCCGCGATTCTACAACCTTCTGGATAGAGAGAACAGTTCTGTGAGTGAGCTATGTCCTGATCTTTCGATATCTTCATAATTCCTCGCGCTGCAGTCCCGTATTCTCGCGATGGAGCGCCGGGACACGGCTACTCAAGTTCTCGCGCCTGCATCAGCAAACATCTCGTGCTGCACCCGTTTCTCGCAGGAATGGGTCTGCAGCAAGCTTAGCACGCGTGCCACGTCTTCGCGTCCTTCGCCTGCACTGCGCGTGACAAAACCGCCTTGGTCAACCCCTCCCCCGACAGACACGTGACCTCACGTGCATCGTCCCCGACAACTCAAGTAAAACTCGAGATACTCAACTGGAAGCAATCTGCTGTGGTAAAATGCAGAAGAAATGCAGTAGTTATGATGAGTGTCCGTCGTACGGATATATTTCTTTTTTTGGTCTACTTGAAGTCAATTAGTACCGTAGTCAATTACCTACACCTCGAAAACTCTTATTATCTCAGGCAGGATTCAGAGAACCAGTAATGCAGTTGAATGCTCCGAATCATCCTTAACATTGGGGGAAGATAAAAGCTTGAAAAATAGAACCAAAATTATAAAGGGAACTATAAAAACATATGTAATCTTACGAGAAAATATTCTAAAAAGCACTTGTGAGTGAGAATCGAACCCTTGACCACCTCGATGGTGAGGCATGAGGGACACAGAACCTATAACCACTAGAACATAGTCCCAACTACAAGTGTAGACTTCAAGCTGATCATATCCCTCTGCTTAGCGCCCTAAACTAGCCAAGGCAGCTATAGTTTGGCAGAATCTATGCTCGGTCGCCCTTCATGGGCGTCTTACATAGCTATTCTATGATTCTGGGCCTAAATATGTGCCAACGGCCCTCGGGATAGACCCCAAAGCATTCAAACGGCCGGTTGAACACTCGAAACGGAAACTCACGTGACGTGTCGGGGGAGGGGTTAAGCTGCGTGGGTTGCGTGACATGCGCTCTCATGCGCTCCGTCTGCGCACAGGTCTCCCCCGAACTCTCCTCCTCAACGCTGGTAGCTCGTTTCGACAACTCGGCGGCTGCCCACCCGTTGTACTCGCTGACAGGAAGCTCGCTAGTGGGGAGGATGTGCAGAAGGCGTGTTTGCGAGCCTACATACCCATTGTCGATACTCGCGCGGTATGAGTGGATTCCCAAACATTACCTGCGCCGCACGCTGTCTGGCGGCCTGCACTTCCTCTAGGCGTGCCCCACTTCCTAGGCTCGTCCGCGTGGGGGGCTGCGCACTCCTTCACACCTTCGGGCGCCTCCGCGCGATCCTCTGTCCGGTGTCCACATATACCGCGTCCTCCTCACGGGCAGCACCGTTATCTGCCTCGCCCTCGCCCTCGTGTTCGCCCACCTCCGCGCGTCGCGCGCCCAGCAAAATCTCCGGCTCTACCTCTGCGTCGTCGGCGCGATGTGGGGGCCGGTCTCGTGGTTCTTCAGCGCGGTCGTCGTCTGCCAGACGACGGTCGTCATCGAGCGCCGCCTGGCGTCCGCCCGCCGAGCTCGTCCGCTTCATGCGCCTCCAGAAGCTCACCTCTGCGTGTCGGGCCCGCTCCTCGACCAGCTCGTTCTGCTGGCGCTGCAATACTTCTTCATCGTCGTTTTAGAGGAAGAGGCGGGGGGCGGGGAAGGGAGATTCAGCGTATTTGTGGCATGGGCGTCTGACTCTGTGCAGCAGCGTAAGCGGGTGAAGCGGCGCACTTACCGCGCTGTGAGTGCGCTGGATTTTTGACGTAGCGCAAAGGCCCCCGCGAGACCGAGGCTTGCGCCTGGATCGACTCTCCGTGGCTCCGGTTGTGCGTAGGTGCGAGGCGTCTCGATGGGAAGCACGCATACGGTCGACTTGAGCGTACGGTGAACGTTGCGATTGCGGAGGGTGGAGGGTCGCAGCGCACGGTTGAAGCAGCGCACGCCTCATGTGGGATGCACGACTTGAAGTGCACTCTATTGTGTCTCTGAGGCGCTGGTGGACCGAAGAGCAAGAGTAACAGACGACGCGGGCTCGGGCCAGGTTACATCGTGCCCGGCTCCATGACGGGTAGCTGAAGCGTAGAGGTTAATGAGCAACGAGAAAAGCTGAGGATTGAGTCTGGGGCGCACCTGCGTTTATGTCCGCCTTTCCCCGTCTTCTGTGGATCTTCCGACGGTTCCAATCGACGCGCAATTGGTCCTGGAGCTCCGAGCACGAGAAATTTGAAGCATGCGCAGAACCAGGCTGAGGCGGAGAAGAGTGCAGCCTTCCGTTGGTACAGAAAGGGAACAAGCAGAGGGTTCAAAGGTCTTGGAAGGGTCGTACAGGTCCCATTATACAAGGCGAAAGCTACGGTGGGGCCTAGTAGGTAGGCCTTGGATCTTGAGGAGCAGAAGGAGCGATGTTGTTGTGACCGCTGCGATTTGGCTGCGATTCTTCATGATGGTGGAGATGATGGTGGTAGATGTAGTGGAGAAAGCGAAGTCCTCATTCGGAAATATGCGGAAACCTTTCGTCTCAGACAACAGACTTGCGCATGCAACAGACCAACAAGGATCCAAAAACACTGTTCGTACAATACTACCTTGTACAATACGATACATTGATGTGTATGGTGTCCTCGACAAACTCGCTCGCTGGCTACATATCTTCGCACTATCTTCGCCTACGCTGGACGCACGAATCACGACCCTTTCTTTGTCACCATCTCTATCCGCTTCGTTTTCCTTTGCTTCCTCGGTTGTGGCTTCAGCCATTGTATTCCCCTGGAGATATACCTGTGAAACCTCCTTGTCGCGTCTCTCTCGCCTTCTTGTCCTGCCACTGCTTCATTAAATTTGGGTGTCGCGGCCGCAAAACTGTGAAACTGTATTAGTCTACGCAGCAAAATGGCTTGTCAGAGACGCACTTTTGAGGCTCCACTGCTCCCTCTGCAAATGAACTGGGACCCTGCTCCGAAGCCATGCTCTGAAGCTCAACCACCTCGGCATCAGCGCGCACCGTATCTTCTCCTAAGGCGTGCAGATCCTTCTCCCGCAGCTTGAGAGACTGGATAAGATTATTGGTGTGGTAAGGCTTCATTTGGACAAGCTTGCGGTAGAGCTCGATAGCGCCGTCCTGAGCGCGGATAAGATTATTGGTGTGGTAAGGCTTCGTCTGGACGAGCTTGCGGTAGAGCTCGATAGCGCCTTCCTCAGCGCGCAGCGCATCTTCGTGGAGGCCAATACTGCGGAAATCTTCAGCAAGCCCATGAAGTGACTCGACGGTGTCGTCTGGGTTAGTCTCTCCAAGCCTGCGATAAATCTCAGCCCCTTCTGTATGCACGCGCAGGCCATCTTCATGGCGCCCAGCGGCGCGGAGGTATGCGCCCAGACTTTGCAGCGTGCTGGCATTTTGCAGTGCCGCGTGTGGAGTCGGCTCTGCAACTTGCTGCAAAAGCCGGACTGCTTCCTCACTCGTGCGTACCGCGTCTGCGTGACGATTAACTGCGCTGAGATCGAAAGCGAGGTTTTGCAGTGCACGAGGCAGGTCATAAACAAGAATGGTGGAGTCCGTCTCCCCAACCTTGCAATAAAGCCCAACGGCTTCTTCACTTGCTTCCAGCGCTGCTTCATGGCGACCGACGGCAAGGAGATGAACACCTAAACTTTCTAGTGACCTAGCAAGATCCTTGGTGAAGGTTGGATCCGTCTCCACAAGCTTCCGCCGAATCTGGACGGCTTCTTCGTTGGCATGGACCGCCTCTTCGTGGCGAGCAACAGCCTTGAGGTAGACACCTAGGTTGTGCAATGAACTCGTGAGGTCCTTGGTGACGATGGGGTCCGTCTCCGCAAGCTTTCGCCGAATCTCGACGGCTTCTTCGACGGCATACACCGCCTCTTCGTGGCGTGCGACAGCACTGAGGTCGACACCTAGGTTGTGCAATGAACTCGCGAGGTCCTTGGTGACAGTGCGGACCGTCTCCGCAAGCTTTCGCCGAATCTGGACGGCTTCTTCGTCGGCCTGCACCGCCTCTTCGTGGCGTGCGACAGCACTGAGGTAGATACCTAGGTTGTGCAATGAATTCGCGAGGGCCGTGGTGACGGTGGGGTCCGTCTCCGCAAGCTTTCGCCGAATCTCGACGGCTTCTTCGACGGCCTGCACCGCCTCTTCGTGGCGTGCGACAGCACTGAGGTCAAAGCCTAGGCTGTGCAACGAATTCGCGAGGGCCGTGGTGACGGTGGGATCCGTCTCTGCAAGCTTTCTCCAAACCGTGACGGCTTCTTCGTCGGCGTGGACCGCATTTTCGTGGCGTGCGACAGTCCTGAGGTCGATGCCTAGGCTGCGCAACGAATTCGCGAGGTCCTTGATGACGGTGGGGTCCGTCTCCGCAAGCTTTCGCTGAATATCGATGGCTTCTTCGGTGGCTTTCAACGCTGCTTCAAGGCGACCGACGGCACGGAGCTCAAGGCTTAAATCTTCTAGTGACCAAACAAGATCCTTGGTGGCGGCGGGGTCCGTCTCCGCAAGCTTTCGCCGAATCTCAACGGCTTTTTCGGTGGCAAGCACCGCCTCTTTGCGGCAAGCGACAGACCTGAACTCGACACCCACAGCATGCGTCTCTGCGTCTGTGTCGTGGCCGAAGTTGGAGGTAGAGGCGGCGGCGGCGGGGGAGCGGTATAGATGCGCGTTCGAGGCGTTGGAGGCGGAGCTGAGTGAGGCAGAGGACTCCGAGTCATTGGAAACCCGGTGCACCCAACTTTGGATATCATGTACGGCCAGGTTAGATCCTGGCGGAGATCCTGCAGACGCGCAGATGGAGGATGCGTCGCATCCTGAATATATCGACTTGGTATTCGTTAGCAGATCTTCGTCCCATAGATAACGAAACTCCTCTCACCTCGTTGAGACTTCTCAATGAATGATTGGAATGTCGCGTCAAGCGTTTGCTTTTCCTGACCTCCTGCTTCTTCTTGAATTTGTTCAAGGGATTTACCCACGAAGCATCCTTGTAGCCCTCAATGCTTTCATAGTATTCATTTCCACTCTGGATAGCTCTTTGATTTCGCATCGCAGTTTTAGCACTTCGCATTTATATATAAACGCTCTAAGCACACGTACGCTTCTCTGGCCGTCAAGAACTCTCTTTCCTCGTCCGGTGTAACATCTCCGCTCTGGCAGTTGGTCATAAAGTCAGCCGTATTCCTTCTCGTTTCCATTATCTCCACGCGCAGGCTATTTTCATGTCGTCCCGTGAATCCAGACATCGTCGTAAGAGCGGATCCTCCTGCTGTCGCAGCAGCACCGACGAGTCCTACAGCGAGCTCGGCCATTGCGCTAGCTATGGCTGAGGGTCGGTGAGGGTCGCGAAGAAAGGGAAGACACTCGACACTCTCATAGAGCTGTTCAGGGCTGTTCTCGCTGGGTGCATTTACATTGGCACGCTGTGTGATCTATCAGGGAATAAGCGCCTCTCATCCGAAATAAGCATGAAGCTGTGCAATACGAGGGGTATGAAGCATGGAATATAAAGCTTCAACGAGGCGCAGGAAGTTGTGAAGGGCAGCCACAGTCCATATTGAGTCCATAGAAATCTTCAAGGAAGTGGACGAAGTTAAGGGAATTCCGAACCGACATGGGAATCACGGTCCGTATTCCACGTCTGGAAATTTCATTTAGCTCGATGGGACAATGCTAGTACAATTTTGCCTCCATTCGCTGCCGTAAGCCTTTTTCGCCCCTAGAGCGCCGCGCCCCGTCTCGGCCAGCAACGCGGCACGCAGGGCAACTCGCGCACGCACGACGAGGATGCCTACGGCACGGGGAGATGATACCTGCGGCGCTCAAGGTCAACTTGCCGCCGGCGCAGACTCGGGAAATTGGCTTGCCAGTACGCTCCCCGATGCCCTGCGACCCGCAATCCCCGCGTATGCTCCAGAGAGCTTGAGGAAGGCCGGGGCGCCTGATCGCACCCGCGCCCGCTTCGCAGAAGAGATGCGCAGAGAGAGAGATTCAGTGCATTGTGCATCTGCCTCTGCGCGGCAGCGTTAGCGGATGGAGGAGGTGAAGCGTAAGAGGCGCACATACCCCGTTGTATGTGCGCTGGATTTGCGTCACCGCGGCATTCCGCACCTGGGCGTCGACACTCCACGGCTCCGGTCGTTTCGTAGGGCGCTTCAGTGGAGCCTCGGGCGCCGCTGGAACCGCGGCAGGGCCAGGGAGGTGCGAGGGGTTTTCATCCCACAAAAACGCACGCGCACGGCATACGGACGCAGCGCGAGTCCACTATGGACATTGTGACCGTGGAGGGCAGGGTATTCAGCGGCGTTTGTGGGAGAGCAGCTTAGGGTACTTGAGGGAGAAATTCTGTTCATCTGCTTCGACGTCTTATCCGAGTCTTTGAGGCGCCAGAGCGAGAGCGTCGAAGTGCGAGATACACAGACGAAGCGGCCAGGTGTACTGCGGACCCCAGCGTCCGCGGCGCCCGACTCCACGACGAGATTCTGTACCTCGAGGATGAGTAACTCGAAGCTGCAAACATGCGAGACGACGCCCCCGACTTCGTGTCTACAGCAGCCCCACATGTTCTTCAAATCTTCGTTTCTATCCAGAGACTCGGAGTAAGGGTAGAGCTGGAAATGAAGTGCAACGCACAAGGCGCAGCAGGGACTTGGAAAGGTTGTGGGGTGTCCCAGAGCGTGTGTGTATAGTACAGATGAGATGAGTCTTGAGGACTTGAGGCCTGAGGGGGAGAAGGGGCGTTGTCACTGCTGCGTTTATTCCGGGCGGCACGTAGGGAGACTCGAGAGCAAGTGAGCATAAGGAAGGAAGAGACCACTGGCAAGCTTCAGAACGAGAAATGAGCGAGTGCAAAGCGAGGGAATCTGCCGCAAGAGACTACTGGCAAGCGGAGTTGGAATGCTCTGCCAGTGGGCCGCCGCTTTTCGGCGCGCGATTGAATCACTGATTCACTTGATCGCATCGAGCGGCGCATATTCGGCTCTTCTCTTTCTCTCAATACATCTCGCACCGTGTCCGTCCGCCAGTGGGCCGCTGCTCGCGAGTCCTTCTTAATCTTCAAACCACGAAACCCAAAATTGCTAGCTAAGCTAGGCCGACGACACAGAATGCGGTCCGTGCGGCATGTACGCGCGAAGCTTCGCCACCATGCCGTCCCCAGGACACAGCACATTGCCAGCACTTTACTCTGCGACGCGTATGGACAGGAGCGAGCTGCGCCCTTGGTTAAGGCGAGTTGCGCTGCGCTCGAATCCCATACCTTGCTGATTGGCTTTAAGTTGTTTTTTTGAGGATAATTAGGGGTGCTCAATTCTTAGCCCGTCTCCCCGTCTCAATTTTCCCCGTCTCATATTTGTCCGAAACAAATAAAGATTTCAAACTCCGCCTGGCGTAGGCTCAATCGGCTGCCAGTTGGCACGGTTATTATGGCTTGTAAACCCTGCTGATCTCCCTAGAAACATGTGGGCGACGCATAGCCTTCATTTCAAGCCATTTGCAACCTGGGGAAAAATATAATGTGTATTCATTCAGTAATCCTTTGATCCGTATCGAACCCCACATGGGAAACATTGCTACACCATAAAAATCTCGAACACCCTTGGGTAGACGTTTGTGAATCGTATTGACTCCTCTGCAATAGTTTCGACGTAAATTCACTCTGGGCAGAGCAGCAATACCTACCCGAAATCTTGCTTGCCGAGCGGAGTTTGAAGTCGGTATTTATCTCGAACAAATAAAAGACGGGGCAATTTAAGACGGGGAGATGGGCACAAGAATTGAGCACCCCTAATATGTCCCGAGTAAGAGCTGCCGCGGCTGCGACACTTAACCAGGCCCGAGACAAGTACACCCACATCGTGTGCTACCTATGTGATACTGCCCAACATGCGTGCCATGTTCTTGGCTTAACGCAGGCGCTCTTCCTCACTCGAAACGCCGCACACGCCCCTCGCCTTTCCTCTCTGCACGTCTGCCGTCTGCCTGCGCTCACTGCAGCGCATCACGCCGCGGCTTACGGATCCCCGCCGCACCACCATGCCTGAGATGCCGTTGCATACCACTGCCGCATACATCGAAATGAGAGACGCGTGCGCGCGCTGCCTCCCAACCTCGTACTCCACGCGCGTCGTGTCCCTTATATATCCTTGAAACAACGGCCGTGCACGGCGCGTCGCCCACCTCGCTGCGGCGAGGTCGATACAATCTCCCCTTAAGCTGCTCTACCTCGTGTCCTCTGCACGACCAGACCATCCCGCTCCCCGCGCATTGGCATGACGGACGCGCCTCTTCCTCACAGCCGCGGCGCGATCGAGAGAAGTGCGCAGGCGTCGTGCTGCGTGCGAGAGCACGAGCGCTGGCTCGCGCGAGGCCTTTTGGAGTACGTCTGATGCTAGCCCACAGCGGACACGCTTTCGACTATTACTCGACTATTACAAACGGCCCACCATGTATTCTGACGAATTCCTTTAATTACCATCTACCGTACTGTACTATCACTCAGACATCTCTATTCACTTTTCTCTGTAGAGCGAGAATAAATTTCCATCTTTAGCAATGATTCATCTGTGCCTGCAGCAGGAATATTGTGTGGGAGCAGGGATTTATGTACATGGCGGTTGCCATTTATTCGAGAACGACAAGAGAACTCCGGCCGCGGTGTTGTCGCCTGAGACTTAGGAAGATGTTCGCTCCAGTTCAAAGAGAGGCTGATAAAAGACCAAAAACTTGATGGGGGGACAAGCATGCAACGGTTTCCCGGCGTTTATTGAGGAGGATTTCTACTGACATGGTAATAATTGAGTGATTTAAAATTTACGCGTATGAATTGGATGCCTGCGACGCCAGAGGAAACAGCACTTGACGACCAATTCCCGCGTACATATGGCTCCGGGGAGCTTGAGGAAGGCGCGGCACAGGCGGACTGCGGTGCGCCTGAACGCTACCGCGCCGGCTTAGCGGAAGCGGCGCGCGGGGGGAAGAGATTCGGCATATTTGTGGCCTGACTCGGCGCGGCAGCGTAAGCGGATGGAGGGAGGTAAAGCGGCGGCGTACTTACCCCACTGTGAGTGTTCTGGATTTTCGACATAGCGCAAAGGGCACCCGCGGCCCGGAGGTCGACTCTCCGTGGCTCCGGTCGTGCGGAGGGCGTTTCAGTGGGGCCTCGGGTTCGAGGCGTCCCGAAAGGATGCGCACGAGCACGCATACTTGAGCGTACGGTGGACATTGCGATTGCGGAGGGTGGAGGTTCACAGGGCACCAGTTGAAGCAGTGACGCGCGCCTCATGTGGGATGCACGGCTTGAAATGCACCTGCCGTGTCTCTGAGGCGCTGGGCCGAAGAGTGAGATTAACAGACGAAGCGGGCCAGGTTACGCCGCGCCCGGCTCTGTGACGGGTAGCTGAAGCCTGGAGGCTAATGAGCAACGAGAAAAGCTGAGGATTCCTGGGGCGCACCTGGGTTTGCGTCCGCCCTTCCCTGTCTTCTGTGGATCTTCCGACGGTTCCAATGGACGCGCGATTTGGTCCTCACGAGGAATTTGAAGTATGTGGAGCTAAGCTGGGGCGGAGAAGAGTGCAGTCCATTGGTACCATCCAGAGACTTCGGAAGGAACAAGCTGAGGGTTGGAAGGGTCGTGCGGGGGGCTAGGATCCATTATACAAGGGGAAACTACGGGTGGATCGTTGAGGCCTAGGTAGGTCATGGATCGTGAGGAGCAGAAGGTAGTTGCCGCTGCGATTTGCGATTTTTCATGGAGGTGGTGGTAGGACGGAGAAAGAGATAGTACCTCCTCATTCGGAAATATGCCCGCTAGAAACCTTTCGTCTCAGACAACAGAGTTGCAACAGACCAACAAGAATCCAAAAAAAACTCTTACAGTGTACAAATACATTGATGTGGATGATGTCCTCGACTATCTCGCTCGCTGGCCATTGCTCTCCGCTTCGTTCTCACCTGCTTCCTCGAATCCTCGATTGTAGCTTCAGCCATTATTCCTCTGCTGCGTCTTTCTTCCCCACTTTACCCACTGCTTCCTCTGTAGTTTCATGAATCGTAGGGTTACGCTCGGCGAACTGTGCAGTTGCGAATCTCCGTCAAGCTCTTGGCAGCGATAACGTGGCTGGAGATGTACCTGTGAAATCTCCTTATCGCGTCTCTCTCGCCTTCTCATCCTACGACCTTCAATAATTGTGGGCGTTGCCGGCAACCTGTGACTCTGTGCTAAGTCTACGAAGGAAATGACTTTGTCAGGGACGCACTTTTGAGGCTCCACTGCTCCCTTTGCAACTGAACTGGGACCCCGCTCCGAACCCATGCTTTGAAGCGCAATCACCTCAGCATCAGCGCACATCGCATCTTCTTCGCGCCCGAGGGTGTGTAGATCCTCCGCGCGCAGCTTGAGAGACCGGATAAGATTATTGATGTGGTAAGGTTTCATCTGGACAAGCTTGCGGTAAAGCTCGATGGCGCCTTCCTCAGCGCACATCGCATCTTCGCGGCGCCCGATACTGCGGAAATCTAGTCCGAGCCCATGAAAAGAGCGGGCGGTGTCGTCAGGGTGTGTCCCGGCAAGCGTGCGATGGATCCTGGCCCCCTTTCCATGGGCAACAGACGCTTCAGCGTGGTGGCCCATAGACCGGAGAGATGCGGCAAGACTCTGCAGCGTATTGGCATGTTGCAGTTTCGTTTCTACAGCGCGCTCCGCGACCTTCTGATAAACCCTGACTGCTTCTTTACTAATGCGCACTGCATTTTCGTGGCGTTGGATGGCGTCGAGATCAAAACTGAGGTTTTGCAGTGAATCAGCAAGAGCTTTCATGGAACTGGGATCCGTCTCCGTCAGCTTGCGAAAAAGCCCGACAGCTTCTTCATCGATCTGCAACGCAACTTCATACCGGCCCACCGCCCGGAAATCCCAACCTAGACTGAACAAACCATAGGCGAGATCCTTGGTGACGCTGGGGTCCGTCTCCACAAGCTTTCGCTGAATCCCAACAGCTTCTTTGTTAGCATGCACTGCATCTTCGTGGCGGGCGACCGCACTGAGGTCGATGCCTAGGTTATGCAACGAATCCGCGAGGCCCTTGGTGGCGCTGGGGTCCGTCTTCGCAAGCTCTCGCCAAATCTGGACGGCTTCTTCATCGGCATGCACTGCATCTTCGTGGCGAGCGACAGCACTGAGGTAGACACGTAGGTTGTGCAATGAACCCGCGAGGTCCTTGATGACGGCGGGGTCTGTCTGAACAAGCTTTCGCCGAATCTGGACGGCTTCTTCATCGGCCTGCAACGCATCTTCGTGGCGACCGACAACACTGAACACGGCACCTAGGTTGTGCAGTGAATTCGCGAAGTCCTTGGTGACGGTGGGGTCCGTCTCCGCAAGCTTTCGCCGAATCTTAACGGCTTCTTCAACGGCATGCACCGCCTCTTCGTGGCGAGCGACAGCACTGAACCGGAAACCTAGGTTGTACAACGAACTCGCGAGGTCCTTGGTGACAGTGGGGTCTGTCTCCACAAGCTTTCGCCAAATCTGGACGGCTTCTTCGGTGGCATGCATCGCCTCTTCGTGGCGAGCGACAGCCCTGAGGTCGACACCTAGGTTGTGCAATGAACGCGCGAGGTCCTTGATGACGGTACGATCTGTCTCTGCAAGCTTTCGCCGAATCTCGACGGCTTTTTCGGTGGCTTTCAACACTGCTTCATGGCGACCGACGGCACGGAGCTCAACACTTAAATATTCTAGTGACAAGGCAAGATCCTTGGTGACGGCGGGGTTCGTCTCCGCAAGCTTTCGCCGAAGCTCGACGACTTCTTCGGTGACATGCACCACCTCTTCGTGGCGAGCGGCAGCCGGGAGCTCGCCACCCAGGGCATGCACCTCTGCACCTGTGTCGTGGCCGAAGTCGGAGGTAGAGGCGGCAGCGGCGGAGGAGCGGTACACGTGCGCGTTCGAGGCGTTGGAGGCGGAGCTGAGTGAGGCAGAGGAGCCCGAGTTGTCGGAAACCTGGTACGCCCAACCTTGGATATCATCTGCGGCCAGGTTGGATCCTGGCGGGGAGCCTGAAGACGCGCAGATGGAGGATGTGTCTGATCCCGAATACATTGACTTGGTATTTGTTAGCAGATCTTCGTTCCATAGACAGATAAACTCCTCTCACCTCGTTGAGACTTCTCAGTGAATGATTGGATTTTCGCGTCAAGTGTTTGCTTTCCCTGACCTCCTGCTTCTTCTTGATTTTATTCAAGGGATTTACCCACGAAGCACCCTTGTAGCTCTCGATGCTTTCATAGTATTCATTTCCCCTCTGGATAGCTCTTTGATTTCGCATCGCAGTTTTAGCACTTCGCATTTATAAACGTGCTACGCACACGTACACTTCTCTGGCCGCCAAAAACTCTCTTTCCTCGTCCGCCGTAACGTCTCCGCTCTGGAGGTTGGTCATGAAGTCAATCGTATTCCTTCTCATTTCCATCATCTCCTCGCGAAGGCTATTTTCATGTCTTCCTGTGAATCCAGACACCGTCGTAAGAGCGGATCCTCCTGCTGTCGCAGCAGCACCGACCAGTCCTATAGCGAGCTCGGCCATTGCGCTGGCTGGGGCTGAGGGTCGGCGAGGGTCGCGGAGAAAGGGAAGACACTCGGCACCATCACAGAGCTGTTCAGGGCTGTTCTCGCTGGAAACATTGAGACCACGTTTTGTAACCTATCGGGGAAAGAAACGCCTCTAATCCGAAATAAACATGAAGCTATGCAAATCACTCCGGATCGCGGTCCGAATTCCACATCTGGAAGGAAGGCCCAAGAAAGGAAGTTTATTTTAACCGCGGCGGACCACATAGCGGGGCCCGGGCCGTGGACTACTCTGGCGTCAAATGTCATTATGTACCTTCCCACTTTACCGCTGTGACCGGCTCGCCTTCATTCGTCAAACATGCAAGTAGTGTTGAAGAACAATCCGTCTCACGGATTCCATGGGAAGATGCGGTACGGAAATGGTTCGTCCCAAATACACCGATGTAGCTGGTATGCACTGGCAGGGTGGCAGCGCCTCGGATGTTTATCGTACTCGTCCAAAATATCTGCTACAAATTTTGCCAGCCGGCCCGTAATCTTGCGCAACGACAGGAGCCACTGTAGGAAGTCCTGCGGGCGGTCTGGGGACCACTTCCTGGAGATTTGGATGTTCTATATATGTGTGAGGCAAACGGTCTATGATCGAGGATCTGCTGACGTGAGCAGATCTTTTCTCTTCCTCGCCGCCATCGGCGAGAGCGCCCTATCCGCTCATGCACACGGGCCAGGACAACCAGCCCTCAGCTTTCTTTCACACTCAGCTGTTCATACCCCCCCTTCCATCCGAGCCCCTTTCTCCGCGCTACGGCCTGGCGGCTGTCCTGATCCAAACCGACCGACTCATGCCCTTCTGCTGATCTGGTTTTCCTCGTTATATTGGCCTTCACTCTCGATGCGAATCCTCGCCATTCGCGCAGCTCTGCGCATCTAATTCATGGCGCCGGTCTTCGCTGCTCGCTTATGTAAGATGATCTCGGGTTTGGGGGGAGATTTTACAGGGTGCGTCGTTATACTCTTACGGGTTGTAATAACAGTTTACCTCCGATCTATGCCTCAGCATTGTCTCGAATCGTCCCTCCTTCCCTTCGACACATTCATCTGCAATTCATGCGCTCATTCGCGTTCATCACAACTCGTCTGTCCTTGTTCATATTTATCATTCATTGCAATTCATGCGCTCACCCCAACCCTGCCCTCAATCAATTCATTGCAACTGATACGCTCACCGCGATTCATGCACTCAATCACATTCATCGCGACTCACGCCCTCACTCACATTCATTGCAACTCATGCACTCACGCACTCAATCATATTCATCGCGACTCACGCCCTGACTCATATTCATCGCAACTCATGCACTCATCACAATTGACGCGCTCAATCATACTCATTGCAGCCCATGCGCTCACCACGACTCACGCGCTCATCCATATTCATCGCAATTCATGCACTCATTTTCATCGCAACTCATGCGCTCAATTTCATCGCAATTCATGCTCTCACAGCAACTCAGCAACTCATGCGCTCACTCACATTCATTGCAGCTCATGCCCTTAATCATGTTCATTGCTCTTCATGCACTCATTCGTATCACAACTCAGGCACGCAATCATTTTCATGGCCCGTCATGTATTATATTCGTCGCAATCCACGCGCTTATCCACATTTATGTGTCATTCACTTTGCTTTTGCTGCTCATGAGCCATGCCCGACGCAACTTTCCTGTTATCTAAACTTGTTCCATCGCATCTCTATCTACCTCGCATGCGTATCCCATTGTGTCGAAAAGCAGTGGCCCTTTCGTCATCGAATGCCGGAGCCTTGATTACATGCACCGGGGACAACGTACACTATTCTGGTCTTATGCTTGGCTTTGTTCTATCCAACTGAGTCTTCTGTAATTGAATAAGCTAAGTTGTTCTTTCTACCCCTCGGGTTCCATCACTGATATTTAGGGTTGCAGTGAGCAACTCGAACCTCAAGATATTTCTCCGCGACAAAACTGTTCAATTCAGCTCTGCGCTCGGAGACGTCGAGCATCTGCATCGACAGGTGCACTCAGAATTTCTTTCACAAATCAATACATTTCCTTTCATCTTCACTAGATTCACTTTCTTCCTTGGGTTTATCTAACTATGTGAGCGAAAAGCTAAGTAATCCAGGCAAAATCACTAGTTCATCTCAGTGTTCCTGCGTCTATGTTTTCATCACAGTCAATGTTCATCGCCTCTTGGTCCAAACTCAAGCAAACCTACTTCATCGACATTTCCGCTTTTTCGATATTTTTCCATGCTGAAACCCGACTTTCAACATCATCGAATTTCATGTTTACATCTCCTTTTCAACCATTTAAGCTCGCCTCTAATCTTCATCTAATCACCAAATTCGTATCTCCGCTTCCTCAGATTTATTGAACTTCATGCCCGCCTCATTCCCCGTGTCTACCTCTACTTGGGCCTGATACCGGGATAAACACGGTTCACACAGCCTTTGTGTCCTATTGTTTCATTTTTCATCCATTTCAGCTTCGAATTACCTCTTTCAAATCAGTCATTGACAGTCCAAACATATCCCGTTTAGCTCACAGATCATCTTCGCCGTGCGCGGCGCTATATGTGTCTAGAGCATGGGGTCCTGGCTCATCGTTAAAATTGTCACGGGTCGAGCCTGGTACCATCACCATCGCGTCGCAAGCTCCTAAAGGCTAAAGGCCGGGTAACGGTGATACAACCAGTCTCTTCAGCACTAGTGGAGATTTCTGCCGGAATTCCTAGTCGTCGACAGCTCGTCCGGTAACAATTCCACAATTGTTGGGCTGTTGACGGCGGAGTTTTCACCCGACACCTACTGTTGTTCACTTCATACATTAATAAAATCCAAATTTTCATTTACCAGTGGTCACGTCGGCATACGAGCTCATAGACCACTTATTAGACGATGCTAGCACATTTTTGCCCAAGATGCACTGAATCAGATCCCTCCATTCGCTGCCGTGAGCCTTTCTCGCTCCCTAGAGCGCCGCGCCCCGTCTCGGCCAGCAATGCGCCACGGTGGGCAACTCGCGCATGCGCGAAGAGAATGCCTACGGCACGGGGAGATGATACATGGGGCGCTCAAGGACAGCTCCCCACAGGCGCAGACTCAGGAAATTGACTTGCCAGTACGCTCGCCGATGCCTCGCGACCCGCAATCCCCGCGTGCGCTCCAGGGAGCTCGAAGAAGGGCGTTGGCAGACTGCAGTATGCCTGAGCACTACCGCGCCGACTTAACAGAAGAGGCGCGTGGAGAAGAGTGATTCAGCATCTTATTATTTGTGCACCTGCCTCTGCGCGGCAGCATAAGCGGACGAAGGAGAGTAACCGGAGGCGGGTATCCACCTATGAATGAGCGTTGGATATGCGACCCCGCGCGAGGTCCTCACATCTGGTGTTGACAATCCGCGACTCTAGTTGTTCGTACTAGGCGCCTCCTGCGAGTCGGCCCTTGGGGGGGCGCTGGCAACGCTCTAGGGCAGAGAGATGTGCGGTATGCTTGCACGCACGGTACATGCTGCTGCGATTGTGGAGGACGTTGCGCTTGTGGACGGCGGATGGTCACAGCGGTGATTCATAGCAGCAAACCCCACGAAACGAGAGCGGCTCAAGGAGCAGGGAGCCAGCGCACGCGGCGCCCAGCTCGAAGGGCGATAACGCGCGCAGACAACTGGCTGTAGCTGGAGGACGAGCCTGGAAGCTAGAAACGTGCGAAACGACGCACCTTAATTTCGCCGCACAGCGCTGCCCACACACTTCCTTGCTTTTCAAATCTTCGTTTCCATCCACACGCGATTTGGTCTTGAAGTGCGGCTCGAGAACGCACGCACAGAGCTCGAGCGTGGAGGAGAGTGCAGTCCGTTGGTACAGTGTATAGAAAGAATAAGCGAGGATTCAAAGAGCTATTCAGAGGACGTGGAGGGCTCCGAGATCGACTGCGTATACCACCAAGCTGCGAAACTGCTAGGGGCGAATCATTGAGGCTTTGGCTCTTGAGGAGCAGAAGGGGAGACGTTGTCGCGGCTGAGATGCTTCATGGTGGTAGACGGACAAAAAGGTAGAGGCAAAGTCTTCATTTGGGAATATGCCCACATTGATTTCTCTTCAGACGACACCAACGCGAGTCCAAAAACACGATTGCTATACTACGAATACATTTGTTCCTCTAGGATTTTCTGTATATTATCCTATTATACAGAGCCAGGGCCAACTTTTCTATCTAGATTTTCTGCTTTTTTCTCGTCTTGCAAAGTCTGAGTATTGCGTCTGCATTGAAATTTCATCCCCGCCAACCCTGCCGACTCGGGGAGTCGAGCGTGTCGATGCGGTCGTACCAGGTGGGAGTGGCCGCGGAACCGAATTGCGGGCAAGGCAGTAGCGAGCGTAAAGGAGTAACCGGACATCGCACATCTCGCAGCGATTGGCGAAAACTTGAAGCTCGTTGGTGCGATGGGCGGGAGCGCGCGGATGCCAAAGAATAGCGCGGAACCTAAAGCCGCACCAAGGCCAAGGTCCATGAGCTCCACATGTGAGGAGGAAGAGAGCCACATGCCAGGTACCCGAGGCTTTGATCACCAAACGCAGGAACGAACGACAGCGGGATAGGATGAGAACCGAACAAGTTTGCGGTGGGGGGTACATCTTGCATTTGAGCACCTTGCATTTGAGGGTGCGAGAAGAGCGTTGTGCGGTCGCTTTGCAGGAGTGGCGAGAACTCAGGGAGCTGGTACGTTGCGAGCAAGGATAGAAGCGCTTGATAACGCGACGAAAACGAAAGCATTGGCGGGCAGATCTGTCGGAAAAATCCTGGATGGGTTGTACCGCCACTCAACCGGTCCCAAGCCGTTCCAAGGTCATAATTTTTGTGTGGCTTGCAACACTTAGGTGAGGTGCACGTAACCCGGTTCCAAGCCAGCCGCGGTGTTACAATCCACCTCATGGATTGAGGGCTTCGGACTGGTTGCAGCCCGTTGCAAGTGGTACCGGTGGCGCGGATTTTTTTTAAAAAATACAAAAAATGAAATGGCATTTAAAAAGTATATTGCATCGCTGCTACTACAAGAGACTTCACCGTCCACGCCACGCGCTGCGAGAGCCGCTAGTATTACCCTCAGGATTGCCCACTTGGGCCCGCGGGCGGCACAAGTCGATGCGTCGCAGCCGGGGCAGGACGCCGTGAGTGGTGGAATTCTGATCGACCTGTCGACGGGACCTGGGAACGGGACGGCGGCAGCTGAAGCGAGCCCGGTGCGAGCAATCGGCGGCGATGCGACACTGTCTTCATCCCAGGACGAAGAGCTTAAAGTTGTTAGACGAGGGGCATGAACGATCAGGTGAGACGTACACAGGAACCAATGCGCTCCACGGCCGACGATGCTTGAGCTCGAAATGGTCGTCGGAAACTCGGGAGTTGGCGGTGGCCGGCTTGCAGCCGATGACCTTCGACAAAGCGTCGAAGCGTGGTGGGTGGTGAGCGAGAAGCTCTTCCGAGTTGAGGACAGGGGGAGATCAGGGCGGACTCGGCGACCTAGAATGCGGTGGCACGGTGGCATCATATCAAAAGAGTGAACGAGGGAAGGAAGATAATAACGCACGGTGAAAACTCGCTACTGCTCCCCTCCTTGAGCTTCTTCGGGGCTGCTGCATCGAATCGCAGCCATAACGTGCACGGAGGATGACTTTCGTCAGCTTGAGGCTTGAGGTAGGGGGGCTTGTCGTTGAAAGGTCTTGACACACAAATTTTGCAGGACGACGAAGGGGAGGACACTTGCGACTGTTAATGCAGCTTTGACGGGTCTAGACGGCTCTCGGGACATGGAGGAGTCATTTGCAACATTGAAGAAGGGCTACAATCTTGAGTCATACGCCAAAAGATGGTGGGTGGCACAAGTCCCAGTACGCCGAAGAGAGGGTCTTGAGCTTGGGGATCCGTTGACGGGCGCCTCCGAATGAAGGGAGCAAAAAGTGATTTGCGACGTCGGATTGAAGACGAAGGATGCGGTCAGCAGCGGGTACGACGCAGAGGTGGTGGGGAAAGGAAGAGAGACACGAGCAACGCATTGTTTGGTCCAAAGAATCACGATCTGGCACGTGGTTGCGGAGTTTGAAATGGACTTCACTACTTCAGAATTTTCAGCCCGTCCCCACGCGGAGGCCGCCGCATTAATATCATAGTTTGAACGAGATGCTATTGAAGCTACCCTCCCAGTTGGGAAGTGCGTCGGCATCAAGTCGGCATCTCCCGAGCGGTCGAGCCCCTATGTACACGTAACACAGTGCGTTCCCTTGTGTCTACATGTTTCTTTGTATCTTTGCTACTTACCTATGCTTGTAGTTACAGCTACCCAGGATCATGTTTATCCTTTCCTGATGCAGTTGCCAATTGGCTCTTCTGGAAAGAACAAATGTTAGTAGGCTTGTGAATGGGGACTCACATGCCTGCAAATCCATCTGAAGCCTGGCAACAGCTTGAGACACTTGGAACGTCTCGGGACTGGTTCCAAGCCACCCCGCCAGTGGCTTGGGACCGGTTACAATCCCACCCAAGCCGACAAGCCGACCCAATCCGTTCCAACCAATTTGGGTTTTTTCCGACATTCTGGACTGCACGACATGGAAGCCTGCAAGTATGAAGTCAGGCAGGACATCCGCCGAGGACCTCGCACCTGGGACCAACAATCCGCGACTCTAGTTGTTCGTACTAAGCGCCTCCTCCGAGTCGGCCTAGCAACGCACTAGGGCAGAGAGATGCGCGGCATGGCTTGCACGTACCGTGGATGTTGCTGCAATCGTGGAGGACGTTGCGCTTGTAGACGGCGGTGATTCGTGGCGGCAAACCCCACGAAACGAGCGCGGCTCAAGGGCAGTGAGTGAGCACTGTGAGCGAGCCAGCGTAGGCGGCGTCCATCTCGAAAGACGATAGCGCGCGTGGACCACTGGCTGTTGCTGGAGGATGAGCAAGCCGAAGCTAGGAACACGCCAGAGCCGACGCACCCGAGTTTGTGTCCAAGAAACCACACCCCTCCAGATCTTCTCTTCCATCCACGGGCGATTTGGTATCAGAGCGCGAGAAGGTATGCGCAGAGATGGAGCGGAGTGTAGTGCGTGGGCGCCAAGCACTGAATGGAGAAGGTCCAGCAACAGGGACTTTCAAAGGTCGTGCGAGCCCCAGAGCGAAATTGCGAGTCGTTGAGGACTTGAATCTTGAGGCCTCAGAGGTCAAGGGGTGTTGCGTTGTCCCCGCTGCGTTCATTCTTAGCGGTACGTAGGGAGAGCAAGTGAGCGTAAGAAAGGAAGAGAGCAGAGTTGGACGCATGTGGAATGCTCGGACTTTGCCGGAGCCGCTGATCAAAATTTTCAAGCGAACTTTGTCTTCGCGAGAAGAGGCGCTCGAGATTGGGAAGACCTTCTTCATCTGGGCCATGGGTGCTCGGCGCGTTTGCGGACGGTGGAGGGCAATCATGCCCAATACTCCGGGGCCGGATACATCAATTCCGACAGCGACTGCGCCCTAGGTCAATTCCCCGTTTGCGCTCCTGGAAGAACAAATCTCTTGCGCGGGGCACTGCGCAGCGGCCCCTTCGCGTCGTTTTCATCTCTGAAGAATACCCCGGTTACGCGACCGCCAAAATATTCGCCGGCATGGTGCACTCCTGTGCGCACTGGGTGACGCTCGAGATGGCTTCTGCGGTCTGCCGACGAGCGCGCTGCTTCACATGCGCGACAACATCCCGCTCCTGCGCGAGATCCACATCTTCGCCGACAGCCAGAGCGGGTACGCAGGGCAGAACATCTTCGAGTTTGCGCCTGCGCTGAAGATCGTGCGTGTCACTGAGCCGCGCCTCCACGCGGACAACCCCAACATAAACTGGATGTCGGCGGACTACAACCCGAACTACAACGACAGCTTCATGTGGCCGGAGGACCCGCCCTTCGAGGACATATTCCCCTGGGACCAGCTCACGCACTACGAGAGTCAGTGCATGGATCCCTACCACTTCGACGCCCTGTGCCAGGCGGAGAACCTCGTCGTACGGTCGTCATCGGGCGCCGCCACGTCGCCTGGCATCCACCCACCGAGCTCGTCCGCTTCATGCACCTCCAGAAGCTCACCCTCTACGCGCCGGGCCCGCTCCTCGACTAACTCATCCTGCCGGCGCTACAGGACCTCTTCATCGAGGCGCCCCCGCGCGACTTCCACCACGTCGTCGCGCCCTTGCAGCGCTCCCAGTGCTCCCTCCGCAAGTTCTGGATGAAGCCGCACCCCCCCCCCGGCGCAGCACCGCGCGAATCCTCCTCGCGTTCGGGATCATCGGCCGCGAGTCGCTGCGCCACCTGCTCGGGCGCTGCACGAACATCGACGCGATCGTGCATCCACAACCAGGCGGCGGACCTCGACATGTACGCCGTCGCGGACATGGTGCAGGGGCGGATGTCGCGCAGCTGTGCATCACCGAGTGCGCGCCGCGCGTGTTTCCGCACGCGCGTGCTTGCGATGGCGCAGCAGGGGCTTCAGGTGCAATTCAAGCGGGCGCACGAGCGCTGGCTTGCGCGAGGCCTCTTGGAGTACGTCTGATGCTG
The DNA here is from genome assembly GCA_029289555.1 of Mycena latifolia. Classification (NCBI taxonomy): domain Eukaryota; kingdom Fungi; phylum Basidiomycota; class Agaricomycetes; order Agaricales; family Mycenaceae; genus Mycena; species Mycena latifolia. The sequence goes on along the minus strand of JARJLE010000041.1, from coordinate 776,310 downwards.
ACCCCGCGGCGGACATGCTTTCGACTTTCAGAGCCTTTGACTTTTACTAGCACAATATCCACCATGTATTCTCATTACCAGATGATTTACTCTACTGTACATCTAGATCTACTTTTCTCTTTAGAACGCGTTAGAAGCGAGGATACAATTCCATCTTTAGCAATCGATTAAGTGCGCCTGTAGCAGGGAAATATTGTTAACGTGTCATTTAGATGGTGACTGCTTTTTATTCGAGAACGAAGGAGAACTCCAGATGTCCATTTCAAAAGAGAGGCCGATAAAGAACCAAAAACTTCAAGAAGAAACAAGAATGCAACGGTTTATTGAGGACGATTCTACTGACAAGGTTGGGGCAATAGTAAGTAACTCCCGCTCATATGAAGAGGATGCCTGCGACGCCAGAGGAAACAGCAGCTCAGTACGTTCACTTGACCACCAATTCCCGCGTACATATGGCTCCGGGGAGCTTGAGGAAGGCGCGGCATAGGCAGACTGCGTGCGCCTGAGCCCTACCGCGCCGGCTTAGAGGAAGAGGCGCGCGGGGGAGAGAGATTCAGCGCATTTGTGCGCCTGACTCTGTGTGGCAGCGTAAGCGGATGGACGGAGGTGAAGCGGCGGCGCACTTACCCCGCTGTGAGTGCGCTGGATTTTCGACATAGTCCCAAGGGCCCCGCGACATCTTGCGCCTGGATCGACTCCCTGCGGCTCCGGTCGTGCGTAGGGCGCTTTAGTGGAGCCTCGGGTTCGAGGCGTCCCGTCCCGAAAGGAAGCCAGGCGCACGGTCGACTTGAGCGCACGATGGACGTTGCGATTGCGCAGGGTGGAGGTTGACAGCGTACCGGTTGAAGTACTGACGTGCGCCTCATATGGGATGCACGGCTTGGCTTGTTGAAGTGCACGCTGTCGTGTCTTTGAGGCGCTGGTGGACCGACTAGTGGGATTAACAGATGAAGCGGTTCAGGTTACGCCCCGGCTCCGTGACGGGTAGCTGAAGCCTAGAGGTTAATGAGCAACGGGACAAGCTGAAGATTGCGCCTGGGGCGCACCTGCGTTTGCGTCCGCCTTTCCCCGTCTTCTGTGGATCTTCCGACGGTTCCGATCGACGCGCGATTTGGTCCTCACGAGGAATTTGAAGTATGTGGAGCTAAGGTGGGGCGGCGAAGAGTCACAGTGCAGTCCGTTGGTACGGTCCAGAGAAGGAACAAGCTGAGAATTGGAAGGGTCGTGCGGGGACTAGGATCTATTGTACGAGACGAAAGCCACGGGTGGATCGTTGAGGCCTAGTAGGTAGGCCTTGGATGTTGAGGAGCAGAAAGAGCGACGTGTTGCCGTTGCGATTTGGCTGCGATTCTTCATGGTGGTGGTGGTAGGACGGAGAAAGAGGTAGTACGTCCTCATTCGGAAATATGCTCGCTCGCTCTTCAGAAACCTTTCGTCTCAGACAACAACAGACTTTCAACACACCAACAAGAATCCAAAAACACGATTCTTACAATACGATACATTAATGTGTATGGTGTCCTCGACTATATCGCTCGCTCGCTACTTATTGGCTTCAGCCATGGTATTCCCCTGCTGCGTCTTCCCCGCTTTACCCACTGCTTCCTCTGTAGTTTCACGAATCATAGGGGTTGCGGCCGGCAAACTGTGGAGTTGTGAATCTCGGTCAAGCTATCGGCAGCGATAACATGGCTGGAGATGTACCTTGTCGCGTCTCTCTCGCCTTCTTGTCCTACGACTTCTTCATTAATATTGTGGGCGTTGCCGGCAACCTATGAATCTGTGCTAAGTCTGCGCAGTAAATGGCTTGTCGATGAGACGCACTTTTGCAGCTCCACTGCTCGCTCCCGCTGCAACTGGACTGAGACCCCGCTCCGAAGTCATGTTCTGCAGCACAACGACCTCAGCATCGGCGCGCGCCGCATCTTCTTCGCGCCCGAGGGCGCGCAGATCCTCCGCGCGAAGCTTGAGAGACTTGATGAGAATATTGATGTGGGAAGACTTCGTCTGGACAAGCTTGCGGTAAAACTCGATAGCGCCGTCCTCTGCGCGCAGCGCATCTTCCTGGAGGCCGATACTGCGGAAATCATCGGCGAGCCCATGAAGCGACTTGGCGGTGTCGTCTGGGTTAGTCTCTCCCAGCTTGTGATAAATCTCAGCCCCTTCTTTATGCACGCGCAGGCCATCTTCGTGGCGCCCCGCGGCGCGGAGGCATGCGCCCAGGCTTTGCAGCGTACTGGCATTTTGCAGTGCCGTGCGTGGAGTCGGCTCTGCAACTTTCTGCAAAAGTCCGACTGCTTCCTCACTCGCGCGTACCGCGTCTTCGTGACGATTGACTGCGCTGAGATCGAAAGCGAGGTTTTGCAGTGCATGGGGCAAATCATAAATAAGAATGGTGGAGTCCGTCTCCCCACTCTTGCGATGAAGTCCAACGGCCTCTTCACTGACCCCCAGCGCTGCTTCATGGCGACCAACGGCACGGAGATGAACACCTAAATTTTCTAGTGACCTGGCAAGACCCTCGGTGAAGGTTGGATCCGTCTCCGCGAGCTTTCGCCGAATCGCGACGGCTTCTTCGGTGGCATGCATCGCCTCTTCGTGGCGAGCGACAGCACTGAGGTAGTGACCTAAGTTGTGCAATGAATCCGCGAGGTCCTTGGTGACGGTGGGGTCGGTCTCCGCAAGCTTTCGCAAAATCGCGACGGCTTCTTCGTCGACATGGACCGCATCCTCGTGGCGAGCGACAGCCCTGAGGCCAACGCCTAGGCTGCGCAACGAATTCGCGAGGTACTTGGTGACGGTGGGGTCCGTCTTCGCAAGCTTCCGCCGAATCGCAATGGCTTCTTCGTTGGTGTGCAGCGCATCTTCGTGGCGAGCGACAGCCCTGAGCTCAAGGCTTAGGTTGTGCAACGAATTCGCGAGGTTCCGGGTGACGGCGGGGTCCGTCTCCGCAAGCTTTCGCCGAATCTCGACGGCTTCTTCGATGGCATGTACCGCATCGTCGTGGCGGCCAGCAGCACTTAAATCAACCGCTAGATATTGCAGTGAAGTGGCAAGATTCTTGGTGATGGTAGGATCCGTGTCTACAAGCCTGCGATGAAGCTGGACGGCTTCTTCATCAGCACGCAACGCGTCCTCACGGCGGCCGACGGCGCTTAGGGCAATACCTAGGTTCGCTAGTGCATCGGCGAGGTCCTTGGTGACAGTCGAGTCCGTCTCCACAAGCCTACGAAGAATGTCGACGGCTTCGTTACTAGCGTCCAAGGCTTGTTCATGGCTACCCGTGGCCCGGTACAAGGCAGCCATAGTTTGGCTTAGACTAGCCCGAAAATTTCCGGGGTCTGTCTTTCTACGGAGCGTAACAGCTTCTTCATCAGCGCGCAACGCATCGTTGGGACGCCCCGCGCTCCTGCAGTCGATACCCAGATTGTGCAGTGACTCGATAAGATCCTTGGTGATGGTGGGATCTGTCTCTGACATTTTGCGACGAAGGTTGACAGACTCGTGATGGGCGTTCAATGCCTCTTGGTAGTGCCCGAAGATGCGGAGAACAATGCCGACTGAGTGTAGCGAACTAGCAAGAGGCTGGTTCGGATCCCCTCGTGAAAGGCTCCGTCGAAAATCAACTGCTTCCTGGATTGACACCAGAGCATTGGCCGTCAACTTCGACGTCTCGCGGTGCCCGGAAAGCACTTCAAGGCAGCCTTTTAAAATTTCGATAGCCTGCTCAGAGGCTTTGTTGGCTCGAGCTATATCCAGCCGGATGCCCTCCGCTGTTCGGTAGGCTCCAAGGGCTTCATCCACTTGTCTCTCCGCGAACAACAGGCTGGATTTCTGTTCCAGCAATGCGGCAACATCTGCATCGAAGGCCCCAGGATGTCGGGTTCGGAGGTACTGGAACAAGTCGACCGCACCGCCAACCTCTCTCACGGTTTTCCCCCTCGGATCCCGATTGAATTTTGAGAGGTAATTTGCCGCAAGTTGTCCGGACAGAGCCATGAAGTGCAGACGTTCCACCCAATAGTCCAATTTCTCGGACGTATCCCCCTTGGCCCGAAGAGCCCGGAGCTGTTCAACAGCCTCAATCATGAAGGATGCGTCAAACAAGTCCAGTTCGACCTCCTTTGCGAGCTGCGATGACCAGGCCAAGTTTATCCCCTTTCCAACAAGGGATTCCCATTCAACGTGCGTTTCGCTGAGGAATTTCGCACGAGGAGCATAGAGCTTGGTGAAGGCTATGGATATATGAATACGCTGTCCAGGAACAATAATGCGGCCAGCTCCTCGGTGCGGTGTCCTGCGACGGGTTAGATCGGACTTGACTGAGTGGGAGATCCCTCACCTGGTCACCTCGTCAAGTTTTTTGCAAGTTAACCGTTTAAGAGGCAAGTGTTCCATGAACCGCCAGAAGCCTCTAAGGGATTCATGCCTATTGTCCTTGAGCAATTCTGACATTTGCCAGCTACCTCCGGACGGTCGGGGTTTCAGTCTAAGTCCTGCTGATGTGGCTTCATTTTCCATCCATAGGAGGGAGACAGACGAGAGATTGAGTTCGATATTTTTCTCGAGTCCGCCCCCTCTATAAACTTGTATGTAAACATTTTTCAGAAAAAAAACTGCATGAGATGCTTACATGTCAGAATGAGTGCCAGGAAACCATACTTCTTTGACATCCCACAAGCAAGTCTTCAATTTGGGATTTGGAACCTCCGCCGAACCCCAGCTGAGTACTTCTTTTAAGGGCGTCTCAGTAGTGGATGCGGAAGCCGAGCCAGGTGGTTCTTTGGCGGAGAACTGAGCAGGAGGCTCCGAACCCGAGGTGGGTGTTTCTTTGGATGACTGAGCAGAATCCCCATCAGCCACGTATTCGGGCAGGAATTTTACACGTCCTTCATCCAAGGCTAGGGCATGGCGAACAATACAAATGTGCTCCGCCGAACGGGTGAGTGGAAGTGGTTTCCCGCGAACAATCCCCACAGACGAAACTGTATCCCTGCCAGCTGAGTTCAGCACAATACGACAAGAAAATGAAATGTAAAACTGACCATAGGCCTGCAAAATGGATACGAATATCTCTCGAAAATGTATTTTTGAAGTGTTCGGTTAACTTCTGCGCCTCTTTCGCCTTGGTCACTGTTTAATCACCGTCAGAAAAGGAACGTGTAAAAACCGAGTTAAAAATTGACTGGCCTTTCCCTTTATGTCGTTCGGAGTAAACTTCGTACGCACTAGTCTCACATTAATAATGAGCGCAATGGTCGCGGACGCCACGCACAAAGGGATCATTTCTTCGTTCCCGGAATGAACCAGCCCAACCTATGAAATGATATTCAGCTGAAGGTGCGGCACGAATCAACTTAATATGTACCTTTTCAATCATTCCCGCCAATGTTCGAACTTGGTATGCACCTCGTGAGAAACCTGGGTTTGCGTCATTTTTCGTTTGGCTAGCAACTGTGCAGCAAATGATCTTACCAAAAATGAAAATCTTGTCACCCGGCAGATATGTCTGGGACAGCCAACGATATGCTTTGAGAATGATCTCTTTGAAGTTCCTGAATACGAGCGTTCGATTATTTATAAAATGTATGATGCCGACGAGACTCACCACGCGATAGCCAAGTCAATCTTATTGTCTATCCGTTGACGCAAATACTTCAACGAAGTTTTTGCTTCTGGCGGCACGTAAGTCCCAATGCCGCAGTTGTAATATTTATTCTGCTTCGCTGGTTCATCTGCGAGCACCCGACTGTGAAGCTCCACGACGTTGGTGTTCTGACCAGAGTGAGAAAAAAAACCCCTAGCATGGCGCAGAAACTGCTTACATAGATCCCGAACTGGTTGGACGTGCCGTCAATTGAGACAACCAAGTTCCTTGAGACTCGATTCCCGCACTGTCCGTCGCATGGGCTCTTGCACATACAGTGCTGTCGGAAAGCACAGGTGCATTTGCAGTTGCAGGTGTTTAGACAATCGCATCCGCACTTTCTCGCAAGTTTTTCGAGCTGGTCGCGTAGGCGTTTCGCCTTGTCGGTGTCTTGTTCATTTAGGGCCACTTTCTTTTCCAAAGTGGTAGCTTCCGTCATGGTATTCGCTCTATCCTTCGTAGTCGCTGTGTCCTTCGGGCCCACGGTCGTGCCCGCGGCGACCTTCGTGGCATTCACAGGGTCCGTCACATTGGCGAGGTTCGGAGGTTGCAAGTTGTTGTTCTCAGACATGTTTCAGGGTATCCTTGGAGGGCCCTATAAGGAGTTTAACATCAGTTTCTCCCCAGCGGAGGAAGTCAACTAGTGGTCGTACCGTAGAGAAGGTGGGTGTGGAGGAAGACAGAAGTCCAAACGTAACTATCACAGGGGACAGAAGTCCGGGCACTTATGAATCCAGGGTGCGGTGGACGCACGTCTGCAGCACCACAGCTGCAGTGCGCAGTGGGAATCTGACTGCTGCTGTGACATCCACATTGCGTCCAAGTGTGGTTATGCCGCACATTGCATCCACGTGTGGTTATGCCGCAGAGGGTGTGGGCACTTTGCGGCGGACTCAATGTCACTGTATACACAGATGAGGTCGGGGGTACACCTGTAGTTGCACTCAAATTCTGTTCAGAGCATGTGCGAGGCCACGGCGATATGTAGCGACGTGAGCAAACATCCGCCTCCTTCTCCCCCTGACGCGTCGCGCCGTCTCCACCGCCTCGCGCTCCTCGCAGGCGCGCGAGCATGACCGCGCGCCTTGCCTGATCCACCGGCAGCAGCCGCGCGAGTCCGCCTTCGTCAGCGGAGCGCACTGTGTCCGGCAGCTCCGCTGTACACACCTCGCGCTGCCGTCCTTTGACCTGGGCACCCGGCCTTCGCGTAGGCGGCGCACCGCGTGCGCGAACGCGAGGACTCCGCGCTGGCTCGGCCCAGCGCGCACCGAGGGGCAAGCGCCGTGACCCCGTCCACGCGCCCCACATGGTGCGCCCACGTGCAAATGCCGCCTGTGTGGCGGGTTGCGCTCCCGTGTGTCGCCCCGGTCAGTGGCCGCCAGCGGCTTTCCGTCGGCAAGGCGGCTTCGCCATGATGCTGGAGAAGCCCGGCGCGCGCCTTGCCTGCACCACCTCGCCGCGCAATCCGCACGCCATAATGTGCGGCAGAGCTCCATCTGTGTGGTGCTCGTCGTCGGGCGCGAGCTCGCGCGCAAGCATCCCGGCGCGGGCTGCGGATGGAGGCGCAGGCCTGCGCAGCGTGCAGGGAGTCGGTGCGCTAGGTGCACCTATATCCAGAGAATGCGCGGCATGAGCACTGGATACGGACGTGGCTTGAGCGCACGATGACGCTGCGGTTGTGGAGGGCGAGGTTCACCGCAGCGGAAATTCATGCCTCATGAAAGATGCACGCACAATGCGCGCAGCACATCCTCATGTTTCAGGCGTTGGTGGAACGAAGTGCGAGAGCGTCGAAATGCGAGATTCGCAGATGACGCAGGCCATGTGGACTGCGGACCAGCGTGCAGCGCGCGCGGTGCCCGACTCCACGGCAGGTAGCTGTAGCTGGAGGATGAGCGAGTCGAAGCTAGGAACACGCAAGGTGGCGCACTCAGACTGACTCGGAGGATACACGTCTTCCCCGGCAATATCGCCCCATGGGCCCGGCCCCACACCTCGTCCTCTAGATCTTCGCTTCTAGGTACTCGCGAGTCGGCCTTGATCTTGGAGAAAGCGGGGCCGGAGCGAGTGCAATCCGATGGTGCACTGAGAAGGAACAAACGAAGACTCAGAGGACTTGCAAGGGTCGGATGGTACCAAGAGGCTGACGAGTAAGAGGGGCGGAGAAGTCGTTATGTACTGCTGCATGGTGGCGCGACGGAAAGAGGGAGTGGGTGAGATTGAAGGACTCAGAGGGAGAGACCAAGCAGAGCTCGACCGTGACGCATTTGGAAACACGACCGTCCTGATTTCTCTTCAGAAACCTTTCGCCAGAGGCTGAGGCGCACAGGACTACGAAGTCAAAAAGACGATTGCTATACTACGAATACATTTGTTCCTCTAGAGAGCCCGTGCCTTTTGTCTATATATATTTTCTGTGTTTTTTTTCTGCGTTTTTTCTCGTCTTGCGTCCGCATTGGATTTTCACCCCCGTCGTTTTGAAGAATCCTTCCGTCTCGGAGTGAAAACAACACGAGTAGAGCTTGTCGACGCGCAGATGTGAGCTTTTGTGGATCCAAATTGCGAGTGAGCGTATGGTGTGGAAGAAGATAGCCGTGCGGAGTCTTTCCGCGGACGAAGTAGCCAGTCGTCTCGCGGCGATTGATGAAGACTTGAAGCTCGTGTGGATGGAAGAGCGCGGATGCTTAAGTCTTTGGAAATAGGGCGGAACCTAAAGCCGCGCCAAATCCATCAGTTTTTTGTGTATATGCGAAAAACGAGGAGAGCGACATACGAGACATTCGAGGCTTTCGCGGGAACGAACGACACCGGACGAGCGTCAAAAGAGTTTGCGGTGGGGGTACATCTTGCGCTTGACGTGCTCGAGGGGCGAGAAGAACTTGAACGTTGCGTAGTTGCTCCACAGGATCGGCAGGAACTCGGGGAGCTTGTGCTTTGCAGGTAAAGAGGTTGTACTTGAGAGCGCGACGAAAAGGGAAGAAAAGCGCCGGGGAGCAGAGCGGCGGGAAAGCCTGCAGATATCGAGTCAGCTCGCGAGATCAGAAAGGAGAGCATGCCGAAGCCGATGACGGAAAGGAGGGAAGCAAAGCGAGGAAGAGGAAGCGCAAGTGAAGCAAACGATACAGCAAAACGAAAGCGAGGAGACCAATACAAAAGAACAACTACGTCGACGGAGAGCGAAAACAGGTTGCCGAGGATCCGTCCGAGCTGAGAAGCGGGCGATGGAGGAGCCAGCGATACAGTAGCTACATCTAGCGTCAGCCGAGGCGGAGAGGGCCAAGCCGAGGAGGACGCACGAATAGGGTGTGGGCGCCGGTGGTGGTACAGGCGGTGGTACAAGCGAGTGCGGAGAATGGCGAGCGATACATTGGCTATGCAAGGACGTCAGCCGAGGTGGAGAGGGTACGAAGACGTACAGATAGGCCGTGGGGTCGCACAGGTGGTGGTACAGGAGCCGATACAGTTGCGGCGTAATAATACAAATCTGAAATAACGCTCAGCTCGAGACCAAGTGAAGACACCTACAAAGTACACGCTGTCGTTGGGCAAGTAAAGACCGTATGGCCGAATTGGGTCGGGCAGTCGTCCGCGGCTGAGGAGGGCCAGCGGGGAAGGCAGAGGAGTCGGAGCGAATCCTACTGGTATCAATAACCAATAACCGGCGGGGGAGGAGGACCGGGAGGGACGTCGGAGGGAGGACAAGGCACCGTATCAAGCAAATGTAAGGACTGAGGGCTAAAAGCTCGTCAGTACAGATATCCGGCCGAAGGCGAATCTCGCGCCACATTAAGCAATCCGAGTCTTAAGCAAACATCCATGCCGGCGTATCGAGAGCCCGGCACTTCCTGCAAGGACGAATGAGGACGGGGAGCGTACGGAGGATGCGGCGCACCAAATCTAAGCGACGTCCATGTCGGGCATATCGAGGGCTCGACGCTTCCGCTGGAGGGCAGGATGAGCGTGGAGTGCGGATGGCACGTCGATGGATGCATGAGCTTTGTGTTGTGCCGGGTATGGTGGACCGCGGCTGGAGCTATAGGCGGCGGGTGAGCAAGAGGGATATAAGGGATACAGCGGCGCACGTACAAATTGAGCGGATTGTACGGGACGTATATAGAGCCCGGGAAATTCGCTGGAAGGACACGAGCGGGAGAAGAGCAGAGAGAGGACAGCGTACAGAAAGAAAAATGATACAGATCGAGCAGCGGCGGGGAGCCATATATACGTATAAATCCTAGGAGAGAACGACGCGGTTAGCAAGGACTTTATTCAAGGCTGGGAGAGATCCACGCACATGGGGCGCACACGAATCAAGCCCGTCGTCACCGCAAGAAACTGCGAATAGCGTGAATATGCGAAAGACCAGGCGATGACCGAAACCCACCGTATGGCCCACATCGGGCAAATCTATACCAGCCCTCGTTTCGTTGACAGGGAGAAAGGCATGTTCTCGCGTCCACTTGCTGTCTTGGGCATCCTCTTCACGCCGCCTGCCTTGCTGCACGGAACGAGCGCCTTGATGCCACTGTCTCCGCTGTCGCGTGCGATGACCTGCTTCCGCGTCTTCTACGCCTTGACCAGCTTCCTCCTGGGCTTGACGGCCCCATCCTTGCGTTCGCTTGCGCTGGGGTTGGCGGCAGCGTTCGCGACGTCGACGAGGGCGCGGGGCGGAGTTGCTGCGGGAGGAGGGGGGGATGCGACGGACAGAGATGCGGGGGAGACGCTGGGAGGCCGCTTTTGGCGCTTAAGGCGATGCAGGAGAACACGGCGACGCAGCTCAGTCCAGCGTTCATGGGGTCGCGCTTCGCCAGATGGGCATGCTTGCGCTCGAGCTTGAGGATGGTACCGTGCTTGAGGGCGGCGCCGCGCTTGGTCGCGGAATGCGTCCTGAAGAGGTCGCCAGAAGAGAGGATGCCGCAGGACGAAGCTGCGCCCCAGGATGTGGCCACGACGGGAGAATACGGGGCTTGATCACTGGAGGGGACAATGGAAGACCGCAGTTCTTCCTCCTCGTCAGCTCGGCGACGTCGCTGAGGAGAGTGAGGGTCTTGGGCGGCGCGTGAATGGGTCGCTTCGCACTTGCGCGCCAGCTTTCGGAGGCGTGGCGCTGTGGGGCGGGCGGGTGAGGGCGGCGGTGCGGCGGGAGGTGAGATCGCGGCGGCGCTGACGGTCGTGCTTGCGCTTGAAGCGCTTGGAGGCACGGTGGTCGTCGCCGTCTTCGTCGTCGAGCTCAGCGCCTGGTCTTGCTTGCCCTTTTTGATGCGAGTGGTACGACTGTGTTCTAAATTCGGATTTGGCTCCCACGCTCGCACTTTTGGACATCAACCAACACCAACTTGTCAGAAACTCCAAGCATATGGGCTGGAAGCACCCAGGCGAGCATTCTACCGGGATATAAAGACTAGAAATGCACTTGCTGGACGACACTTCATCTAATGCCCGAACTAACACCTTGTATATGGAATCTCCGCCGAGTCCGCACGGCGTCCATTGAATCATTTGCGAACTACGCATTATTACGCCAAGCCTCTTGGGCCTCCGTCGTTGCAGAAACTCTATACGTCTATTAGACTCCCCCTCTCCGAAACTGGCGCACACCTCGGGCTCTTCAAGCCGCGTGCGGGCTTCTCGCGGGCTAATATCAATTTGGCGAAGGCCAGTGGGCTCCCCGAACAAGATTAAAAACCATTTAGATCGGCGACAGTCCTACTAGCACTTCAATCAGACCCGAGTTATAGAACACATGGTATCCTGTTTTCAAGGCTATATCTCGCAGGGTTGCTTATTAACCACCATCCAGATCGGTGCGACAGAATTGCATGGCTTGGCACGGAAGTCTTCTGGCACGGAAATCTCGATTCGCTCCATGTAAGGTAGGGTCCCGCGACTGGCCGGTTTATGCTTTGACTCGCAAGCTTCGCCGCCTTTAGCACCTCCCGCCCATTGTCCGCAGGCTCTCGGATTCCGCAGAATACGCCGGCCAGGCATCTATGGAGCCAGAGGACTATTCTACTGGAAGATCGGGCTACTTATATCGAGCTCCCCATTGTGTCTACCCGCCTCGATCCCGACTACGTCCGCAATGCCTCAAACCTTCTCGCACCACTTCGACACCCCCGTGTACAAGGGAACCGTAACAGTCCCTACAGGGCTCTTCATCGGAGGCGCCTTCGTGGACGGCTCAGACCAGACCACCATCGAGTGGGCATTGCATGCTATTTTCGCCATTTTGTCCTCATAATCATCTTCGACAGTGTCGTTAATCCAAGTGAGCATTGATTTGCCTACGGTGCACACCTTGATATATTCTCTCGCAGCGACCGGCCAGCTCATCACGAAAATCGCCGAGGCGACCCCGCGCGACGTCGACGCCGCTGTGAAAGCGGCGCAGCACGCCTTCGAGCATACCTGGGGCCTCAACGTCTCGGGCGCGCAGCGCGGAGAACTTCTGTACAAGCTGGCGGCTCTAATGGAAGCCGCTAAAGACGAACTAGCGGCGTTAGAAGCGCTCGATAACGGTAGGACTATTCATATCCGAGTCAGCTGGAGATCATGACAAGCGCTCGTTTAGGGAAAACATTCAATTTGGCCAAGTCCCTCGACGTCCCTTTATCGATCGATACCATCAAGTATATGGCCGGCTGGGCGGACAAAATTACGGGCCAGACGATTGAGGTGTTTTTTATTCTTATCATCTTCCATCAAGTTTACCTAACTTCGATAACTCAGACGGACGAGAAGAAATTGGTTTATACGCGCCACGAGCCGATCGGTGTCGTTGTAAGAAATCTTCTACTGACCAGGTCAATTCGTCGTTGATTTTGTGAATCCTGCAAAGGGACAAATCATTCCCTGTAAGCCCGGCGACTTATTTCACCTTCGGCTCTCACCTACTTCGTTTAGGGAACGTCCCTCTGCTAATGTTTACGTGGAAAATTGGACCTGGTACATAGCCGAGAAAATTCCTCTACAACCGCGGGCAGCTTATTTCCAACTTATCGCAGCGCTGGCGACCGGGAATACCATCGTCTTGAAGGTTCTTCGCTGTTGATTCCGTCAACTTCGCTGGCTGATTCCCACCAAAGCCCTCAGAAATTACGCCTCTGACAGCACTGCGTATGTGCGCCCTGATTCAGGAGGCCGGGTTCCCTCCCGGGGTCGTCAACGTCGTCACAGGCTACGGGGACACCGCCGGGGCCGCCATAAGCTCGCACATGGGCATCGGGAAGATCGCATTCACGGGCAGCACCGTCGTTGGACGCAAGATAATGGAGGCGGCCGCCAAGAGCAACTTGAAGCCCGTCACCCTGGAGTAAGCGACTTTCGGTCCTCGGCGTAGATTTTGTTGCGACGCGATGCAGACTTGGGGGCAAGTCCCCGAACATCATTTTCGACGACGCGGACCTGGAGACCGCGGTGGAAGGGGCCGCGCTCGGGCTCTAGTGCGTTCTTATTTTGGCTCCTCGGGTGATGAATAATTCATACCCTCATAGCTTCAACCACGGGGCTGCGTGCTGCGCGGGTACATATATACCATTTCCGAGTTTGAAAAATCTGAATTTATCCTATTGAACTAGGCTCGAGAATTTTCGTCCAGTCCGGAATTTACGACAGATTCCTGGAGAAGTTCACGGAGAAGACAAAGTCCATCCGCATCGGCGATCCATTCAGCGCCGACGTCGACCAGGGACCCATGAGCTCTGAAGTCCAGTTCAATGTGCGTCGCGTCACTCATTGTCAGCTCTCCTCAAGAAATACTAATTGCAAGTCGGCGCGCCGCAGCGCATCATGGGCTACATTGCCTCTGGGAAGGAGCAAGGTGCCACAGTGCACATCGGCGGGGATCAATTCGGAGCTGAGGGGTACTACATCAAGCCCACGATATTCACCGACACCACGCCCGACATGAAAATTGTGCAGGAGGAGATTTTCGGACCGGTCGGTGTGATTATCAAGTTTGAAGACGAGGACGGTAAGCCACTCGAGTCCTGCGTCGCTGTTCATGGCTTTCAACGCTGTCCAGATGCCATCCGGCAGGCAAACGACACCCGTGCGCCCCTTGTGTTGTATATTGCGTAACAAACTCTCACGGTTGAAATTGCAAGTCTACGGACTCGCGGCGGGTGTGTTCTCGCAGAACATCGACAGAGCCATCAGAACGGCGCACCGCCTGGAAGCCGGAACCGCTTGGGTCATTTCATCCCATTCCATTCCACTCTCCCGCGGCAATTTACTCACTTGTACACAGGTGAACTGCTTCCACCACTTCCGACCCAGTGTTCCGTTCGGCGGCTACAAACAATCCGGCATTGGCCGCGAAATGGGGGAGTATGCGCTCCAGCAGTATGTCTCTGCTTTGACTGTTCATGGTGGCCACCGGATCTTGAACTTGTTTGTCTAGTTACACTAACGTTAAAGCGGTTCACATCAACCTTGGGCACAGGATGTGATGGTTGGGGGAGGGTATTTTCCATGCGCCGTTTTCATGTGGAATACATGCGGAGCAGAAACTGAAACGAAGAATTCTACTTCTAATTCCATGACCTTTCTCGGAAACAAAGATGCTGAACGAAAGCACTCTCAGGCTCTGACTTGAGTGATCGGGCCATGCCGCACCGAACCGCGTGAACTTCGAAAGGTTCTTGTGGTTTCACTCCATTAACTCTGTAGTTCAGCTTCTGAATCCCTTTCGCCGTAAGTATCCCCCAGATAATCACGAGAAAAAAGATGGATTTGGACCGTATGTAAGTATGGCGTACGCAAGTTCGCCCACCGACATCGCATTTAAAATAAAAAATTGAAACACTCCTCGTCCTGATTCCAAGACCTGCCCGTGTACGGTAGGCGAGAGTGGCACGCGGTTCGATTTGAGTAGCGTGGTTCGAACCCGATGAGTGCCATCTTTTTTTGACCTACATAGTGAGTATCCGCTGTGACCTCAGACTTCCGACACCTTTACGAGCCGAAAGCCGTCTTAACAAACCACTACAGCCATTAGGATAGGTAAATCCGCGAGTTTGGCTCCTGTTCGGGCATTTCGCGGGAGCTATGCGGCTCACTGGCAGATGAACTGTAGGCTTTAATTAATTAGAAGTCGGAACACAACCGGCCCAAAAACTGAAAGCTCTCTTGAAGGTTATGACGGTATCGGGATCGCCGTCCGATCTGTGTACATCGTTCACGTTCGGGCGATATGAAGGACAGATTTCCAAGTCTGACCAGGGCACCTTGTTTAGCATAGCTCAATCTTGATCCGTCGCCTTTCCTTCCTCCGGATATTCCAGAACGATGAAGATGATCCTCCTGCCACCCTGCTGGCTCGGATAAAGAAATCGATGGATGGGGGGCTTGATGCGGCCTACCTTGCGGTTGGATCTGCCGAACTCAGGTCGCTCGGTGGTTGGACACGTCGTGATTGTACATCTCTTCCTTGCAAAACTAAGGTTGATTGATTATTCCTTCTATAGATATCGGTCGCGGGTCAGGCCTAGGTATTCGAATACGATCCATGTGATGTCCTCAGGTAAAGATGAATAATCCGAAGCGAATAAAACCTCGCTCCCATGAGCGCGTATAGCCCGTCTCTTCTCCTCTATCATCTCTGACTCTCCCAGCCCATGCGAATGTGAATTGCTTTGATAAAGTTACAACATGCGATGCAGAATAATCTGGCGAAACTGGGTCAGTGACATAGTAGTGAGGAGTTCGCCGTGACCAGCGGACGGTGTGAACCTGAACCTGAAGCCCGAACTCAGGCGATAACACAGCTCCCGCTAGAGCCAGTGCTGGTGTCTTCATTGACGGTCGGGAGGTCCGAGTCCTCTTGGCAGACGACGCAGCTGCCACTGGAGCCGGTGCCGCTGTCGTCGTTGACTGGCGGGAGGAAGATATCGTCGGTCTTGGTCGGGACGGTGGTGGTGGTGAATGTGTCCATTAAATTTATGAGGATGTGTTGAGGAGCGAGAGGGAGCTGGGCAGAAAGTTGGAATAAGAGGGCGTGGTGCTGGGCCTTTTATACCTTGGAGTGGCCCCGGATCGGTGAAGCGCTTGCGTCACTCAGCTCGAGAACAATAAGCACAAGCTCTTTGGGTGATTCATCTGGTTCGACAATAGGCATGAACCACTCCAAAGCGCTGCGATCATATGGCCAAAGCCACGAAAGATTCGAGTCAGATTAAAGCGGGATCCAGGCTAGAATCTACGCCACCTGCGGGGGTAACGTTGACATATTCGTCGTGCAGCACTCCGGAAGCTGAGACCGCGTGATCCGTCCAATAGATGCATAAATTTAAAGTGCCTTGAGACGAGTGCTGGTACCACCCAGTGTGTAAAAGTCCTCTTGACTCGGAGGACAACAATTAGAATCTTTGATAGCGGGTCCGATCATGTAGATAGATTGAAGGGATTCTCACCACGATATCGGCCAGATCGCCCACTCGGAGTCATTCCTATGAGGCTATGAACGTTAACCCTTGAAACGCCATCTAAGTTGCTCCACAAAAAGAAAGCCGAACACTGCCGTTCCGGCCTAAGTCAGTATGAGCGCCAAGATGAGCGCCAGCTAGTGCCAATGACCGTAGAAACAGCTAGAAGTAGGAGGATACAGATCCAAGGCTGGGAGGAGAGCAACTCTTGGTCTATTATCCGGAACCGACAGAAAATGAGGCGCAGGACAAGACAAGAGAGCTTCGGCAACAACCGGATCACCATAGTCTGATTTTGCCGAAGTCTGCCAACCTGTTTCAACATTCGACAAGTTGAAGTTCAACATTTCGACGATCCCAAGAGTTCAAGGTTTATACGTGCTACGGTTAAACTTAGTCTCCCGTAGTCAGACTCCACACAAAGCTTTATGATAGTCGATAAAACCTTAGGTTAAACACTAAGAGCACGGGCGTTAGACCAAGATCGAGAAAGCAGCTCACTACATAATTATACAAGATTCACATTGCCACGAGACATCCGTGGCCTAGAAAACAATCGAGAAGAATCCACAGATCAGCTTCCAAAGCAACCCCGGGAGCCAATAAATGGCGTAGCACAGCAGCACGACGGCCACCACACTCCTCGCCCAGTGCGCGAACAATCCGCCCAACGCGCGCGCGCCCTCGTCCTCCTCCCCTACGTACCCAATCCACACAGCCCCAAAGATAGTCTCTACCTTGGCATGGTCGCCGTTCCCACCGTTCGCGATGTCGCCCACGAACCAGAGCGTTGTGGAGCCCTCCTCGCTCACCGGCGTGCACTCGCGCTGAAGGGCCGCTGAGAGACGTTGCCTGCGCGCCCAGGAAAAAACCGTCAGCGGGCCGCGGAATGTGCGAGGCAGATAAATCCGCGTCTGCCCGAAAGTGGCCGACGTTTCCATGTAGATGCGGGCGAGCGGCGCGGCGTGCTATGAGATTCACAGTAAAAATCAACAACCAACAAATGCGGAAATTCGACGCACGACGCGGAGTGTGAGGTTGCCCGTGCTTGCCCCGAACTTGAGATGCACTTGATTCGGCTTGCGTCCTTCATAGGCTAATCTTTTGGGTAACGCATTCGGTGCAAATGGGAGAACCTCGACGTCGGCGGCGATGGCACCGAAGGTCACCCCAAATTCGAGATTGGTATCGGGGGGTTCAAAGCTGTACGTCCGCTTTCGAACGAGATAGTCTGGCATGCGCACATTCGGGTCCACCGTGACCCGCTTTCCTTCGAGATTCAGGGCGCCGAATGTGCGCGATACCAGGACGTTATTTCGGGGACGCGTGAATTGGCCTGCATCAACAGAATTGCGCTTGGCTTTCTGTCGAGGGCGCGACATCTGAGACTTGATAAGTACAAAATTTGCGAGCAAGCAAGATACTAACCTGGACCGGAGCCGGAAGGGATTCCGAGGTCGCTTTCGGGTCTTTCAAGTCGGACATCGTTACGTTTGAAAAATGAGACTCGAAGGAGACGAGGACGCGAGCAAACGGGCCTGAGTGTTGCAGCTGAGCCTGTGCGTGCGCTTTTATGTAAGGTAAGGAACTTATTATATTCAATTCTCACACAAAGCTGTGCCACATCATTCTTCGATGCCATAAGGAGTTGCACACACACAGCATAACATTGCCCCGGCTGGAAGAGGGACAACAGCAATGAGCTGTACAGATTTTATGCAACATCCTGTTTGACAGCGGTACGGCTGAATGCACAGGCCATGCATCTCCACCTTCTGTCCCCCCTTCCCGAGACAATGATGCACAGCGTGGTACGACAGCGTTACTGTACTCAGCGGGAAAGAAAAGGCAATTAACGCAATGAATCCTCGCAGGAAGCGTATCAGAACTCAAGTATAAATCTGCGACGGTGCACAAACGTGTATGAGAAGTGCACACCGCCCCATGCACTTCACGTACGACTGCCAGTTGGACGGAAATGATAGACCATAGCCCTAAAAGATACGGCAGAAAAAGAACACACTCAACAATAAATAAAGCTAATGCCAGCTGCACGAGCCTGTGAACATCGGCATTCTGACATCCAAAATAGTCGGTCAAAGCGTAATTTAGGTGTGGCTGTGCCAACAATTGATGGCGCACGGACCCAAGATTTGCGAGCGAATGTCAAAAAGAAATCGAATGATGATTCTTCCTAGACCAAAAACTCCGCCGACGTGGAATTCCTACTGGATATCATCGCTCTTTACGACTGTCGCAAAGAGGTCAGCCAGCTCGAGTAACACCATCTATCAATTGAAACCGAGATCAGGTTTGGCTTTCATCCATTCACAAGCGGACCAACCTTGGTGACTTCCCCCCCACTCGCTCCCGGAATATCACGATCCCCAATCGCATCCTCGGCAACCAGCACCTCGTACCCGCGCTGATGCGCCTCGCGCGCCGTCGTGCTCACGCATACGTGGGACATATATCCCACCAGCACGACTTTGCGCAGCCCCGTCGCCTCTATCGCGCTCTGCAGCACCGTCTCCGCAAACGATCCGGGGAAGCGCTTCTCCACGACGAACTCCGCGCCGCCTGCAGGAAGGGCCGCGAGCTCGGCGAACTCGTCCGCGAGCGGCGTGCCGGGCGTGAAGACGGGGGTGCCAGTGGGCACGATGTGCCTGATATGCGCGACGGCGCCGCCAGCGGCGCGGTAGCGCTGCAGGAGGCGCGCGATTGCCGGGCGCGAGGTCGCCAGGTTGGACACGGCAAGCGCGCCCTCGGCGTACTCGTTCTGCGCGTCGATGATGAGGAGAACAGAGTCGGTCGGCGTGGCGGTGGAGGGCGGGATACCAACGAGATCGCGGAAGGATTTAGCAGGCATGGTGGGCTGCAGTTGTGTGAGACCTTGTGGGACGAGAAGCCGGGCATTTCACTGCGTTTAGGCCGGGCCTAGACTTCATTCGTGTTTAGGCACCTACGCCGATTTCGGCAGGCCTAGCCGGGCACGTGTGTCTAGGTCACATAGTCACCGTGTGACTAGGCCTGTCTAGGCCCCGGCAGACACCGGCATCCCATACATTGTGGAAGTCAAAAAAGAGAGTGGCACCATTTGGGCGCCATTGACGGTGCGGAGACAGCGCACAAAGATTAGGCTAGCCGAGAAGTCGATGAATTTGCTTGTCGCCAACACGGGTGTATTATGTACATGTGTAAAAGCTGCAAGAAAAGCAGTGCAAAGGATCGCCATCGCAACAAGCTAATTATAGCAAAAAAAAGTGTCCAGTCAAGGCTTTGAGCAAGACAGATGTGTGGCTAGGGAGCAAAGCTGAGCTAGGCAACATAGACGAGGCGACCTCAGCACAGCTACTTTGCGCTCAGCAACGCCGTGTCTAAGCGGTGGCTATGTGGCCTAGACAGGCGTGATCTGGACCCCTAGGCACAAATAGACACACATAGCACCGCCTAGTTCGGGCTCGATCACTCCGTGTTTAGACCGGGCCTTAACGCAGTGTTTATAAACCGGATCCGGAGCGGGTTGATTGGCCTGAGAAATGGCGCGTGGATGAGCAAAAGCTGAACATCTCGGGCTCAAGCCCGCCAACTCAATTAGTATTACAAACCAGGTCTGTTCGGCAGCCTGAGCTAAACAGGAGATTTGGAAGCACCGGTCTGAAGCGGCTAGTGTGTGCACTGTGCATAAATTTGTGCGTTCGTCTGTCGCTAAATAAGCGTGGACATGGAGAGTCGGCTCCGAGTTTGGCAGTCGAGGTACTCGGAGTCGAGTCGCAACACAGCCGCCAGCGGCCAGCTCCGGGGGGTCGATGAACTTAGCTAAAAGCAACGTAGAGCCGTCATCAGGCTGCCATGGTTAGAGC
Organism: Mycena latifolia; assembly: GCA_029289555.1. NCBI lineage: Eukaryota > Fungi > Basidiomycota > Agaricomycetes > Agaricales > Mycenaceae > Mycena > Mycena latifolia. Next base: position 756,376 of record JARJLE010000041.1, on the reverse strand, counting down.
GTGCGCGCAACTCCTCCTCTCCAGAAGGTGCACAAAAAGATGGGAAAGTTGGTGCTAGCTGAAGCTACGAGAGCTTGCTCCGGCTAGCATAAGCGTAAGATAAGGTAGGCGCACAGATGGAGGACGGATCTCCCCGGTAACATCACTTGTGACTTGGATCACAAGTCACATCTTTTCTTTGTGCTCGCGACATCCATGTCTCACCGGTCGACCTCGTCCCTCACACGCGGTTTTTTGGCTGGTGCTTTGCTAAAACACTTCTATCTGTGGCTTTATTACTATTGGGACTCTTCTCCAAGTGTTTCCAGCCTGGATGTGCGGCTGTTGTGGCACTGCTTTTTTCGGACCTATCTAAGCTCAGCTGCCGACGAGAAACTTAGAAACGGTCTACATCTATTTTCAAATTCTGCTGCTCGAAGCCTGGAATATCTGTTGAGTGTCATATTATTCAAAATTTTATGTAGTGAGTGTGCGGCAATTTGGGTGGTTCCCAGGTTGCCGTATATGTATCTCCTTTGCTTTCTGGTCTGGATTTCTGGACATGCATTTCAATGTATGTTTAACCTCCTTCACCCAGAGGTTGATCAGATTTTCCCAACCCTTTCCACGCAGTTTTGCGCCGGATACATCTGTATCAAAATTCTCGATGCTGCGAGATTGTCTGGCACGGTTTGCTCGGTGATAATCACCCATCGAGTAAATCGGTTTATCTGTTGCCGATGCAGTTCTGCGGGCATATTTCTTTGTGTTGACGCAGCTCTGCGGGCACTTGGATTCGTGCTGATGCGACTGCGCGCACAACCTGTACCGACGCAGCTTTGCGGGTACACGACTCCCTATCGTGCCGGTGCCCTCGCATCGAATTTTCCCGATGCAAGGGCACGCACCACCTGTACCGACGCAGCTTTGCGGGTGCACGACTCCCTATTGTGCCGGTGCCCTCACATCGAATTTTCCCGATGCAAGGGCACGCACCACCTGTGCCGACGCAGCTTTGCGGGCGCACGACTCTATTCTATTATTGTTGCGTGGTGATCGCACAACCTATACCATCGCATATTTGCGCGTATACGTCTCAATTCTATACCGACGAAGCTCGTCGGATATACATCTCAATAACCTATGCCGACACAGCTCTGCGGGCATATGTCTTCTTGCCGAGTATGGGTTGGTCCGCCGAGTGGCATACCAATTTATACTAGAATTTCCAGCATCTCGAGTTTGTTCGGCCTGGCCTGCTGTTGTATCACACACAGGCTGCCGGGGCGGGGATCCAATAGTTATAAACCTTCCACTCTCCTTTTCCTTCGCACCACTCCTTTGGTGGTATTTCGGTCGCTTCTTTGATTTGCCCTTCAAGCGAGCTTTGCTCTTGGGAGCGTTGCTCCGGTGTGGTATTTCTAGGGCTTCATCTTCATCTCCCGAAGTCCCTGGAGTGCCTTGTGTACGAAATTGACCTCGCGATCCAGAGTTGGAATAGTTGAGTCTCCAGCTTTCATGCTGAATGAGTGCTCCTGTTCTGGATCGGGCCCTCGAGCTTCATGCCCGTTGGCTGAGTCAATTTCTTGACAAAACCGATAACTCTCCCAATTTTTGGCACACTCGTCAGATTCGCTCTGACTATACTATACATTCTCCTTCCTTCATCCATATTATGTAATGTGCTTGCTCATCCTGTCTCATATAGAGTCCTCTCAACTTAGTCTACCTTATCTCGAAGGAAGGCGAAAAACGGAGGCGGTGTGTGGCTGTGTACCATGGTCCGTGACCCGGCTGACGCGTCATCGTGAAGCCTCGTCTCTTTTCTATGCTAAATTCACAAGAATAATATTAATTCTGGGTGGTCTGGAGAAGATGTAGAGAAGAAGAATATTTCAGAGTTCCTTTGCCGGTGCGAAGTGTTTCTTGAGTGTTTCGAAACTGGATTTGTAGCTGGATTCTACCTCGACGCTCGGAGGTCTTCGCATGTCTCTGCACCCAGCTCTGGCCATTGAATTTCTCATCCGAACCTCTGTGGAATCTCTGGCTTCTGAAATAGTACAATGGAAAGCAAAAGACAACTATTCTCAAGCTGCTCCTTCGGCGACTCTGGGACTCCGATTCTTTCATACAGTCACGTCGTACAATGAACTATCTGGCTTCCGACATGTGCCTATATTTGCTTCCGATGACTTGGATATAACCGAGTAGCCGTTGAATTCCTCTGATCGGCGCGCTGCTGCGGCCCCGCACTTAATTAAATCTATTCTGACCCGACGCCGCTATCCCCGACTGCCATTCTTAACGAGACTGCGCTGGAATATTACCTCTGGCGTTTCTATGTCTTTGTATGTCTGCATGCTGGTTTATTGAGGCTTTCGGGTGGCGAATGCATCCGTTTACATAGCAGATATTTGAACTTCCCGCCAAAAGCACGCTGGGCACAGCCCCGATTGTTGTCCGCCTCTCCTGTGTTCCTCCGATCGAGGGCCTCACTGCTGGCAGGCACTTCCGCTGACAGGTCTCAGTTTTTTCAGGAGAACTCGCTCACGACTCGCACGACATATATTCCAGACGACTTTGATTCGCGCCTGCACCATGGTTGCACCCGAGATAACCTACATTCTCGGTGGATGGGTTCATATATTTCCAGCGGCCGTCGATCACACCACTCACCTCCTTACCTGCAGAACTTTGGCATATGCGCGGATGTGCTCCTACAAGGCATCCTGTTCGCCCAATTCACTCATTACATGGGCCTGAGCAGGGGGGATCCTCTCGCGTTGAAACTCTTTGTCGCGGGCCTCGCCCTGTTGACGACGGCGAGAAGCATTCAAGCCCTGTGCGTCTCAGTCTTCCATTCACATTGCGTGTCCTTACCGATTATAGTGCGGTGATGTGGGTGCAGAATGTCATACACTTCGAAAACGTGGCGGTCGCCTCAACCATGTGGTACAACTACTGGTTGGACCAAATCAGCTTGACCCTTGAAGCCATCGTCGGGTTCTACGTCCAGATATTTCTCTGCCATCGTCTTTGGGTGGGCATCACGTTGTCGCCACTGCTCCGGGAGCGCTGATTTTACCCAAGGCGATTTCACGGAACATCTATGTTGTGGCTGTCACCATGGGTATATTCACGTTCGCGCTTGCGTCCGCGGGTATATGGGTAGGTTTCATACACGCATTGAGCGGGCGGCGGTGAATGTACAAACAGGCTTTCTTCATGTTCGGCACGGACAAAGCCGCAGTATTTGACTGGGGTACGCCGTCGCATAATTATAAAAGTAACTCAGTACTAACTTAAATTCTAGTTGCTATCCATTTGGCAACAACATTCGCCGGCGACCTCCTCCTAACAGGTAACATCACCTTCTTTTTAATAGTGCGTGTTTCAATTCGATATTCCTCGAGGTATACTCACTCTATCCAGCAACATTCCAAGGAAGTCCTGCCACGCGGCGAAACAGCCACGATACTTCGCTCCCTTCTCCGGCTGACAATCCAGGTGCGCAATCAGACCATCTGCCCAATTCGCGCGCTGACTGACCGCGACACCAACAGTCGGCGGCGCCAGCCGCCCTCTGCGCGTTCATCAACCTTGTGTCTTCGCAACTGGCGCACAGGGGAGCTGAGGCGAACGGGCCGCTGATGGTTTCGATCATCACAAATATGGCGCTCCCGAAGCTATATGCCGTCTCCGCGATGTGGACGCTCAACTCACGCGAGGGCCTCCGCGGGGCGGTCTCTGGCCGCGCGACGTATACCCTAGGGCTCGGGACGGCCCCTGATCATGAAGCGGGGCAGCCGGACGGGGAAGGTACAGACGCGTACCGAGCGGGCGACGGCGAGAAATTCGCGCCACGGAGCGAGGGTGAGATTCAGCAGCCGGACATCCCGAAAGTGGGCGACCTACCGTTGTAATCGACGTGTATCGTTCATGAGCGGTGCATCTGTATACTACTTATATGAAACTGTAATAACGCCAGGAAAAAATGCATAAAAGTACAGCAGTCCAATAACACATAAGTCGTCCGCGGTGCAAGTCGCTACATTCGCTATAACTTAGGATAATGGCGTTTTGGTGCGAACCCCCTCTAGCTTTCGGCGTAGCTCGGCGGCGGCGCGGCGGGGATGTACTCGGGCGTGCGCCGTCCCGCAGCCAAGTCCGCCTCGAGCACGCGTATGTATTCACGCAGATCGCGCAGCTCGGAGGCAACCGCGCGCGACTCGTCCGTGGAGATGATGCGGCTCTGGCCCGGCATGAGCTGCAGCCCACCGGGCGTCTGCACCAGCACATCCGTTGCGCCGCGAGCCTGGTCCCGTGAGATCACCCGCGTCTGGTCGCGCTTCATCATGGACAGCGAGCGCGTTTCGGGGGCGGCCTCGGTGGGAGGTGGATCACTGGGGGGCGCGATGTACGTTGGGGTGTTCGAGCCCTGGTCGTCCAGCTCGCCGAGGATCGCGCGCGTTTGGTCGCGTTTCATGGTTGAGAAGGAACGCGCGAGGGGCGCGCTGCTTGATGCGGATTGCGGAATATCTGCGTCGAACGGGAGTGGTGTGTCTGCCGGCTCGACGTTGGAAGTGGACGAGGTAAATGGTGTTGCCTGGTGGTTGTGTCTGCTGGTTGCGCTTCTACTCAGACTAGAAGCGCAACTCAGACGGATGCCCAAACGCAAAGCTGTAGTTTCTGCATTGTCGACATCCTGAGCGTCGGACGCCGCAGACGATTCTAGGACTGTTTTTGGTGCAGATTCTGGATCGGGCAACACGCTTGGTTTCGAAAATTTGTGCCGAAGCTTTAGGATGAAGCCTGGGCTCGGGGACTTCAGCAGGCTTTCGGTCTCGTTATTCGGGAGAGAACCATTCTGCGACGGGGACGTTGTGCTATTCTTGGAGATCGTTGGTGGCTCCATCTGCTTGTCTAACCCATTCTCCACCGATGTGGGCTCAGTGGCGGTCCGCTTGAACAGCCTCTGTGGGAAACCCAAAATAGTGTCGCCAGCAAAACTGGGCTTTGGCTTCCTCGCCAAAGATGCCTCCGATGTGTCCGGTTGAGAGCCGAGTTGAATACTGGTAGGTTCTTCACTGACGAGCATAGCAGGCTCCACCTCGACTTCGGGTGCATCAGTCGTTGTGGAATCTGCAGTCGGACGCTTGAACAACCGCTCCTGAAAAGTCAACCCAGCGTCGTCGACAAAGCTCACGGTAGAATCCCAGTTTTTCTTCGCCTTCCGCGTGATTTTCGCGAAAAATCCCTCCCGTGCGATTTCAGGCGGCGAGTTGGCGGGATCCTCGCCCTCGCTGACGGAAGCTGAAGGCTGCAGCTCCGTCTCAGCGGTTGATTTCGTCGTGTTTTCCCGCGGTTTCCTGATCCTCGCGAGGAATCCCTCCCGCAGGATCTCGGGTGAGCAACTGTCAGTGGGAGGCTCCTCGCTGATGAGCTCCGAGGGCTCCAGCTCCATCTCGGCGGGAGACTCTATGGTTGGTCGCTTAAACAATCGCCGATGGAAGCCCAGCACAGCGTCGCCCGTGAGATTCGCGCCCTGCGCGATTCCGTTAGCGACAGCTGAGACGAAGATATCCTCGAAGCGGTGGAAGAAGCCCAGCACAGCATCGCCCGTGAGATTCGCGCCCTGCGCGATTCCGTTAGCGACAGCTGAGATGAGCTTCTTCCCCCGCTTCGAGGATATCTTCGATGCACCGTCCTCGGTGCCAACGTCTTCGGCGCCAGCTCCATCGGTAACAGCAGGCTGGCCGTCTTCGTCAAGGAGACTTGACGAGTCGATGTCCGGGTCCAGACCTCGCTCCACTCCGCCTATTTTGTCGACAGGTTTATTGGACAATCGACGCCGGCGGCAGAAGAAGAGTAGGACAGCGAAGCTCAAGAGCAAGATGGCTCCGACGACCGCGCCGACGATAGCTGCACGAGAAGGTGGCGAGCCTATCCTCACTGCGGATACACTGGGCATCTATGCTGAACATTAGCCTGGTGCTTTCCGAGTGTCAGCGCAACTCACCCCTGCCATGACGGCTACGTATAATACGGGGGACAGCCGCATACCGGGTAATTAGATGACCTTCGCCGGGGAGGGGGAGAGGGTGGAGGGTGCGAGGCAAGGCGAGCGAGGCACTGCTTGCAAATACGACCGCGAGACCATCAAATCATAACTGTTCGGCATTTAAGAAGGCAGAGCTACAGAGGGTCCACAAGGCGTCTGCTGTTTTTAGACTTTCTCTTGCCCGGATTCATTGAGTGTAGGCCAGGCCAGCGGCTCTTCCATTAGCGATATTTCGATGCAGTGGTGGGGACTCTCCAGATCATCGCTGGGGGTCCGACAAATCGTGGCTCGAAGGAAGAACGCAGACAGGATTGTTACAAGTCCTTTATCTATAAAGGACCGTTATTTTTGGCGATTTTTGCGCGCCACTGAATGACCCCCTTTTTTAGTTTCATTGCTCGCCCTTTTGTAGTTACATTGCGTTCTTTTGAGTTATATTGCTTTTTTGACTTGTGTGGCGCTTGATGAGGGTAATGCCGTCGATTGGAGAGTTAGGGAGTGGCACTCGGCAGAGTTCGGCGAATAATCACGACGCTGATCCGGCCGCTGCCGAGGCCTCTCTTCAGCTTGCTCTTCAAGTTCACTTCTTGTTCACTTCACTGCTAAGTGTCATTTTGACTCAGTTCTGCCTCATGTCGGGTCTGGCCAAGTAAATAAGAAGTAAATAAGAATATTTTTCCACCCTGGGATATTCTCCGCTTCAGGACTTGGGTTGCACTGTGCCCACTCCGAGTGACCGACTCAGAGTCGCTCGTGGACTCGTGCATTGCGTGGATGTCTGAGATTGGGTCTCCAAATCTGTGCTGATATCAAATAATTTGTTCTCAATAACAGTTATGTGCCCCCACTGAAAAGTTACGATTGGAGGGCAACGGCAGGACCGACCTTATTGAAATATACTTGACCGACTCCGACTCACCAAGTTCCATCGACTCGAGCGTCCAAGATTTCCGTCTCGTTAAATTTCGGAGTATTTAAAGCATTATCTTCAAGCTGTCTTCGAGTACTTAAAGCAGCCAGCCTCAGGGTTACTACGTCACGGTCTTACCCCGATTCCGACGAGTTCGCCCCGCGTCGATTCTGCGGCTAGAAGGTACACATCTAGTCTCTCGTAGGCAGGTGCTTCAACAAATGAAGCCCGTACCTCGCTTGTTGACATCGGCGCGTATAGTATTCGCCGACTCACGAACTATAAGGCGGCCTGGAATTTGCGTATACAACTAACCACCCAAACTCAGCTCAAAAAGTCGAATCATGCGCTTTACCACCCCCTTATTCATGCTCGCCGCTGCCGCTGCCGCCGCCGCAGAGATCTGCGCTGTCTGCAAGACGCTCCTCCCCGGCCCTGCTGAGATAGCCTGGAGCCTCGTGTTTAACCGCGAGGTTGCCGAGAATGTGATGTTCTGCGGGTAAGCTGCCAGTCGTACATCTACCCTGTGGGTGGACTGCCCGCCCGTCCGTATCTAGATACCGGGGAGCAGAGCGAGGAAATCCGAACCCGGTCCAAACATTTTGCACGTACACTGTGGGTTTCATGTTGTCTTTTAAATTTGATGAAGATTTTTCTTGCTGATATGAATGGCAGAGCAACAACGGCACGTTTATTAAGAACTACGAGTCGTTGCAGGCTTGTCCGAAAGTGGTCAAGCTGAAGAAATGCAAGGATTAATAGGCTGTACTTAGGGAACTTGTGTTAAACAAGTTTGAATCCTACATCTGCACGCACGAGTGAAAAGTTTCTGTTCGTTCAGCGTCGGCGTGTGAGAGTCCATGTTAATTTAATAGTGCCTTCAAGCTGTGCGGCTGTAGTAGGCGCTTCAGCCCTGGAAATTGGTACATGCCGGCTGCTATTAATTTTAATTTGTGCTGCCCGGATCTCAGGACTTTATTTATGACCAACTACATTCGCATGAGTTTGGAGAGGCAGGGCAGCAGAGACGGGCATTACGTGCTGGCGAGGCCCGCTTTCACTCGCCATCTCTCCGCTCGGCATTGGCCGCATAATTCGTACTCCTGCAGACAACATTACATGGACCGAAATACGTATTGGAATACATGACTCGATGCCTATGCGACCTATACCAATGCAAGGAATAATCAACGCGACAATAGTAGGGAAATGTGAGAGACGATCAAGATGTACCCGACCACTCCATCCGTGTGAGAGCCTTGAGTTCCGTTCCACCCGCGAGGTAAGCTGCATCAAGTCCCTCCTCTGCCAATCTCTTTATTCCAACCGACCTTCGCATCGCCCGAATACAAAGGACGTAAGATTGGGGCAGAGATCGGAAGGGGCTCTCGAGATTATCATAGCCTTGAGGAGAGCCTTTGGTTCTTGCGACGGTGATGTGCCGACTTCAAGAACCAAGTCGGTGAGGGTTGGGATGCATTTCAGGATGTTTGGGAATGCGATGGAGATGTTGCAATACATCAGAACCAGTTTAGTTAACCGGCAAGACGAACACTGTATAAGGGCCGGCAATGCATCCGCATTGTGACTCAAAAACAATGCTTCGAGTGCCGGAAGGCGAAGGTGGTGGAGAAAAATGGGTCTCATTGACTGGAGACGGCGAAGAGAAACAAGAGTAACGACTTGAGCTTGGTCCAATTGATCTTGATTCCCACGCTCGAAACCAAGTCCGCATTGGACCAGGTTGGGGGCGGCGAGTAGGATTTGGAACTGCCGAGCGGGTGAGTATGACGAGTGATTTTAACCCAGTTGACAGAAAGTGGGCGAGAGAGAAGGCCCGAGAATGTGGGCAAGTTAGGTTCTGCGAGTAGGACTTCACGCAGCGCGGGAGTGGCGGAAAAATAGTCGGTCACTGTTGGCGGAGTGGTGCGATGATAGGTTGTCAGTAGCAATGTCTCCAATATTGGTAATTGGCCTTTGATGCGGAGAAGGATGTCAAGGAGAGCATCGGAAAGGACGGATTTTGAAATATGGATGGTACCCCAGCGATTGCAGCGTAGGAGAAATAAATCCAACCACCGGGGATCTGCAGGATGTTCGTACCACCGACCGAATGTCACATGAAGCGGTGAATTGCCTGATCGGAGGAAAGCTGTTTCTAGCATGGGCAGTGGGTAACGATCCGTTATGGGTGATTTCGGGGAGTGGGCAACATGGAAGGTCCGCCAGAGAGCTGGATAGATAATGGCCACATGTCTCCAGCGTGCGCAGACATGCCCGAGATGCCACGGAGGTTGGTGGACGTCCTGGCCATTTATACGTCTGCTCCAAGGCAACGTTAGAGAAAATATCTGGCAGAGCAATTCCTGCGGCACGCGGCGAACAGGAGACATGATGGCCTGGTGCACGCGAAGCCTTTCCTCCGTTTGGTCGCGCTCTTTGGAAAGCTTCGTAAGGGTGGCCCGCACACTTTCGATTTGAGCATCCAAGAGATCTATACGAGAGCGGGTGTGGGATACGACGTGAAGGACGCTGGGGGTCTCAGAGACTTCAGGAATGTCGTTGCTTGTAAGCAGCCGGGTCAAATCCACGGGAGCGGGAGGCACCAGCGGCAATTCTGAGGGATAGGGGGGTACTCCACAGTTCCAGCACGACGGAGGCATCGAAGCTATAGCGAAATAAGTTCAAATAATCGCCAGTTTCGATTGAGACTGACCTGCGTACCTAATGAGGTTTGGGAGCAAAAGATAGCGAGCATGTGACTCGGCGCGACGTGATAGCGGCACAATCATCGACAGACATTGAACAACTATGAATTTTTAATCCCCAAAAACCCATGACAAAATTTCGCCCAGGAAGAAGGGGAAAACGTAAAGTATGAAAAGTGATGATGTACACGTCAGTATTGTGGGTATGATTCGGAGAATAGGAGTCTGAAGAGGCGCGGGATAAACGAAAATAATCGGCGTGGCCGATCAGCGAGCAGGAGTGTATTTATGATCCATAGAAAACGCAATCTCGTTACTTGTTATGCATGAACGATGACTGACGAACTGCAGTCAAACCGATGATCAACGCCGAGCGGTAATATACTGGAATCAAGGGTTAGCTCATCTCAAACATCGAGTAAACAGCTAATACACTCACAATAACTTGCGTCTCCGACTCTCCGGCCTCCTGCATCCACAAGACAATAAGTAAAGGCGAACAAAGCGTCGAAAAGGGAAGACGTACAGTCCCCATGTAACCAGCATATTCTGTATAATCCGGATCCATGTCCTCGAAGACTGTCTTCGGTATGAGGATACATCCGCGGGTGCGACGGAAGGAAAAGAAGGAAAAGACACCAAAAGAAGCGAAAAGTCCGGAAAACGAGAAAACATGGACCTTCTACTGCGGACATTGTAAAGCACCAAAAAAATATGTAAAATGTAAAATCCCACAGTCAACAACGCGATGCTATTTGTGCTTCGGACTTGTAATACGAATGGAAATCGAGCGCACTTTGGCTTTTGGATGAAGGCGCGCAGATCCCGGGAAGGAGTAGGTTACTCTTGTCTTTGCAATATTGAACTGGGTTGTAATTTAAAAAAATACTACTCGTATACAACTTGTACAGTCTAATTCGATTAAGCAATACTAATAAACCCCTCGTTGCTCCAATACTGTATCCACCGCTTGACGTCTTCCGGGCCCAAAGGCTCCACAGACCGCATGGCATCGCTGAGCTCCTGGGCCTTCACAGTGGAGAACTCGGTACTCCCACCACCGGCCGTCACCGCGGTGAAGAAGTCAAGCAGCTTGATACCGGGCTGAAATTGAATGTCAGTACCAAGATAGGTCGGCCATCTCGGAAAAGCAACGTACGATATTCTTGATATCCTCGGGCGTCGCGCGGGCGGAGCGTATCTCGAGCTGATGGACCCAATCCGCGAACGGTATGAGCTTACGGTTTGCGATGCGGGCCATGCTCGAGATGATCGTGTCCCAGGATACGGGCCGCGGGTGGACCAGGTTGATCGCAAACGGTGGCTGTTCCATGCATAGCGCTGCGTCGACAATAGTGCGAGCCACCGCCTCCGGAGTTATCCACGCTATGACACTGGATGGACTGGAAGGGAAACTTCCAAGCGCGATGCTGGATTTCACAATGGCGGGGACCCAGTCGGTGGTCGACCAAGCGCCGTTGGTAGCTGCCCCGCTGACCTGGCCGATCCTGAACGAGGTTCCTTGCAGACCGGACGCTGCCAGAATCTAAAAAATATGAGGACAAGCGCAACCCGAAAGACGAAAGCTGCTCACCCGCTCCGAGACATATTTACTCTCACCATAGCCGCTGCCGACAGCAACATCTGCATCGAGCTGGAGTTCTTCGGGGAAAGGTCCAAGCTTTTGATTCCACCCCTGCGCGGAACCGATGGACGACGTGAACAAAAAGCGGACACTGGATGCATTTGGCGATCCGCGCGCTAAATCAATGAGATTGCGGGTTCCTTTGACATGAGGCTCAAATGTCGATAGCGACTTGTTGAAGTCGAGCGTCCAGGCATTGTGGATGATCACTGTAAGCGTGTCGCGAAGCTGCAATAAAAACTCAGCGCAAGATCTTTATGAACGAGAGAGTTCAGCATACCCTTGTGTAAACATCCGCAGGTACTCCCAAATCCGGCTTCGACGTATCGCCTTCGAGATACACCAGCTTCTCGGAGGACAGCAAATTGACATCCAGAGCACGATCAACGAAGGCCTCTTTCTGTCGGTTGGATAACGGAGCTCTGCCCTTTCTGTTGAATGCATAGACGCGTTCAACCGAAGCAAGGTTGAGAAGCATCTCGAGGAGATGCGAGCCCAGGCCTCCCGTCGAGCCCGTCAGAAGCACCACTGCCCCACCCGACGGAGAAACCGACTTCGGTTCAGCGAGGGCTTCGTCGAACCCATGGCTGTACTTTGTGATCATTTCTTCGACGGCGGCCTTATGCCCAGCATCTGTATTTGAACTGCCGGACACGAGGAGATTTATAACCGCACTGGCCAACTCTTCGATAGACGGGTAAGAATAGACGAAATTCTGCGGGATCTTTTGGGCCGCAGCTTTCGCTGCATCATCCCCAGAATTCTTCAGCGCGCCAACAATGCGGTGTCGCAAGAAGGTTGCGTTCAGGCTGTCGAATCCCTGGTCGAAGAGGTCATGACCGCCACGGATATCGCGGTCGGCGAGTAAACTCGCGTGCTTCGCAAGCCACGGCTCGAGATCTTGGGTGGTCCACGATGAGGGAGGCTCTATGTCGCTGGCCGCGTTCCCGCTCGCCTCGATTGTGTCGTAACTATTAAAATGCGGGTCAGCCATAGAGGCAATGCCAAAGGAAATTGGTACTTACAGCGCCTCGATTTCTTCTGTGTACGATGCGATCGTCGCCTTCTTATTGACTGTGCCTTTAGGAGCGCGAGCCATCGGCTTGCCCGGTTCGGTCACCAAAATCATCTCCTTGTAGATTCGAGCGAAGGCAGGAGCATCCTCATTAGCCTCTTCTATGACAGGCCTAAACCGTGCATCAGTATCTATTTCCTGCCAGTGAATATTGTGACCCACCAGATTGAATTCCGGAATTTTGCGAGCTGCTGCTCGTCCTTGGGATCAAGCTTGTACTGAGGATTCGGCTCGATAAGTACGCCGACCTGGTTGCGTTCGCGCCCGAACATGACTGCGCCTTTGATGAGAGGGTTGGCCATCATGATGTCCTCCATCGGCCCAGGCACAGTCTTCTCTCCATTGGCCATGATCAGTACGTCGTCCAGCCGGCCAACGCTTCACGAAAAATCGTAAGTAACGCCACCTGAATCCTGAATTTATTGGACCCACATTCTGAAGAGGTCGGGTTTCGTAGGGTGTCGCTCGAACAAATCTTTAGTTGAATATCCCCTCACATCGGGGAGATTCTCGACCGAGACTTGGTGGGTCTCAGGGACCGTCTAAATCCAACCATCCGTGAGCTCAGCAAAGGAACCACATAGAAAAAGGCCAACTGACCAAAAATTGACACTCGAACGTTCCGTCGCCCACGGGAATCCACCGGATATTCACCCGGCTGCTGAAGTGCATCCACACCCACTCTCCGGCGTCGATCTCAGCCTGGCGCATCTTGAGCCCGTTCGATGCTCCAACTAACAGTGAAAGCAGCGCTCATTAATATACTGAGAAGCTTCACGTAGGGTTTCGGAATACGCACACTCGGTCGCGCCGTATATCGGGACGATCTTCACGCCCTGGCTGAACAGCGCGTCGCCGACACGAGACGCGAGCGGGCCGCCGGAATATGACTGGAAAATCGAAGTTTAACCTTCAGCCGGCTGGGATTATTAATTAATTAATGAGGGCCGTACCAGCAGGTTAAGGGTCTTGAGATACGCAACATCCTCCGGAGACTGCCACTCCATAATCATCGCCGGGACCGCCATGACTCCCGTCGCGTTCGCCTTGCGCGCGTTCTCCAGGGCGTTCTCGGGCGTGGGGACAACTGGGACGATGTATTCGCTCGTCGTGGAGGGCGGATATATGCATGCCGTCCCGCCCGTGAGCAGGGGATATATTAGCTGGGAAAAGAACGCCAGCGCATGGAAGGCAGGGAGCGCGCCGACTGCATGGCGCGGGGATATGTCGACTAGGTCGGTGAGTGTATCTGCAGCGGCGTGAGTCTATCGCGAAACGCACGGAAGGGAAAACGAACCGAGGGCTGCGAAATGGATGATGCTTCTATGGGTCTCAGGAATAGATTTCGGGAAGCCTGTGCTACCTAATCCCCCCAAAAATCAGTTTACAGGGAGGAAGGTGGTGAGAGGGGTGCGTACCGCTGGAGTGGAGGTACAGCGCGACAGCGTCTAGTGGCGTTCTCGTAGCGGGGCTGGGATACGGAATAAATGGATCTTCTATGGTTTCGTGGCCGAGATGCGGGTAGAGTTGTCCGAGGAGGGGGATCTCCTCGATTGAGAGCTCATACGGCGGGCTCTGCGCAGCCAATTCGGCATCCACAGCGCCGACCAGATGGCCGAGCGAGCCCTTGGTCGTCAGAAGCCGGTGCGAGCCGGTGGTCCGAAGGAGATGGAGCACCGCGGCAGCAGAGTTGCGATGCGAAACCGGGAAGGGCTGATAAAGAAAATGAGAGAAAAGCTTGGAATAGTGGTGAAAACATACGACGATGCCAGCCTTGACGCAGCCGGCGACAAGCGTCTGATAGAGCAGGGCGTCTGTCAGCGCGGCGATGGCGAGCACTTGCCCTTCCGCCCCGCGGCGCTGCGGCCGCAGGAGGTGCGCGACGCGGTGCGCCGCCCTGCTGAACTCGAACTGGCTGACCTCTGTTATGCCGCCCGCGCCATCCGAGAACGCATACGCCGCCCCGCGGTGCACATGCTCGACATGCAGATCGATGATCTCGGCCACGTTGAGCGAGCAGTCGAGCGGTGCGCGCACGGGGACCGTTGTGGTTTGGGTTTGAGTTTGGGTAGATGTGGTAGACATTACGAGTTGAAGTTGTTGAGGTTGAATTTAGGAGCTTTCTGAAATGCTGGATGCTGTTCCCAAGAGCTCATGCCGGTTTATATACTCATCCATGGATTCCGACATGACTCGGCGAAGGGCCGTAGAGTGAATAAGTTGGTACGCCTGACGATGGCGCAGACGACATTTGGGCTCGGGCACCGGGGGCTCCCCGAACAGCGAACCAGTAGAAGCAAGAGTGACGTTGTTTCTCTGGTTGATGTTGCTTCTATCTTTGCGGTGGGAAGTGCCGTCCGATCCGCAACGGCTCCATTGATGCAAATCTTAGCTCTCCGTGAGTGAAAAGCGATCGTACACGCAACCAGGAAACAAACACTCCCTCTATAGCTTTTGGTATCCTGTTCGACGGCGTAGGCACATATCTCGTGGCAAGCATATCCTGGTTATCCACCTGCTGAAGAGCGACTGGCACTCGTGGGATTCCGACCCGCGCGCTTCGGCATCGGGCTGGGAGCGTATTTTTATCGAACGTATTTTAGGGCTTCATGAAAAGCCTCCGCGGATCACTAGCCTCTGGAGCAGCAGTGTCCCGAATGCGTCGGAGGGTCGGGGAGCTGAGGTTGCGACCGAGTCGAGACCGAATCCGAATCACAAGCTCTGACAGCCAAAGCTGGATTGCGATTGGGAAGTGTCGAAGATGCCTGCACGAGCGAAGTAGTCCTTGGAGAGAAGAATGTCAAGCCACGAGTTGAGACTTTTGAAAACGGCGAGGAACAAGAGGTTGGCGAGGAACGCAAGATGCAAGGGGCAAGCACCGCCACCGGTCCCAATTGCCGAAATACTGTTTGATCCAAGTTTGATCTGAGCGGTTGAACGAGGAATAAAATGAAGGGTAAAGCGCAGAAGAGGCCTGGCGTCCGTATTCTCGCGAAGAAAAGTGCTAGTATGATTTTGGATTGGGTATATTTTTCGACGCTCGTGACGAGGTTCCACCGGCAGTTTGAACTTTGATGCTTACCACAATGAAGCCCTGAACATATATTTGACTCGGTATTGTCTAGACATCCATATAGCAGCGAACGTGCAGAGCGAAATAGACAGAAAAACTACAAGAGCAGTCATCGAATAGATGCGACGAGCACAGTTTGAGGTCACCGCCGTCAGATTAAGTTTTCTTCCACCGTACCGATGTGAATTTCCATGCCATCTGTTACAAGCTGCTGCAGGGCAACGCGAATGTCGGTGTCAAGAGTGTAGCCCGGCGTTACGGACCACCATATACCACGAAAGGTTTTTATCGACGGGCGAGATGCACGTCGTGCTGAGAGTAGGGTCACGAGCTTCTCGTATTCAGCCCGATCAAGGGGAGGTCCGCGAAGTGTTAGGTTGGAGAGGTTGGGAAGGAACTGCGCAAGAGAGCCATGGCTTGTGGCCAGAATCTCGAGGAAGGAGGAAATTTCCGCATCCGCGAATACTAGCTGCAAGTCCGTCAGGACGGAGAGAAGCCGAAAAAGCCTTTCCACCGTCGTGCCCGACCATCTGGCAGCCCTTCTCGCGATCTGCATGTCCAATGATTTCAAAGGCGCGGAGGACCGAGTTAAAAATTCCAGGAAATCGCCAGAGCCGATGTTCATGTGAGAAATAACGAGGCTTTCCATGGCGGGCAGTGTGAGAGATCGCAAAATATGCGCGCTGCTCGGGAAGTCCGGTCCCCCAAGAACGAGGTGTTTGAGACTGGGATGTATTATAATCAACTCGGAGTTGACGAGCGAGGCTAAGCCGTGGATGTCGTCTACGTGGTAGTAGATCCCACGAAACGTACAGTGGACGAGATGCGGGGCAGCACGCAACATCTCTACGCATTCATTGGCAGTGCGGGAGTAGGAGTCTGGATACCCGTCTTCGTCCTGACCTTGGCCAATAATCAATGTTTTGAGGGAGGGAAGGGGTGTTGTCAGCTCTTGGAGTTGATCTCCGAACGGGAAGTACAGCTCTAGAGTCTGCACATGACACGCATTGTGTTGCACCAAGTGGCGCACGTCTGGATCGAGGTTTCCTTGTAATGAGATCGAGAGAGGGTGGTTACGCGCTCGAGAGAGCCAAAGCTTCATGAGTTCAGTACGCGGGGATTCAAGGCGAATGCCGGCCCACAGCGAGGGAGTGGAAATGGCGGTTGTATTCCATGAACGGCATACGTTCAGGAATAGCAGGGGGGCGGCCGTCGAATCGGGGGTAGGGATGGGGTCGTAGGAGAGGCAGCGCATAAATATGTCCGACGATATTTCCACCGGCATCTTTGCCATTGGGTCGAGGATGCTATTGAGATCACTCTGAACGTCGCTTTTTGCCTTTTCTAGGTCTCGGAGGATCGCTTTTTGGCGTATTATGGCCAAGGATAGTTCTTCGATGCGCGCGCGAAGGTTAGCGACTGACGCCATTGAGCGGATAGCTGAATAGTGATGATGGAGGATGCGGTGACGACGAAAGAGAACCGATTTTGACTTCCGACCCCAACTCCGGGAAGCGCATCAATTCGGAGTTCTAACTTCTTCTCTCCCTCCGCCAGCAAGAATGCCCAGGCGATGTCATTGTTGGCTCTATCGCTCCGCAGGGCCCCGAGGGACCTCTAAAACGTGAGGACAAGATCCACATAAATGGAGGCTGCATATACTAAAAAGTCGTCGCCCCACAGATAGTCCAAGGTCCTCCGTAGACCTATCGAGTCCGCGCGGCTCGACCAGGAGCCATCTCACTAGCTTCCTCTGATGAATCTTGCACACAGCTCGCGGGGAAGTACGGCCTGCGCAACAAGCGCGAGACGTATCGCGCTCATCCTGCCCGAGATCCGGCGTGCCGCGCGTGAGCTGCTCAAGCTCGACGACAAGGACCTGAAGCGCCTCTTCGAGAGCAACACGCTCATCCGCCATCTCGTGCGCATCGGTGTGCGCGACGAGTCGCGCATGCGTCTCGACTTGGATGCTCGCGCTCAAGATCGAGGACTTCTTGGAGCGCAGGCTGCAGACCCAGGTCTTCAAGAGCGGCCTCGCGAAGAGCATCCACCATAACCGCACGCTCAGCGCCACATTCGGTGAGTTGTGTGCCCTTTCTTTTTCGGTCATTCCCCCGGCCATTCTCCTTCGTCCGTCCTTACACCTTCGCGCCCCATTCCACCACATCCCCTACCTTCACCCCCCTCCTGTTCGCCATACCTTGCTCTAAAGGGTTACGACCCTCCCTTCTTCCATCTCATTTCGCCCTGCTCCCCTCCTCTACATCTCTCCTCCTTTTCGTCCTCAACATCCTTACCTACACCTTCTCTCCTTCGGGTACCCTCCCCCTGCCTCTGCGTCTCTCTATCCCCTCCTTTTTGCTACCAGGCTCCTCTACCGTCCCTACTCCCTTCCGCCGTTCACACCTTCCCTCCTCGTCCTTTGGGTGCCCTCCCCTTGCATATACGCCTCTCCCCTCTTTCACCATCCTCCACTGCTCCCTTCTTTTCCTACCTCATCTCCTCCGCCACGTGTTCCTCCCTTTCGTCCTTTCACCTTCACCTCCATCACCTCCATCTGCCTATGCTATCCATCCTGCATTCACTTCCTTTCGCTATCCTGTAGTGTCCATCCCCCCATCCGCATTCCACATCTCCCCTCACTCGCCCGCGCACATCTCCGCCCTTTCCCCAGCCCCTGCCTGCGTCTTCCCCTCCCTCGCCTCTTTCCACCATCCTGCTCGCCTCGCCACCCTTCTACTGTACCTCTCGTCCTTTATCGTCCTTTATCCTTGTCACACCCCCCTTTCCCTTGCGACTTCCTTGTCTCTCCGCCGTATCCTCGTTATACGCATCCTTTCCCTCTCAGCATCATACACGCCGTGCCCATCATCCTCCTTTCCCCACTTCCTCCCACTCTCCGCATTCCCTGCCCGCTTGCCGCCGATACGTGCATCTGCCAAGGCCGCAGCGCGCTTCTCGCAAGCGATGCGGCGGGCAGCTGATGCGCACGCAGTCGCCGCTCCCGTCGCCCCCGTCGCGCTCGCTGCTGGCCTGTCTAATCGGCCCTCCCCCCCGCGTATCGGCGGCACCTCGTATTCTCTGCCCTGCTTCCCTTCATACCCTGCGCTTTTCCCTTACCCCCTCCTTAGGCCCTCCGTCCCGTGCTTTACCTTCTGCTCTCCCTCCCCGTCCTTTTCCTCTTGTCCGTCCTCTTCAACTTTCGTTTTCCTCCCTCCTTTCCATTCCTCTTCTCCCCCTTCGACCCACACTTCCTTTTATTATACGAGTGCTAACGCTTCGCTTACAGCGTCGGCCGCCAAATCATAAACGTGCCCTCCTTCGTCGTGCGGCTCGACAGCCAGAAGCACATCGACTTTGGGCTCGCCTCGCCGCACCCGCAAGCGGATGGTGGCGGCGGCGAAGGAGGAGGAGGAGTAGGTGAGGAGAACGACGCCCGGTAGATGTAGGAGTCAACAATTTGCGTACAGTCCCTGCGCGGCCTGCGCGGCGGGGTCGGGAGTTTATGCATCATTAGATATCCATGCCTCACTATGCTGCACTCTCTTACTTGCACTCGCGCTTCTATCGGCGCGCTCTCTGGAGCGACTGACATGGCGGTCAATGGCGGTTTCCTAATCGGGATGGGCTGCAGCTTTCTGCCTGACTTGTGCTCGCTTGCGCAACCCTGTGGTCTCAGACACATACATTGTCTTCTGAAAACACGGCAGCCCGTCTCGTCGCTGGGCCAGTCTCCAGATCAAGAGGTACTACCCGCCGGAGAATGCCGAGACATTAGGTAAGAGAGGAGGGTCATGGCATCTTAACGGCGTGGATCTAAACGAGAAAACGGGGTCCTTGTAGATATATCCTACGGACGTCGTAAGCGACCTAAAAATAATATGTATAGTGTAAAAATTTAAAACCCATAGTTTATCAACGCGATTCTAGCTGTACTTTGAAAATCGAAGGCACTTCGCCTTTGCTATGTATGTAGGCATTTGGGTATCTCGTCCGTTCTTTTAGTCTATGAGGTAAATTAATCAGGTCGGCTTATGTAGATTAATCAGAATCCAGGATAGCCGCCGGTCAAAGCGTGTTCTACGTGTGGCTGTGCATAAATTAATCATCTAAACCCACAAAAACGACCGCCGGCGTATCGTGGACTATATCGGATGCTGAACTTATGCAATGGCATTCGCAAATGAGCATGCTCCGGGATCGTGCCGTCGTATTCACGTCGTGTACGCACTTCTTCGTCCCACCCATGAGCGGGCCCGGTGTGTATGAGTTAAGACCAATTTAATGCATCTAGGGTTACATATTACTAGTCATCAAGATCAATCAAGCAATGCGAATAAGTCCCTGGTCACTCCAATACTTCATCCAGCGCTCCACATCCTTCATGTTCAATGGCTCCACCGACCGCATCGCACTGCTGAGCGCCTGCGCCTTCACAGTAGAAAATTGAGTACTTCCACGACCGGCCACAATCACATTCAAAAAGTCGAGCAGCTTGATGCCGGGCTGCGGTTGAAATCAGAATCAAGAAATCAGCGGGATCTTAGAAATTAAACATACAATATTTTCGATGTCTTCGGCTGTCGCTTGGGCGGAGCGTGTCTCGAGCTGACGGACCCAGTCCGGGAACGGTATCAGTGGGCACTGCGCGATGCGAGCCATGCTCAATAGGATCGTGTCCCAGGATATCGGCCACGGGTGGACTAGGTTGATCGCAAACGGTGGTCGTTCCGCACACAGTGCGGCGTCGACGATGGTGCGGGCCACCGCCTCCGGACGGATCCACGCCACCATGCCAGACGGGTCCGAGGGGAAGCTTCCGAGCGCGATGCTGGATTTCACGATCGCGGGGACCCAGTCGGTGGTCGCCCAAGCGCCGTTCTTCACCGCCCCCGCGATCTGCCCGATCCTGAACGAAGTCGCTTGAAGACCAGACGCCGCGAGAATCTGAAAAATACGTCAACGAAGGGCAGCCTCCAGAGGAAGACTGCTCACCCGCTCCGAGACGTACTTGCTTTCACCATAACCGCTACCGACAGCGACATTTGTATCGAGCTGGAGTTCTTCTGGGAACAGTCCGAGCTTTGGATCCCACCCCTGCGCAGAGGCGATTGAAGACGTGAATAAAAAACGGACACGGGGAGCATTTGGCGATTGGCGCGCCAAGTCAATGAGATTGCGAGTTCCCTTGACATGAGGCTCGAATGTGGACAGTGACTTGTTGAAGTCAAGCGTCCAGGCGTTGTGGATGATCACCGTAATTGTGTTGCGGAGCTGCAATAAATTCAGCATTAGATCTCAAGGAATAAAAGGAGTTCAACGTACCGTAGTATAAACATCCGCAGGTACTCCCAAATCCGGCTTCGACGTGTCGCCTTCGAGATACACCAGCTTTCCGGAGGACAGAAAATTGACATCCAGTGCACGATCCGTGAATGCCTCTTTCTGGCGTTCCGAAACATGAGTTCTTCCCTTTCGATTGAATGCATAAACACGTTCAACTGAAGCGAGACTGAGAAGCATCTCAAGGATGTGGGAGCCGAGACCTCCCGTCGAACCGGTAAGAAGCACCACCACCCCGCCAGAGGAAGAGAGCGCCTTCGGTTCAACGATAGATTCTTCAAAACCTTTGCTATATTTCGCAATCATTTCTTCGACGATGGCCTTCTGCCCACCATCTGGGTTTGAATCCTCGGATGTCAGAAGCTTCAAAATCGCCCGAGCCAACTGCTCGATAGACGGGTTTGAATAGACGAAGTTCTGCGGAATTCTCTGGGCCGCGGCTATAGCTGCCGCATCCCCAGACTTTTTCAATGCGCCAACAATGCGGTGTCGCAAGAAGGTCGCGTTTAGGCTGTCGAATCCTTGATCGAAGAGGTCCTGGCCGCCCCGTATGTTACGCTCTGCAACTAAACTCGCTTGCGTGGTGAGCCATGGCTCAAGATCTTGGGATGTCCACGATGAAGGCGGCTCGATGTCGCTAGCCGCATTTCCGCTGGCTTCGATGGTGTTGTAACTATTGAATTGCGTGTTAGCCATCGGATGCAAGGGCGAATCATTCGACTATTCACAGTGCCTCGATTTCATCCTTGTATAGCGCGATTGTCGCCTTCTTGCCCACCGTGCCCTTGGGAGGACGTACCATCGGTTTGTCCGGCTCGGTCACTAAAATCATCTCCTTGTAGATTCGAGCGAAGGCAGGAGCATCCTGTTAAACGTATCATCAAAATCAGTTCGCTACCAGAAATCCAACTCACTTCGTTGGCCTCTTCAACGACAGGCCTCAGCTGGATATCAGTTCCACCGCTCCCGGGGTAACCTCATTTCACTCACCAAACTAAATTCCGGAATTTCGCCAGCTGTTGCTCATCCTTCGGATCGAGCGTATATTGAGCGCTTGGTTCGATAAGAACCCCGACCTGGTTTCGGTCGCGCCCAAATATGACCGCGTCCTTGATGAGAGGGCTGGCGGTCATTATGTCCTCCATTGGACCAGGCACCGCCTTCTCTCCATTGGCCATGACGAGCACGTCGTCCAGGCGGCCCACGCTTCACGAAAATGGTAAGACTCTACGTCAGATGCATTGTACATAATTAGACGCACATTCTGTACAAGTCGGGCTTCGTAGGGTGTCGCTCGAACAAATCTTTGGTTGAATATCCTTTCACATCGGGAAGATTCTCAACCGCGATCTGGTGCGTCTCCGGAACAGTCTAATTTCAACCATGAGATCAGTGGGGCAACATCAAAAGCCGGCCAACTGACCAGAAATTGGCATTCGAAAGTTCCATCTCCCTGGGGCATCCACCGGACATTCACTCGGTCGCTGAATCGTATCCACGACCATTCCCCAGCGTCGATTTCTGCTTGGCGCATCTTGAGCCTGTTCGATGCCCCAACTGATAATGAAAGGAGCTCTCGTTGAAGCTTCGCATGAAATTAAGGAATACGCACCCTCAGTCGCGCCGTATATCGGAACGATCATCACACCTTGGCTGAATAGCTCGTCGCCGACCCGAGACGCGACCGGGCCGCCGGAATATGTCTGTAAAACATGCCTTTCAACGGCCCGAGAGTGTTTAGAACTAGAAACTTACCAGTATATTCAGCGTCTTGAGATATGCCACATCCTCCGGGGCCTGCCAGTCTAGAATCATCGACGGGACCGCCATGATTCCGGTCGCGTTCGTCTTCCGTGCGTTTGCTAGGTCATTCTCCGGCGTGGGGGCAGCCGGGATGACGTATTCGCTTGCCGTTGAGGGAGGATAAATGCACGCCGTCCCGCCCAAGAGGAGGGGGAAAAGTAGTTGAGATACCAAGGCCAGTGCGTGAAAGGCAGGCAACGCTCCGGACGCATGGCGTGGTGATATTTCTACCAAGTCGATGAGTGTACCTGCACGGCGGATGAGCCCATCGATACTCCAAGGGCACGTGAGAAAACCAACCAAGAGATGAGTAGTGGATAAGATTTTTATGGGTCTCGGCAATTGGTTTCGGGAAGCCTGTGCTTCCTAAAAACAATTTAGAACGGGGGAGGCGGGGTGAAAAGGGAGCGTACCGCTGGAGTGGAGGTAAAGCGCTAGTTCGTCGAATGACGGTCTCGTCGCCGGGCCTGGATACGGCACAAATCCGTCATCTATGGTCTCGTGCCCAAGATGCGGGTAGATCTGTCGGATTAGGGGGATTTCCTCAATCGAGAGCTCATATGGCGGGCTCTGCGAAGACAACTCGCTCGCTACAGTGTCGACCAGATGAGAAAGCGAGCCCTTGGTCGTCAAAAGCCGGTGCGATCCGGTGCTCTTGAGCAGATGGAGCGTCGCCGCTGCAGAGTTTCGGTGCGAAATCGGGAAGGGCTGATAAAAGCTAAGAGAAAAGCTTTGGGATCGAACAACGTGGACGTACGACGATGCCCGCTTTGATGCAGCCTGCGACAAGGGTCTGGTACAATAGAACATCTGTCAGTGCGACGATGGCCAGTACCTGCCCTTCCGGTCCGCGGCGCTGCGGCCGAAGGAGGTGCGCGACGCGATGGGCCGCTCTGCCCAATTCTAGCCGGCTGACCTCCGTTATCTGGCCTGCGTCATCCGCGAAAGCGTATGCTGCACTGCGGTCCGCGTGCGCAATGTGCAGGTCGATTATCTCGCTGAGGTTGAGCGAGCAGTCGAGCGGTGGGCGGACGGGGGATGTTGTATTTTGGGTAGCTGTGTTAGACATTGAAAATTTGGATGCCTTTCCAGATAGTCCCTGCTCGTTTATATGTGGAGGTTGTATATCTTGTGCAACCTCCGGCGAACGATTGGATATAGGGTGGTAAGCCTACTGACGATTGCGTTGAGATATTCGGGGTTGGACACCACGGACTCCGCTAGTGTTAGCTCCTAGAAGCATCTTTTCCGGAGATTCCGTCGTCGACCGCAGCTTCCATATGTGCGGTTGTAAAAGGTGCCCGATGCGCAACGGGCCCTCCGATACGCAACGGGCTCCGCTGAGAAAACTCGCCAATGACAAGAGAAGGAACACGCAATCGACAGAAAAAAACACGCTCCAAAGTGAGGCAGCATCCCCGTCTCGGATCTCCGCCTGCAGAATGAGGCTCGTGGGATCGTGAACCGCACGCATTGTCAAGCATCGGGTTGCTATGTAACATATTCTTATCGCACCAGGAATATAGCTCTGCGGACCACGACCTCGGCACGAGCGGAGTACTGAAATATTACGTTCGCGTCGGGACCGGGGGAGGTTGCGACATTAGAGTGGATCGCCGATTCGCAGTTGGGAATTGCCAAAGATGACAGACAGCTCGAGGTGGCCAGATTTAAGACCTCTGGAACGGATGGGGGTGAGTTGACCTCTCAGACTTTCGGAAACGGGCTTGCGGTAGTTTCAAAGTTGGGGAGGACCACGGAGGTTGTGGGAAGAATGCAGGAGGAGAGCACTGCCACCGGGACCGGTCCTAATTGCCGAAATCCAGAGTCGAACAAAATTGGCGAAGAAGAGAGAGAAAGTCGATTTAATTTGAGGGGTCGCTCAAGAGATATATTCCGTTCTTTCGCCAGGCGATTAGTCTGGCTGCATTGACCGCTTGCATTCAGTAGGACGTAGAACTTGAAGAGCAACGATCAGGATTGTTCAGTGAATATCCACCTCACTAGGATTAGATCCCGAGCGGTTCATTGGAGCGCCTTCCTGCCTACTCCATACTGAAGAGTGGGGTTGTTTTTTTAGCTCAAGAATCAGAGCAAGCGGTCTGTTACATATGCGCCCAGCCTGGCCCTGCCATTACGGCTACTTTTCAGTCCGTAATAAATGGAGAGAATTCATGACACGACTTTGCAACACAAGAAAGGACAATCCGCGCCGCTAAACGCGTCTAAATGAGAAGAGTGAGAACGACCTCGTCGCCACGTGATCGCGATTCTAATCGACATGATATGAGTCGCTTGGGCTCTTCCTCGGCGCGGGCTGTTTCATGTTCAGCATAGGTCGAAGGCGACGACTCGCTTCTATTTCTTTTATCAGTCTCGATTTGTTCTCGAGTCGCTACCAGCCCTTTTTCTCCAAATCCAATTCAGCACCAATTCCTCAACTTTCAGCTGTCGCGATAAACGCTCTGACTCAAGCTGTTATCGATGGAGGCGACCAGCGACTAGAGGACTGATTGGTTGTATTGAGCAAAATACGAAGTTCAAGTCTTCTCGTTGTTCGCTTGGAGTCTAGATTCAACCTCTCTTCATTTTATTTTAGTCGTTCGGGCCCATTTCTTGACATTGAGCCCCGCTTCGTATCCTGGGCCTGATGTCCCAGTCTCTTCGATCTTGCCCATAAGGCCATAAGTCCTGTTCGTTAACTAATGGTTACAGGGAACAGTGCTACTGCGTTCGTCGAGTTTCAGGTCGCGAACCACTTTCAGTTTGGTAATCGCGACTGGACGCGGGGAAAGTGCCGACGCAGAGGATCATGCTATCGGGATGTGAAGCTCGATTGGGTGCGCAAACGGGCTGGAAGCGTAAAAGGAGCATGCAGAAATAGGTTGAGTCGCGACCACTTTAGTGGATATTGAACTTCGACGAATCCGTGAAGTCAATGAACCCGAGTCAACAGCCCTGCTGGCGTTCGTTATATAGGATACAGATATATACATATATGTCGCAGAACGAATGAATAAATAACGCAGTTAACCGTCCATATGCAGACGCCTACGTGCGCCAATTCCCCGTGGCCCTGGAATGCAGGGTCCGCGTGACGACAAAAAGAGCCGCGCCCGCAAACGCCATCGTCTGTCCCAAAACGTGTCAGCGGAAGAAGACGGAACGAGCAATAATGAGGAAAAAAGACTGACTGTGGAGAAGATGATTGGCCTAATCCACTGGAAGCTGTCTGTGAGCAGTGCACCCTGGATCGGCGCGGACACGAGCGTGCCGAAGCTGCACAGCGCGAGTGCGACGCCAGCCCGCGCGCTGTGCCAAGTCAGCTTTCCTATTGCTAGCGTGAACTATCAATCGCACGCACCCGACCTCCTCAGGCCCCTTGGCCAGCGACGCGAAACACGCGAAACCGAGCGACAGGACTGCATACAGACATTAATAAAGGCGCGACGCATGAAAGATAAAAGGAGCAACACACAGGCACCGGAGAACCCGCCGTATAGCAGGCTGATGACAATCAGGGACCCGCCGTTGTGTCTGTGGCGCCGAGTTAATTATATGCAATGCATGCGAGGGGGAGACGGGCCACTGACATGCCGAGCATAGCCCAAATGATCGCGCCGGCGCCGAGGGAGCAGAAGACTTGAACGTTGAAGGGGCCATACAGATCTGCGAAGTGATTCGCCAGTATGCGCGAGAACCCGCTCGCGGCATTTAGCATCGTAACCTGCGCCAACACAATTCAGCCACCATGCCCATAATTGCAGTTGGACGCGCTGCGCACCGAGTAGAATGCGAGATTGCTGTCGACCTTATGTTGCACGCTGAAGAGCTGGATGTAGATTACTGGACATGGCCATGCAATGAGAACCCGCCAATGACGGAGCGGAAGGCGACGGACCGGGGAACCAAAGCCCAAGCAAAACCAGGAACGTCCTACAGCAGCCGCGCAAGAACAAGTCAGACGACAGCCCCCCATGCGGAAACACGTAAACGCCACGAACCCAATAACACCCGTCATGTATGCCGGGTCGACGAAGAAGGACTTGATATCCGGGGGCGCGGTTTTCCCGCCGCGTTTGCTGCGCGGCGGCAGGCGCGTACGCATCATGAGGTTGCCGATGATGATTAATGGCGGGACGAGCGCTCCCGATGCGCGGATAGCGTTGCCAAAGCCGAGCTTCGGGAGGAGATGGCTGAGAACGTAATTATAAGTATCGCATCATCAGTTACACAATACCGCGGCGGGAAATTTACTTGAGCACTGGACGCCGGCAGGGTGAGTTCTCGGCGCATTACGCGAAAACAGGCAGGCGACGCACTGATAGGGAAAAAGGTGGCGCCTAAGGAGGAGCCGCTGAGAACGATGCCTGACGTAAGGCCGCGGTGGCGTTTGAAGTGGTGTACGACAATACTAATGGTGGGAAGGAATGTGAGACCGAGGCCAATACCCATACCGACAGCCTGACTGCATCCTGCTTGAGTTGATCGCAGAAGGGGAAATTAGCCACGTACGCGAGGAAGATCTACATCCACGACAGGTTTAGTGATCTGTCGGGAAAATGAATAGCGTATTGCGCACCTGGTAATATTGTCCCGGTTTGCAAAGCGAAAGCATAAAGACCCTGCCAAAGAAAACAATTAGCAACGCAACCCGTATCTCAGCACACATGTAATGCGCACGAAAAGGTAAAGATCGACCCTCCTACGATCTCCAGCTTGCGGAACCCACCGTCGTCGAATATCTTGCCCGCGATGGGGCCGAAGAAGAACGGCATCATCAGCTGGAAGCTTCCGATCCACCTGCAATATATGCGGCCCCAGTCAGCTCCCTTTCCCTGCTCTCTGAGGGAATCCCGTACGCAATGCTACTCGGGGTGTGGTTCGGAAGATACACGCGAACGTAGTAGTCTGCTCGGCGTCAGCGTGCGATCCCCAAGCCCGCTTAGAACGCAAAACACACCTTCGTAGACGCCAAACGTAAACGCGTAGCTATTTCCCCGCATGAGATATATACAGCGAGCGAGCAGACAGGAGGCATACCCGAAGGTCCCGCAGAGGACGAGCGCCCTGCAGCGGTGTGTTGTGAGCGGATGACCCCTGCGCAAACGAACAGGACTTACGCGCCCGCGACGGTGAGCCACGCCTCGAACCCGCCGTCCGGCACCTCGAACGACTCGGAACTCCCCTCGCTCACGCTTACGACGCCATCCTTCTCCATATCCGTGTCCGGCGTTCTTTGAGGTTCCATGGCGATTCTTTTGAAAAAAATGAGGCGAGTGAGGGAGTGGGTGGTAAAGGTGAACGTGGCCGTCGCCCGGCTGCGGGTGTCGACATATACCGAGCGTCTGTCTATCACGGTATCAGGCCTGCAGTCCGAAGAAGCCTGATGCCTGCGGGCCACATATGTATAGGAACACAGCCCAAAATTATCCTGCGCGTGGACGAATAACTGGAATCAAAACCCTGAAGCTTGCATGAGGTTTGTCCGACCACACCCAGCCTATGAGTGTTTGAACGAAATTCCTGAAAAATTTTCGTCGAGGTGGCTGGAGCCCAGGGTGGCTGACTTGAGAATGGAAGATGGTAAGCATCAGGAAGCTTGATGAGCCCTCTACCGCCGTCTCGGCCAGCAAACCGCGCACAATGCAATGCGGAGTATTTTCAGAGTCTCCCGATCGAAAGTTGTGCGTTGCCAGCCCATTTTGGATCAGCCTCCGTGTTTGAGGAGTCGTGGCGCCCATCCGCGCCCACCGTCCACACCGTTCGGCAAGCAGCGTGATTGACCACGTTCATCGTGCACCGCCGCCGGGAGGGCAAGAGAAATCTGATGTATGCCATATATGGACACTTTCCTGTTTGTGGCAGATCCGCACGCCTTCGAAATTTCTATTCGGATAATCAGCTGGCCGTCAGCAGCGTCAGCAGAGCACCAACAGATCACACGGAATAAATCCTGTATTTTCCCCTCCCCAGGGTGAGAGCTCTCATATTGAGGGTGGCCTATTTGAAGTGCCCCGTTACCGTTCGGCACTCTTCCGAGGCGCATCTGTTCCGTGAGACATTTCTCCATCGGCATCGTATGAGCCGCTTTGCCGTCGATACCCGGCATCATCTCGGCGCGGACTGTAAAGCCTCGCTTAGACCGGTGACCGTCTGTCTATGAAAACTGTCGATAGACTATCAACGAGCATGCTCTCATAGACAGGCTGGATTCGAGCCTAAGCCTCGCTTATTACTGCGTCGAATAAAAAGGGTATACAGGCTCCTGAGGAATGATATACTCTTTGGCAAATCTCTCAATTTTGGGGCCAATTGGGTGGTGCGTGGGTTGTGAATGCTCTAAGCAAGTTGGTAGCTCGACTTAAGCAGCAGCTGTTCCACACTTCTTAAGCGTTAGTTCCAGTTTTCTTAAATGCTGAAAAATGGAGAGGCTTCTAAGAAATAGTAGTACAGTTCCACGAACGTTGAGCACGGATCTGGCTTTGATTATGGTTCAAGCACCTTGGGCTGCAGTTTCCGAGTCAAAATGATCATTGCATTCATATTAAAGTTCTGTACCACACACTTGCGAAGAGATATACCTACTGTATTATACGTCTCCATACCCAGTAAAATGTCCGTTTAACATTTTGTACTGCTTCCTCCCGTCCCAATGACCTTCCGATTTCTTCGCTGCCCCGACTTTCAGAACCAAGGCGAGTGCACAGATGCCCACAACAATCATTTGCAGGAAAATACCGACAGCATCTGAACATATGGTAAGCTTGGGTGCCCACGTATTGTCAACACATCACATCTTTACCGAAAAGTATCCCTATAAGAACGTATCGCGTCATTTCACAGTTGAAATTCGAACGGAGAGTATGCCAAACTCACCAAATGGTGGATTTCCCACAAACAACGCCCGTAGACCCGGGATTGTCAAGAGAATTGACACCGGTACAGCCAGTGCCCAATCCCCCAACTTTCGATTCTTCGATACCCAGGCTGCGAGGGTTATGAACAACACACACGCAACCAGCCCCCAGTTCAGGAGGAATATTGTGAGGGTAAACACCTGGGCGAGCAGACTGCGTCGTATGGTCAGCATGAATACGTACGCCTTGTCGATCTCTACTCCGTTGAACATCACGCTCGCATTGGCAACCGGCGCCATGTAGTTGAATGAAGGAACAAAGGTCTCCGAGGCATCAACGGCGGCCACGTTAAGGATGGGGAGGAAGGTGGCATTGGCGGTGCTGCCGTCCGCCGAGGGTGTAAGGGCGATAAATGTGTTCCTTGACTCGTAGAGGTCAAAAGGATATATGAATTGCTGGTCCGTGTAGGTGATGTGCGTAGAGCTCTGATCAAACTTGAAAGCATAAGTGTATATGCTTATATTCAGTTGAGATACGAAATTGCGCTGTGCGGTAGTGCTTTTCGCGAGGAGTCAGGGATGGACTGGCTAGAATGCGAGTGACATACAATATAGACTGGTTTCCTTGGAATGGATCTTGGGATGGATCAAAACTCCATGAAGGCACCCTTGAAGGAATTTCAACTTTATGTTGGTATGCCCAGTGGAATGCGTACTTGCCCGTTTATAAGAAGACTAACATTGACGCTGGGCCTTCCACAATTTGTTCCAGTTCCATAGTTCTGGAGTGCATACGACGGTTCGGTGCGCGCGAAATACTTTCCGCATCCTGCTGGCTGCC
Organism: Mycena latifolia; assembly: GCA_029289555.1. Lineage (NCBI taxonomy): Eukaryota > Fungi > Basidiomycota > Agaricomycetes > Agaricales > Mycenaceae > Mycena > Mycena latifolia. The sequence goes on along the minus strand of JARJLE010000041.1, from coordinate 726,079 downwards.
AGCTGACCAGCATTTGTCGCAGGTCCAGGTCGACGTGGAATATATGGCCTACGAAAACAAACTATGACCAGGATTCGTTGTCAGCACTTTGGAGAAGCTTCTGGATCCAAAAAACACGCACACCATCTTGTTCGCCCGCGCTCGCGAACACGTCATTTTCAGTCACTGGGCCCCTGAAGGTGACACTGAATATTGTAATGACAATCGCGCCTATGATAAGACTTGTGAAGATGGCCATAGTCGCTGCCACTGGATGGCGCATGGTGATTTTTTGAGGTAGTGCGATTGTGTTCTGGGGCTTTCACAAGGCAAGTCGCCTGAGAAATAACTAGATCGGAGGGTGAAACCAGGCCTTTTAAACCCACCACGGCACCAAGCCACTGCCTGGAAAGGAATTATGAAGCTGGTAGTGAGAATGAGGAACCTGAACGCCACAGCAACGCGTTGGGGGTTCATAAATAGAACCTTGAGTAACCTAAATCGAGCTCGAACCATGGTTGAGAAAAATCCAATCCAACATGGAGCCCTTTCATATGTTGCACAAAGGCTTTGATCCGGGAGGTCCGGCTGGCTTGAAAGCAGAGAGAAACTAAGGTTGTATAGCGGGCTTGTGGTCTATGGTGTGCGCTATCGCCGCAGGCGCCAAGATCAAAAGTTAAATATCTCCAAGGCAGTCCGTCGAGCTACAAGATGATTGACAGGGTGAAGACGCCGTGCCGCCACGTGGGCAGTGCAAGCAGGCGCGCACCTTGAATTACATGTAATTACTAGCGTAACCCCGTGAATAAAATTCACGGCTACTTCTTCACTATCAAATTTGACTATTTGTAGCTTGTACAGTATAACCCGACACCAGACGTTCTTTGCTTCCAGTATGTCATGCACCCTTCGAGCTTTTAGTTGCACCTCGCCTATGCCCCCGCATGTACCCCTTGAACTTGACTTGTATTTGGGGCCTGCCCATGCACCTAGTGCTGCTGCATGTACCCCACACTTGGGCTTATTCCGAGTCCTACTGCATGTACCCCTTTTTTGTGCATACACCAAGTCCTGGTGCATGCTCCAGTTCCTCTCGAAACTTGACTTTGTATTTGGGGCTTGCCCATGCACCTGGTGCATGTAACTTGTGCTTGGACTTGCTCCAGTTCCTACTGTATGTATCCCTTGTTTTTGCATGCATCAAGTCCTACAGCATGTACCCCTTGCTAGTGCATGTTCCAAGTGCTACTGTATGCTCCCCTTGAAGCTCATTTTTTTTTGTGGCTTAGCCATGCTCCTACATGCTACCATTGGATGCACCAGTTAAAAATTTTCTTAACCTCATGCCCCCGCTGGAGTTTTATGTATCGCTGTTCAAGCGGCTTGTTGCACGGCAGCCCGAAGCGGCATCTTCCGTGGCAGTTCTCACGGGCATGACGTCGAAGGTGCATGACCGTGGGGATAGACCGTGATGGCCCATCATAGTTATCCCCCCCCCTCGTATTATATTATAGAAGATACTTACCGCCAACCAACATCGATTTTCTCCGATTGTTGCGTCCTTGGGACGCCACTGATTTGGAGGGTTCACCGTGGGACCGCACTACACAGACAGATTGACGCTCTAGGCCCCAATACATTTCGAAATGTTTCGGGTTCTGGCATAACTTGAGGATTGCAGCCTCAGGCGAGGAGTGCGGCCTAGGAAGTACGAACAGCTCCCGGTTGTTTTATACTTGGGAGGCCACTGATTTAGAGAGTTCACCACACTGCGCAGACAGATTGACGCCCTTGGCCCCAATACATTCCAGATGATTTAGGGCCCTGGCATAACTTGAGGATGGGAGCCTCGGGCGAAGAGTACGGTCTAGGAAGTAGAAACAGCTCCCCGTCGTTGCATACTTGAGACGCCACAGACAGATTGACGCCTGGGGGCCAATGTATTTCGAAGAAAATCCAACTTCCTGTGATAAGTAACTCCAGGAGGAAGTCGCACGCAGTCCGTACTGAGAGAGTCACAATATCTATTGTCGTGAACGAATAAACAACGCAGCTAACCGTCCATGCACCGCCCATGTGCACACGTACGCCCTTCCTATGTGCGCCAATTCCCCGTGGCCCTCGAATGCAGGGTTCGCGTGACAACGAAGAGGGCCGAACCCGCGAACGCCACCGTCTGTCGCAAAAAGTGTCAGAAGCGGAAGGAAGAACGAGAAACGACAGACCGCGGAGAAGACGATGGGCCTGAGCCAGTGGTAGCTGCCTGTGAGCAGCGCGCCCTGGATGGGCGCGGACACGAGCGTGCCAATGCTGCACAGCGCGAGGGCAACGCCGGCGCGCGCGCTGTGGTTAAGCTAGCCGTTAGTTTTGCGACACCTGCGCTGAATCATTATCGCACGCACCCGACTTCCTCAGGCCCTTTGGCCAGCGAAGCGAAGCACGCGAACCCAAGGGAGAGGACTGCATGCAGGTATCAATATACGCCGGACGCGGAAAGAATACAGAGCGACACACATGCGCCTGAGAACGCGCCGTATAGCAGGCTGACGACGACCAGCGACGCGCCGTCGTGTCTGTACCGCGATTTAAACATATTCAACTTTGAAGTAGGATGAGGGAGGCGACTGACATGCCGAGCATGGCCCAGATGATCGCGCCGCAGCAGAGAGAGCACACGACCTGGACATTGAAGGGGCCGTACAGATCCGCGAAGTGGTTCACGACCACGCGCGAGAACCCGCTCGCGGCGTTCAGCATCGTCACCTGTTCTAATTCAGCCATCATGCGCAACGGATGCACTGGCGCTGCGCACCGAGTAGAACGCGAGGTTGCTGCCGACGTTATGCTGCACGCTGAAGAGCTGGATGTAGATCACTGCACGCAGTCACGCCATCAGCTATTTGTTACCAGCGGAGCGCAGTGAGGGGGCGGGACGGACCGGGGAAATACAGCCCGAGGAGCACTAGGAACGTCCTACACCACCCGTGCAGGAGCAAGAACACGAACTCGTCAGCTGACAGTCCCGCATGCAGAGACGCGCAACCGCCACGTACCCAACGACGCCCGTCATATACGCTGGGTCGACGAAGAAGGACTTGATGTCCGGAGGCGCGGTGTTCCCGCTGCGCTTGCTACGCGGCGGCAGGCGCGTGCGCATCATGAGGTTACCAATGATGATGCACGGCGGGACGATAGCGCCCGACGTGCGGATCGCGTTGGCGAAGCCGAGCTTCGGGAGGAGATGGCTGTGATTGCAAAGTAGTTAAATATAAGTCTAGTGTCGTCAGTTACACGGAAATTTACTTGAGCACTGGACGCTCGCAAGGTGAGTTGTCGGTGCATTAAGAAAGGAGGAAGGCGACGCACTGATGGGGAAAACGGTGGCGCCTATGGAGGAGCCGCTGAGCACGATGCCTGACGTAAGGCCGCGGTGGCGCTTGAAGTGGTGTACGACGATACTGATGGTGGGAAGGAACGTGAGCCCGAGGCCGATGCCCATCCCGACAGCCTGACTGCATCCTGGTTCAGATGCAATCGCAGTAGAGGAAAGCAGCGACATACGCGAGGAAGATCTGCAAAGTTCACAACAGGTTCAATTATTCACCGCAGACGAGAAATATCGTGTCACGCACCTGGTAGTATTGCCCCGGTTTGCAAAGCGAAAGCATAAAAACCCTGCCAAAGAAAATGAGCACTGTAACCCGCGTCTGAGCATAATACAAAGCGCACGAGAACGTAAAGATCAACCCTCCCACAATCTCCAACATGCGGAACCCGCCGTCGTCGAATATCTTGCCTGCGATGGGCCCGAGAAAGAAGGGCATCATTAGCTGGAAGCTCCCGATCCATCTGCAAAATAATACAGCCCCCCGTCAGCTTTGTATCGGGCCCTCTCAGCCGCAGACGATTTCGTACGCGATGCTACTCGGCGAATGGTCCGGTAGGTACACGCGGACGTAGTAGTCTGCTCATCGTCAGCGTCCATGTGCATCTCAGTTAGCGCAGAACCAGAACACAGAACGCAGACCGCACCTTCATAGACGCCAAACGTGAACGCATAGCTGTTTTCTCCGTGTGAGACGTACCATCACATCTAAGCAGTAGGAAGAGTGTACCCGAAGGTCCCGCAGAGGACGAGCGACCTGCATCGCAACTTAAAGTGAGCGGTAGACTCTGCGCGGACAAAGGGACGGGTGGGACTCACGCGCCCGCGACGGTCAGCCACGCCTCGAGCCCGCCGTCCGGCACCTCGAACGACCCCGACTCGGGCGTCCCCTCGCGCACGTCTACGGCACCAACCTTTTCCGCGTCCATGACTGTGGTCGTGTCCGTCACGGTGTCTGTGGTTGGGTGTGGGTCCATGGCGGCCATTCAAGCGAAGACAGAATGAGGCGAGTATTAGAGCGACGAGCGGGTGGGTGGGTGGGTGGGTGGTAAAGGCGAACGTGGCCGTCCACCGGGTGTGGGTCCAGACATATGTCGTGTCCGTACGTCTTATCACGGTGTTAGGCAGTCCGAGAAGCCTGATGTCTGTGGGCCCCAGTGGGCGATGATTCATGAATAACAACCAGACCACTGTAGCAAATTGTCTTACGGACAAATCGAATACAAGCCAGCGATCTCCGTGAAGCCTGAGCTTGCCTCCGAGCCGCACCCAGCCAGGCAAAAATTCCGAGAAAGTCCATCGGCTTGAGTCTTGAAATAGCTGACAGGAAATGGAAGACAGAAAGCATAAGGAAGCATGATAAAAGCCCTTGCCGCTTCGGCCAGCAGCACGGAGTATTCAGAGGGTGTCCGAGTTCCGACCGAAAGTCGTAAGTCCGTCGCCTAGCAGTCCGATTTGGCTCAGCCACCGCGCCTGATGCGTCGTGGCACCTACAAGGAATAGCCCGCGGCCGTTCCAACAGCGAGCAAGTGCCAGCGTGAGTCCGAGTGAGACGGTCAAAGTCCAGACTCGGTCGACGGTGACGGAGTTTCTCCAAAGACCCCCGATTCTCCGAAGCACATGCGCTCGAGTCGTCGCCGCCGCGGAGATCCACAAGGTTTGCCGTTCGGCAAGTATTGAATGACCGCGTTCATCTGAGTCATATAGCTTGCAGAATCAATGCAACGACGAGAACGAGGAGGAGAAAATCAGATGCGCGGCCTGGGTCCGCACAGATTCCTTGCGCTCGTGCCCTGCAACGCGTTCCCCAGCAAATTCTATCCTGGCAAAGTAGTTTCCGAGAGAGAAAAGTTCACGAACAAGGCGCCCACGTTCTTCCACATATCGGGCCGTACACGGGGAGCGGTGGCCACGGCTGCGGTAGTTTGAGAAATAATCGTGACACCGCGCATATCGTGGCTCCCTTCGACCCGAGATGGCGTCACAGGTCCTAGCACAGCCACTCCGCTCTTGATCCACCATCAGCCGCAGATTGAGCAGTCCGATGGATTCTTCATTTACTTTTCCATGGTAAGGTATCCGCTGCTCGCGCCCCCGAGATTCGCGCGTTAACATACCCCGTAACCCATAGCCAGGCGATTCGGGTTAGTCTGCGGAGTACAAGCGCTAAAAAACTTTGACGGACGCAATCTCTTGTTCGACCCGGGGCGCGGACAGTTGCGCGGGGGATTCGAGTTGCATGTATTCGGTGCGTCGTTGGTTTGGATTTGGTTCCGCGGGACGCGGGCTGACTGCAACTCTTTCTGACATCTAGATGTCGGGGTTTCTGACTGTTGGCGCCAGCGGATTGTCCTCGTTGCGCTAGGATTTCGAGTTGTGGAGCAGCCTGTACGCGCACCGCCCGCGAGTTCTTGCACAGTGAGTGTGTTCCTCTCGAGTCTGAATTTCCGCGAGGGCCGCGCTGATCTCCAAGTCACGCAGGCACGGCGCACCCCGCGATGCGGCACTACCCTGAATTTCAACAGCGCGCGCACCCGGTTCGTGTGCTCATTCTCGTGCAGAGTTTAGCTAATGCCGCCTAGATCACTCGGTCAAGTCCGCGATCGACAGGGTCCTCAAAATGCAGTCGCGCACGAACGGGTTCGACGCTTTCAACACGATGCAGCTCCAGGACTACCACCTTCCCGCCCGCTTCACGCGCGCGATCTCCACCGGAAACTGGTCGCTGAAGCGATTCAAGATGGAGCGCGCGGGCGTGACGCTATCAGCTCTTGATTCATATCTAGTTTTTACCGCCCCGGGCCTCAGAGAGAAGAGTATAAAAAATCTATCACTGAGTATGACTTTGTGAAAATGCCAGTCTACCTCAAGGGAGCATTTTTTTCAAAGATATCTTCCGTTATCGTCGTAATAATACAGCCCGTCCCCGTCGTCCGCGAGACCCGAAAATAGATCCAGCAAGTTGAGCTCGAACAGCTATCTCCGACCAGGGACAAGTTAAATTAAAAGCCGAGATTTGGAATCACGCAAACTATATCCTCCACGATACCATGCAAACGTCGAACGCACCATCGACGCGGAAAGGCAATTCAAGTCAGATTATCGAATACGCCACGCTTGCGGCAGAAACTGCCCGAGATCTCGCTGAGGCCTCAAGGATCCCGTTCCTACACACTGCTGCTGGGGCAAGTCTGCTGGTACTGGGCGAAATACAGGTTTGCACTTTTGTATCCACTTGGAAATCTTTCAAATGGACTCAAATTTGCGTCGTTTAGACCATGAAGAGGAGTCAGGGAATGCTACTGCGCATCACTGAACTCATACACCAACTTCTGTGCGTGATAATCCACATATCTATCACCGAAGAAGGCGTTCTCCTGGTCAAGACATTGGGACATCTCGGACAGTTTGCAGAGTATATTCAAGATTTATAATAAACTTGCGCGTTCTCATCAGATCCCTAGAACCCTCCAGAACATCCTGACTTCCTTGCAGTTTCAGCAGGAGCTAGGGAAGATCAAACGCTTCATTCGACAACATGAAATCGAACAACAGCTGCGAGCGTACGAGGGCGAGCTGCAAATTATTTTAGAGAATCTCAAAGTGGGTTGATTGCGATTCAGGACTGCCTTTGTGGTTGATGAACGTTACTTGAAGATGCGAAACGGAATCGCGATGGCCACTGCATTGGTTGAATTCGAGCTGGACGCACAACAACGACATCAGGAACTCATGAGTCTCATTGCGACCAAAAATGACGGGAACCTGACGGAATACTCAGCGTCTGTAAGATCGTGTTGCGCCGAGTTCAATGCTCATACGATAATTAATTGCGTTGCTAGTTCATTCATCAAAGTAACAGGCTAGTGAATTGGCTCAGTTACGAAGACCGACTCGCTCACGAATAAATATAGTTCTAGCGTCTTTTCATTATTACCCCCGGTTCCGAAAATCTTCCACGGAAGAGATTCGGAGCTGGCGCACATTATGACGAACATCCATGTTGCACAAGCTCACGTCGCGATTCTGGGGTCTGGGGGAATGGGTAAAACAACCCTTGCAGCAGCCGCCCTGCACCACCCCGAAGTCATTTCAAAATACGAGCGGCGTTATTTTATCTCGTGCGAATCGGCATTCGAGAAAAGCCAGTTTCTTAATACTATCGGTGCCCACCTCGGCCTCGAGCCATCCAAAGAGTTTTCAAACGTCATCATCACTCATTTTATTGAAGGCGGACGTACCTTTTTGGTGCTGGATAATCTCGAAACGCCATGGGAGCAGCCCGAGTGTCGAGCAGAAGTGGAGGATCTCCTGTCCTCGCTCGGCGACCTGCCGCAGCTGACATTGCTGGTAAGCCCTGTTCATAATCTCGACTAATATGATAAACGGTACACAGATCACGATGCGCGGTGCAGAAAGGCCGCCCAAAATCAAGTGGACTCGACCCTTTATTCCTCCGCTCAAGCCCCTTCCTCCTTCTGCGTCCCGTCAAACCTTCTTCGAGATCGCAGATGATCCGCGAACCGATTCGGAAGAATCAGATCTCATGGACCTCCTTGCCCTCTCTGGACACCTGCCTTTGGCCGTGAATCTTCTGGCCACGGTAGCGTCATACGAAGGCTACGCAAAGACATTGCTCCGTTGGAAAACCGAAAAGACATCGCTTCTGTCGGACGGCTACGATAAGAGATCGAACTTGGAAACCTCCATTACCATATCACTTTCGAGCCCGCGCATGCTGTCCTCTCCCGACGCCAAACAGCTCCTCAGCTTACTCTCCTTGCTGCCCGACGGCCTTGTTGACGCCGATCTCCTTTCCCGCGAGGCAATCGACCTCCCGAATATTCTGCAATGCAGAACGACGCTCCTCCGCACTTCCCTAGCGTACGTGGAGCACGGGCGGCTCAAAGCGCTAAGCCCTATCCGCGAATATATGCGGCTCGCTCACCCACCCGCGCCGGAAGCAGTGGAGAACCTTCGCCGGCATTGGGACAATCTCCTTGTACTGTGGAAATCCCAGAGAGAGCGTCCGTCCGGAGACCTCGTCGCGCGCCTCAGATCCAACCTCGCGAATATCGACAGCGTAACGCAGGTCGCATTGGTCCGAGAGCTCTCGGGGGCCGACCGACAGCGTCTAATGCGCAGTATTCTGAACTTGGATCTCTTTTCGCAGGGCATTCTCAAGGGCAAAAGTCCGCTGGCTCACCATGTCGTCGATCATATCCAGTCCAGCGGCGATCGGCGGTTGCATTGGGAGCGTATATGCTCCTGCCTCGATCTTGCAGACTATTATAGCCTCCCCCCTGCCCAGGCGGAGGTTTTAATTCAGGAGGGAATCCAGTACTTTGAACAGGAACAGGATTCGTCCGGCCAAGGTGCGTTCTTTGAAAACCAGGTTGAATTAGATCTGAAACCAACCACTGTGACCTGGACTCTGCAGTTGATTTCTACAAAGTAGCTGCGCGGTACCATTATTTAACTGGCAATCTTCCGAAGGCAATTCAGTTCAATCAGCTCGGAATGACGGCGACCGAAGTGCAGAACATTCAAGACCAGCTGAGCGTGGTCAATTTAGAGACTGTTGTTCGCGAAACCGGGATAAGCTATTCAGTGTCGGGGAAACGACTCGCAGCCGAGCAAACCGCAGCATATTGGAGCATAAACAAACTGCGCAGCACAGGGGATCTGTGCAAACTCGGTCGTGACATACTTATCACCTACGGGCACGAAGGCTCCTCCAGGGAGGTCAACGTGCTGGATATCGAGGCGGGGATCAAGTTCGAGAAGAGCGAGTACGCCGAGGCGCGGGCGGTGTACGCCGCGGTGGTGCGTATGACGGACCTAAACCGCCATCCGTATTTCCACTCCAACGCCATGTTCAATCTGGTCAAGATCGACCTCACGATGGAGCGGGACGAGGCGCATGTCCTTCGTGGCTTGGCCGTCGCGAAGCAATCGGCCGCGCGCATGGGCTGGACGCAAGGGCTCCTGTTTGGCGAGCGATTGATGGCGGGCGTGCAGCTCGTGCGTGGGGAGACCATCATCGCGCGGGAGGCGTACATGCTGTGTCTCAATTCGTACCGGCGGACGTATAATCTCCCAGGCGCGACACAGTGCCTCGAGATGCTAGCGGATCTCACGCACGGGATGTTCGACCTCGAGAACACTTTACGTTGGGCCACGACGTACCTCGCCCTGGTGCGGGTCTACACGGATCTGGTGGCCACATACCAGGCTCTGCGGTGTCTGGGCGATGTTTTTCTTGCTCAGGGCGACACGGAGACTGCTCTGAGTGTCTTTCGGGTCGTGTTGGAAGGGTCCACGCACATGGACATCCACCGACGACGGGCGGATTGCATGTCTCGAATCGGGGATATTTTTCTGGCACAAGGGAATAGAGGGGGAGCGAGGAAAATGTGGGAGGACGCGCGGCCGCTGTTTATCCGTTCATCGCGAATGAAGGACGTGGCTTCGATCGACGCGCGATTGGTATATAGTTGAATTATTTGCATTAATTAAACCGCGTGTGTGCCTTTTCCCAAAGAGAGGATGACTTTCTTGGATAATTCTATTTAGCAACCCCCCGTGCCAGCAGTACGGGGGTTGCCAAATCGAAAGTTGCTATTTGGCAACCCCAGACACCTGATAAGATAACATAGATAAGACATGCCCAAGGGTTGTGGCCGCCATTTCGGATAATTCTATTTGGCAACCCCCGCACCGGCAGCAACCCGGTTGCCAGATAACCGATCGCTATTTGGCAACCCTTGTGTTACATAACGTCCCGCCCATGATCAATCCCGACACTGATGTGATTTACCTCACGCCATTCTTGTGCACCACCGTGACTTCGAAGCCTCCGTTTTGCGATGCCAGTAGGCAGCATCAGTGATGATTTAAGCTATGACCAGTCTTTTGAGTTGCATCCTCAACTTACAGGAAAGGCAGGCCCTCCAGAACATCCGAGAAAATCGAGTGCAAAGCCAAAAGTGCAACCAACGCTCAAGTTGAATGCTGAAACTGAAAGCTACGCCAATGCAACAATGCAACTCGTTTACGCGAAGCCGGGCCCTGCTGTCGTATATCATCCAATAGAGCCCGCTTGACTACTGTGGTATAGCTCGGCATATCAAGGGACATGGACAAGATGTGTAAGTTTGAACCAATGTTGCCGGGTTACACAACTAAATTTTTCATTCCTTTACAACATCATGTACTACAAGGGAGACCCGTGTGTGCTGGAATTCTACCAACGACACCGTGCACTTGCCGTGGTCACTGCAAAATTGAAGTCTCAAGGAGAGGAAAAGAAAGGTTTGAGAGCTAACATAATAGCCACGGTAGATAAGAAGCTTGCAAAGCGGCCGACTCCTTTTGCAGAGCCAGAGGCCAAGGAAAATGCGGGGATTGCACAGTTAGGAGGGAATACAAAGAAGCATCACTCAGCGGACCGAGATTTAGCAGCAATGGGTTTGGTGATGTCTCCACGAAAGCGGCCGCGGCAGTTGGATTCGTAGATCTTATCTTATCTATGGGGGGTTGCCAAATAGTCGTGGGGTTGCCACATAGTTGCAACCGGGTTGCGGCTGGCAACCCGGGGTTGCCAAATAGATTTATCCCGCCATTTCCACTGTATTTCGAGAGAAGAATTCAATCCATTGGGGAAAGTCATTTGTCTCAGTTTACAGTGACGTAGCTTCCTCTCATTTTTTTCCCCCAAAATTTCCAGCCTCTACTCGGGTATTTTCGCGACTTTGATCTGTGGAAAGTCATGAAATCATCAAATTTCTGGCAAGCAGTCTTCGGAAACTTGCTCCCAGAAATTACAGGAGCGCTCTCGTGTACCTCACTGCCTGATGTATTTTTTTTTGCGATTATTGGTGCATTATCCACAGGGCAGAATCACCCCGAACAAGTTGTACGCCATCCCGCCGCATCCGCCATCAGCCGCCATCAGATACTGGCTTATAAGTCGTAACATCTTACATGATTCTATTTGGCAACCCCGCGCTGGCAACCCCCGTACTGCTGGCACGGGGGGTTGCTAAATAGAATTATCCGACTTTCCATAAGCATAGAAAAGTCTGCGGATTATTTGAGATTATTTGTGAACGTGAGCGGGACGATCGTGCGCGTCGATCAAGTAGATCACTCATAAAGCTGCATTCGCCGCAGAACACCAGTATGCACTGCGTCGCCTGTTGTCGACGTGCCCCAGGCATCGCGCTCGGCGTCATCATTCCTGAGGGCATATACACCCTCGCGTCCGCGCATCTCGAACGAACTGTCGACGTCGTCACCAGGTATCACCCCACCTTTGGCGTCGGCGGGATCTCTCTGAAAACGCGCTGTAGTATGGAGGAGGAGGAGGAGGAGGAGGAGTGTGAGGATGGTTCATCGATGACATGGCGGCAGGTTCTCATGAAACTGCCGTGTCTATAGGTTTCAATGATGAAACCGGCAAATGCTGTGCACTACTACGTGGTGTTTACTATTCTTATCCCTATAATGCGGCCGCTGATCGGGATGGTGGGATGGTCGCACCCACGAATGGCTCCGTACCAAAAAGAAAGAAAACACTACAAGGGTAGTCGCTGATTCCTGTGTCCTTCTGCATCTGTAGGCATTTGTTTCCTTTCCGTTGGTTGTGGCACTACCAAACGAGGCATCACTGTGAATTTGATCTCGTCGGTTTCGGCCAAGTTTCGGCCTTTCCGTTTTGTCATTGCTGCTTACCATGATTATCATTAGTCGCCGCTACCGGCAGTGAGTCTTGACTCTTCTTCTCTCCGTCCGCCATGGCCCCCGCCGATGCTGCCCCCGCAGCCTGGCTCTGGTACAAGCGTCTTGCGGCTTTCAAGATTGAGGACCTTTTTTCTCGCAAAAAGCTCGCCGGCCCGCCCCGCACTATCTATGTCAACGAAAGTCTCCCCGCCGACTACCACGACCCCAAGGGCAGAGTTAAACCCGCGCACACCTACCTGTCCAACCAGGTCATCACATCCAAATACACAATCATTACTTTCCTTCCCCGCAACTTGCTAGAGCAGTTCCGACGGGTCGCGAATCTGTAAGTCGGGCCACATATCTCCGACGATAGTACTAACCCCTCCCAGCTTCTTCCTCGCCCTCGCAATCCTCCAGTTCTTTTCCAAGTTCGCCACAGTCTCTGTCGGAGTCGTGGTTGCGCCTTTGATAATCGTGCTCACATTCTCTGCCATAAAGGACGGGTGGGAGGACATTATCCGACACCAGTCAGACAAGCGGATAAATCATAGCAAGACACTGGTCTTGGAGGGAGGCAGCTGGAAGAATCCAAATGCCATGGAAGGGAAAAGTCGGACCTTCGTACGTGGCCTCGTGCCCCAGCGCCGGAAGCGACCCCCCGTCGCAACTGCCGTACCCAAGGATGTTGAGGTGGATGCAGATACGACTCGTGGCAGTGAATCGGGCGCAGATTGGGAGGTCACAGCTTGGGAGGACGTACGCGTCGGCGACTTTGTCAAGATTTTGGACAACGAGTCCATTCCAGCAGACATCCTCATTTGCGCGACGTCAGAGGAGGAAAATGTCGCGTTTGTGGAGACGAAAAATTTGGACGGCGAGACCAACCTCAAATCACGGCACGCAGTTACTGGCCTTTCGCACCTCAACAGTCCCGCCGATTGCACCAAGGCGCTAAACGCCTTTTCAATCAAAGCAGACCGGCCGGATACGAACATGTATAGGCTCAACGCGGCTGTGGTAATGGGGGATGAAACTTTCCCGGTTGATTTGTCCATGACACTCCTGCGTGGAACAGTCCTACGAAACACTCAGTGGGTCATCGGTGTTGTAATGTACACCGGACTTGACACCAAGATCGTCATGAACTCTGGTGATGTCCCAAGCAAGCGCAGCAGAGTCGAGAGACTGATGAATCCTCAAGTGTAAGTCTCTATACCATTCCACTCGCTCGCTAACGCGATGAGATAGTTTAATCAATTTGTTTATCCTCTTCATGCTCTCTGTCGCCTGTGGTATTGGCGATTCGGTTCTCGAGCACCAGTACGAGCCGCGCAGCGCACCGTGGTTGTATGGCGACGACGAGTCCACCGATAATCCCTCCATCAACGGTTTGATCACTTGGGCTTTTGCGTTCCTAACGTCGGTGCCTATTAATATTGGCTTCTACGCGTCTGACCTCCCGCAGATTCCAAGACATTGTTCCCATCTCCTTGTACATATCAATGGAGGTTGTACGCACCTTCCAAGCTGCATTCATTCTCTTTGACAAGGAAATGTGGTACGAGAAGACCGACCAAGCGACCCTTGCTAAGAGCTGGAATTTGTCGGATGATCTTGGCCAAATCGAATACATATTTTCTGACAAGACTGGGACTCTTACCCAAGCATGTGATCCTCCCGTTCCATCCTGTATAAACTAATCTTCTTCACGCAGAATCTGATGGTCTTCAGGCAATGTTCAATTGGAGGGAAAGCGTACACGGGCGATGCAGTTGAAGACAATGAGGAAGCAATGAAACTAGAAGAGGTTGCTGTTAAGGATATCTCGACCTCCAACACCAATAGCGACACTGCACCCACTTCGAAAGCCGGCCCGGTTTTCCACTTCAAGGACGCCAATTTAACGGCCGATCTTGACGAGGCCGTCTCGGCTGACCCCAACTCGGGCAACGCAGGTCATGCACGGTCACTCAACGGTTTCTTCAAGGTCCTCGGGCTATGCCATACGGTGCTTACTGCGCATGATCCTGCGACCGGTGCAATTGAGTACAAGTCCCAGTCGCCTGATGAGTCGGCGCTCGTTCAGGCCGCCGCGGACGTCGGATTCGTCTTCCTCGGCCGCGACCGCGATTATCTCAGCTTACGCACGCCCTTTGGAGATGAACCCGAGCGTTACCAGCTCCTCAACATTCTCGAATTCAACAGCGCGCGGAAGCGCATGAGCGTCGTGGTGAAGCAGCTAGATGGGGCGGACGAGCGGCTGTTCCTCCTCACAAAGGGCGCAGACAACGTCATTTTCGAGCGACTCAAAGCAGGCGGGGACGAGCTGAAGGCGGCTACGGAGGACCATCTTAGCGACTTCGCCAATAGTGGACTACGGACTTTGACTCTGGCATACAAAGTCATTCAAGGTCTGTTATTATTCCCCGTCGCCCGTCTTGTATTGACTTTGATCCAGAGGATGAGTATGCTGCGTGGAACAAGCGATACCATGACGCGGCAGTCGCGATGGAAGATCGAGAGGAAAAGATTGAGGCTGTTTCCGACGAACTGGAACGTGACCTCCGTCTCCTTGGTGCGACCGCCATCGAGGACAAACTCCAAGATGGTGTGCCAGACACCATTGCGGACCTCAAGAGGGCAGGTATCAAAATCTTGGTAGCGACGGGGGACAAGCTTGAGACCGCCATTGGTGAGCCTTTTTTTTATACCTCAATATGCTTTCCAGTAGCTGAGGGTTATTTCCAGCGATCGGTAAAAGCACAAATCTCATTACACCCAATTCCAATATCATCATTATTCGTGGGGGTAACGACCGTGGACGCACGATCCAGCAACAGATGCTTTTTGCGATTGAGAAGTATTTCCCAGAAAGTGAATCTGGCGGTGGGGTGGAGCTGTCGCGCCAAACGACGTCTGGCCGCGAGGGCGAGCGGTTTTATCCCCTCGAACGTATTGAGACGGGTGTGTCGTCTATTGTGGGAGAAAACAACGGCGAGCGGCCGGGTGGATTCGTGCTTGTTGTCGATGGGACTGCTCTACTTCACGTGAGTAAGCATGCATTTTGTCCTGGATCCAGCTAACTCCAGTACCGGATGTAGGCTTTCGAAGGGGAGGAAAATAAGGCCCTGTTACTCCGGCTCGCAACGATGTGTGAAGGCGTGATTTGCTGCCGAGTGTCACCTTTGCAGAAGGCGCTTATCGTACGGCTTGTGAAAGATGGACTGGGTGCCATGACTCTTGCTATAGGAGACGGTGCCAACGACGTCAGCATGATCCAGGTTTATTATGCAGTTTGTTAGGCTGAGGCACACACTGACGCAAGTACAGGCTGCTGACGTAGGCGTCGGTATTTCCGGCGAAGAGGGGATGCAAGCTATGAACTCTTCTGACTACGCCATTGCACAATTCCGCTTCCTCAAAAAGCTGCTACTTGTCCACGGGCATTGGTCTTACGCACGGAACGGAACGATGGGCGAGTAGGTTCCTTTTTTATTTATTTCTTCTTTCTGACGTCCCAATCCAGTCCTTTTATTCTGGTACAAGAATGTCGGTACGTATCTCCCTTCCTCCTCTTTCCTCTTTCCTCCCAAAAAATTGGGGCTGAGCCTGGTGGCGTAAGCAAACATGGACAAACAATGTTTCGTCCATCTAGACGCTCATCTGGCGTCTACGCCTAACGCACGCTTGCTTCGAGCTAGGCAGTTTCGCGAGGTCCTGAAAGTAGTGTCTCTCTCTCTCCTTCTCTTTCTCTCTCTCTTTTTCTTTCCGCATGCATTAACGGCTGTTCGGCCTGTTCCAGTGCCCACCGGTGTTCTTTTGTGGTTCCAGATATACAACGGTTGGAGTGCGACCTAGTGAGTTGGTTTTCACGCTAAACAACCCACGATTGACCTGGAGCAGCGTCTTCGCCTACGTCTACGTTCTGTTCTGGAATTCGCTCTGGACGCTTCTACCCGTCGTTGCCATTGGAGTTTTTGACCGGTTCCTTGGTAGGTACTCCGTTTTGCTTCCTCTTGCATTGACTTATGTAGCATCCAGATGCTGATGTTTTGATGGCTGTGCCCGAGCTTTACCACTTCGGTAGAGAAGGATTCTGGTTCAATTTCCGATCATTCTTCGTCTACTTGATTGACGGAACGTACCAGGCGAGTATACATTTTACCCCTTTACGCCCCACTGACAGTTTCGCGTAGTCCGTTATCATCTACTTCTTCATACATTTCACCTACCAGTCCCCGACGTCGCGAAAGGACGGCTACGATATGTATTTGAACGAGTTCTCGACGACAATGGTTCTTTCGGCGGTCATGGTTGCGAATATGTACACAGGATTGATGACTACAGCCTGGTACGAATTAATTTCCGAACAAGCTACATACGATGCTCATTTTCACTTGCAAGGACGTTCTGGATTTTCTTCGCGCTCGCATTTGGTCTCTGCGTCGTTTGGGGCTTTACAGTGCGAACCCCAACTGATTTTCTAAGCAACATGTGATGCTCACCTTGTTTCCAGGCGATATACTCCCTCGTCTCACCCTCATACGCGGCGACAGTGCTCTACGGAAACGATCATTATGTTCTCAAGTCGGCCTACTTCTGGCTCTGCTTACTCCTGACGTTCTTCCTCGCATTTCTCCCCCGCTATATCGTCAAAGCCTGGAACTCCGGTTACAATCCCAATGACATCGATATCATGAGGTGGATGAGCTACAAGCAACCCCACCGCGATCTTCGAAATATCAGAGGGCGTGCCCTCGGTGCCATGAAACGACCTCGTCCGGATTCCATTGCTGCGTCTCATGCATCCCGGAGAACGTCGCGGACAGGCAGCATAATGACCCTCGATCGTCCTCGGGCGTCCATCGATGTACGCTCCGCAAGTCGCACGGATTTGGCAACGGGCTTGGTGTCCGTAGACCGCGGCTTCGATTTTGCCGCAGAGGAAAACGGCGTGGCGATGCAAAGGATGCAGAGTCGACTGAGCAGTCGGAACGCCTTACCGAGTGATTCCCACAACGACAAGATCAAAGGGAAGTTGTCGCTGAAAAGAGGACTGAAATCACTGACGAGGAGACGTGCTGTATCGAGTGAAGGGGGAACGTGATGGATGCATTAATGGACGCGCTGCTACTTATATTTATGATTCACCCTCGTGTATCCAAACATATTTATGTACCAGTTCTGTTTAACTACACTTAATCTTTAAACGGCGGTCGAGCGCCTATTTACACGGCACGTGTTGCTGCGCGTCTTCCCGACTCATCCTCCTTTTCTCCTGCTTCGGAATCCCTCCCCCAGAGGACCACTATCAAGATGGCCGTCGAACCCCCTTGCCCCGCACGTGCACGCGCATGCAAACCTCGGCGCTTCGAGAGGGCGCCCGCTACACGCGGTCGACGCGACTGTCGAGTTCGACGCGGGGATGGGCGACATGCCAGTGGAACAGCCGGATGGCGCGGCGCGCCAGGGTCACGGATGCCTGCAGGTCGATATAGACGAGATGCGCACCCGCGGCCCGCGTGTACCCGCCGCTCACCTTCGGGCTGGTAATCCACGCGCTCGGCGTCTCCGCGCTCACATCCGACCCCTCGCACGACCGCTCTGTCATCGACTTCCTCGCGCTCACCATCCCCAAGGGTGCGTCCCCGCTCCGTATAACCACGCTCGTAGCAGAATTAACGTACCTCGCTCGCGCTCATTACCGCCCTCGTCGACACCTCCCTTCCGCCGCGCGAGTGTTAGAAGCACCTCGCAGTCTTCGCCGCCTCGCCCCCCGTTGACGCGCGCATAACTCGAGCGCATCGGCGCCAACAATACACGGCAGCCCCTGTGGACAATGCCGTGGATAGTCTTGCGCTCTGGCTTCCTCGTGCGGGATTTCCTGGCAACGCATGGGCCATGGCCTTCTGTTGCACAGCCCCGGAGCGGAGATGTTGCACGTGCAACCTCTCCGCTTTCTTCTCTCGCCCTCGCCCACTTCGTGCGTCTCTTCTAGTCGTCTGCGTGCCGGCGCTGCGTTGGATCAGTCTTGGCGTTCGATGAGTCTCGATGCGCAAGTATCCCCACACGCGCGCACGTACCCCAGCAATACACAGTACATATAGTTTGAAGCACCATTCTTTGCGATACCTTCTTTTTTATTTTATTTATTTCCCACAGCGGTATACGAATCCGGATGCGTCGTCTCGGATTCGATCTTGGATGAGGTACACCTCGGACGACATGAGGTATCCAAGAGCGCTGGTTCTTCCCGATTAGGAAACATCTGCATCGCCATGTAGCCGGAGTGCAGTACAGCGGAGAGTATGGGTGCGTAACATAAACTCTCCCCTGCATCTGCGCGCACAGGCCGCGCGTGTACTGTACACAATTTTTTGGACTGCCCTACATCTACCGGGCGCCTCCTCCTCCTCACCCCCTCTTGTTCCTCCTCCTCCTCCCATCCTTCTTCGCCGCCCACTCGCGCTTAACCCGCCCGGGCCGCCCCCGCCGTACGGCGAGATGAGCGCAAATACGACGAGGTGAGCCCAAAGTCGACGTGCTTCTACCTGTCGAATCGAGCCGCGCGACGAGGAGCGGACGTTCACGACTGGGCGGCCCACGCTGTAGGCGAAGTAAGTGTTAGCGTTAGCTTGTAGAGAGGGGCGGTTCCACTCTCTCTTCGCCGAGAAGTAAAGGGGGAGGGAAGGGGAGGAGGAGGGGAGAAGAGGAGGGGAGAAGGGAGGGAGGAAGGGAGAGCACAAGGTAAAGAGCAAGGGAGATCGCAAAGGAGGGCGGGCGGAGGGAATACGCCGCCAATACGCGGAGGGGAGGGGAGGGCTGCTCAGCCAGGCCAGCAGCGAGCACGACGGGAGCGGCGCCTGCGTGCGCATCAGCCGCCCGCCGCATCGCTCGCGAGAAGCGCGCTGCTGCCCGGCAAATCCACGTATCGGCGGCGGACGGGGCGGGGAATATAGAGGGTGGGGGAGGTGGGGAAAGGAGGACGATGGGCACGGCGTGCACGATGCCGAGAGGGGGGGGATGTGCATAATAACGAGGATAGGGTGGAAAGGCAAGGAAGTCGCAAAAAACTGATACGGGCGAGGGCTAGGGCCTTAGGGCATGGGCAAGGATAGCAAGGGAAGTAGTGTGCGGATGGGAGAGACGGGGGGAGGAAGCGGGGTGGGGCGGGAGGCTAGGGGAGATGTGCTTCGGGAGGAAGAGGAGGCGCGAAACGACGATGGAGGAATAAAAGCTGGAATAATCGCTAAAAGGGGGGAAGCGGGGCAGATGGAAGATGGAAGTGAAGGTGATAAGGACGAAAGCGAGGATACATGGCGGAGAAAATGGGCAGAGAAAGAAGCACACAGCGGAGGACAGCGAAAGGAGGGAAAAGCGACGCAAAGAGGGCACCCAGAGGCGAGATGTAGGTGAGGTGTGAGATGTGAGGAGGGATGGGTGGTAGCGAAAGTAGAGGAGCCTGGCAGCGAAGGAGGGGGAGAAGGATAAAAAGGGAGGGGGAAGGTACCCGACGGAGAGAAGAGGGTGTAGGTAAGGGTTTTGATAGCGGAGTAGAGATATAGACGAGAAGGGCGAATGAGATGGAAAAGGGAGGATAGCGAGACCATTTGGAACAAGGTATGACGGGGAGGACTTGGCAGGGAGCAGGGGGCGGAGGCATGTGGTGAGATGGAGCGAGGAAGGTGCAAGGACGGACGAGAATGGCCGGGGGAATGACCAAAAGAAAAAGAAAAAGAAAGGGCACACAACTCACCCAATGTGGCGCGAGCGGATGAGCGTGCGGGGGCAGTGGATGCTCTTCGCAAGGCCGCTCTTAAAGACCTGGGTCTGCAGCCTGCGCTCCAAGAAGTCCTCGATCTTGAGCGCGAAGACACATGCGCGACTCGTCAAGCACATCGATGCGCACGAGACGGCGGATAAGTGCGTTGCCCTCGAAGAGGCGCTTCGGGACCTTGCCATCGAGCTCGAGCAGCTTAGCTCATGCGTGGCACGCCGGATCTTGGACAGGATGAGCGCGATACGCCAGATCTCGCGCTTGTTGCGCAAGCCGTACTCGCCCGCGAGCTGGGTGCGAGATTCGTTAGGAAGGTAGGTAACGAGATGGACAAGTTTCACCCACAAGTCCTATCTTCGAGGTTTGTTGCTATATTCCGCGGGTGAAGATGAATCCATGCTGGAGGCAGGAGGCGAAGAGGTTAAGCCCCGAATTGATGCGCTTCCCGGAGTTGGGGTCGGAGCTTCAAAATCGGTTCTCCTTCTTTGCCACCGCATCCTCCGTCGCTATTCGACTTTCAGCTCAATGGCGTCCGTCGCCAACCTCCACGTGCGTATCGAAGAACTATCGTTGGCCATAACACGCCAAAAAGCGATCCTCCGAGACCTAGAAAAGGCCAAAAGCGATGTTCAGAGCGATCTCAATAGCATCCTCGACCCAATGGCAAAGTTGCCGGTGGAAATATCGTCGGACATATTTATGCGCTGCCTCTCCGACGATGCCATCCCTGCTCCTGATCCGACAGCCGCCCCCCTGCTATTCCTGAACGTATGCCGTTCATGGAATACAATCGCCATTTCCACTCCCTCGCTGTGGGCTGGTATCCACCTTGAATCCCCACGTGCTGAGCTCATGAAGCTCTGGCTGGCTCGAGCACGTAGCCACCCACTCTCGATCTCACTGCATGGAAACCTCGATCCAGACATGCGCCACTTGGTGCAACAAAATGCTCGCCATGTGCAGACTCTAGAGCTGTACTTCCCGTACGGAAACCAACTCCAAGAGCTGACGACACCCCTCCCGTCCCTCCAAACATTGATTCTTGGCCAAGGTCGGGACGAAGGAGATGAACTAGACTCTTACTCTCGCACTGCCAATGAATGCGTAGAGATGTTACGTGCTGCCCCGCATCTCGTCCACTGTACGTTTCGTGGGATCTTCTACCACGCAACCTCGCCCGGCAATTCCGAGTTGAGACATCCCAATCTCAAACACCTGGTTATTGGGGGACCGGGCCGTGTGAGCAGCGCGCATATTTTGCGCTCTCTCACACTGCCCGCCATGGAAAGCCTCGCTATTTCTCACCTGGACATCCGCCCTCATGACTTCCTGGATTTTTTAACTCGGTCCTCCGCGCCTTTGAAATCATTGGAGATGGGGATCGAGAATTGGTTGAGCCCGATGGTGGAAAGGCTTCTTCAGCTTCTCCCCGTTCTGACGGACCTGCAGCTAGAATTCTCGGACACCAAACTTTCCCCCTTCCTCGAGATCCTGGCCACTGGCCATGGCTCTCCTGTGCAGTTACTTCCCAACCTCTGCCACCTGACAGTTCGCGGGTATCCCCTTGATCGGGCTAAATACAAGAAGCTCGTTACCCTACTCTCAGCACGACGTGCATCTCGCCCGCCGATAAAAAGCTTTCGTGGTACATGGTGGTCCATGATGCAAGGCCACACCATTGACGCCGACATCCGCGTTGCCCTGCAACAGCTTGTAACAGATGGCATGGAAATTCACATCGGTACGGTGGCAGAAAGGTTAATCTAACGGCGGTGGCCCCAAACTGTGCTCGTCGCATATGAGCTATGATTGTCCTTATTCTTCTGTTTGTCTCGCCCCCCCCACGTTCGCTGCTACATGTGTGTCTAGACAGTACCAAGTCAAGTATATGTTCAGGGCCTCATTGTGGTAAACTTCACAGTTCAGAAGCCACTGGAACTCGCCATTAGCGTCGAAAAATATACGCAATACAAAAAGCATACTGGCACTCTTCTTCGCGAGAATAGGACGACATGGTGCCTCTTCTCCTGCTTTACCCTTCATTTTGTTCTTCGTTTGAATCGGGATCAAACGGTGATTTCGGCAATTGGGACCGGTGGCGGTGCTCACCTCAGGCTCTTTTGCTCCTGGTCGCGCAACCCCGTTTTCAAAAGTCTCAACCTGTGGCTTGGCTACATTCTTCTCTTCAAATTCAAATTGCTGGGCCTTGCATCTCGTGTAGGCATCTTCGGCAATCCCCCAATCGCAATCCAACTTAGTCTGTCAGAGCTTGTGATTCGTATTCGCAACCTCCTCGACTCGGACTCCAACGCACCGTTGCCGCAGAGGTTAGTGATCCGCGGAGGCTTTTCATGAAGCGCGATAAAAATCCGTTCGATAAAAATACGCTCCCAGCCCGATGCCGAAGCGCGCGGCTCGCAATCCCAGGAGTGTCAGTTTGGTGTCAGTCGTTCTTCAGCTAGTGGATAACCAGGATATACTTGCCACGAGATGGGCGCCTACGCCGTTGAACAGGATACCAGAAACTCTAGAGGGAATGCATTTGTTTCCTGGCTACGTGTACGATCGCTCGTCACTCACGGAGAGCTAGGATTTGCATCAACGGAGGGTCCGTTGCGGATCGGACTGGCTCAAGATGGATGCAGCATCCACGAGAGAATCAACGTCACTCCTACCTCTTTTACTGGTTCGCTCTTCGGGGAGCCCCTGATGCCCGAGCCCAAATGTCGTCTGCGCCATCGTCACCAGGCGTTCCAATTTATTCTTTACGGCCCTTCGCCGAGTCATGTCAGAATCCATGGACGAGCATATAAACCGGCATGGGCTCTCGGGAACAGCATCCAGCATTTCAGAAAGCTCCTAAATTCAACCTCAACAACTTCAGCTCGTAATGTCCACCACATCTACCCAAACCCAAACCACAACTACAACCGCCCCCGTGCGCGCACCGCTCGACTGCTCGCTCAACGTGGCCGAGATCATCGACCTGCATATCAAGCAAGTGCATCGCGGGGCGGCGTATGCATTCACAGACGGCGCGGGCGGCATAACGGAGGTCAGCCAGTTCGAGTTCAGCAGGGCGGCGCACCGCGTCGCGCACCTCCTGCGGCCGCAGCGCCGTGGCTCGGAGGGGCAGGTCCTGGCCATCGCCGCGCTGACGGACGCCCTGCTCTACCAGACGCTCATCGCCGGCTGCATCAAGGCGGGCATTATTGTATGTTTCCACCATTCACTCCCAAGCTTGTCCTTATTTTTCTGTTCACCAGCCCTTCCCGGTTTCGCATCGCAACTCTGCTGCCGCGGTGCTCCATCTCCTTCGGACCACCGGCTCGCACCGGCTCCTGACGACTAAGGGCTCGCTCGGCCATCTGATCGGCGCTGTGGACGCCGAATTGGCTGCGCAGAGCCCGCCGTATGAGCTCTCAATCGAGGAGATCCCCCTCCTAGGACAAGTCTACCCGCATCTCGGCCACGAAACCATAGAAGATCCCTTTATTCCGTATCCCAGCCCCGCTGCCAGAACATCACTAGACGCCGCCGCCCTGTACCTCCATTCCAGCGGTACGCTCCCTTCTCACTTCCTTCCTCCCTATAAACTGATTTTTTGGGGGGATTAGGTAGCACAGGCTTCCCGAAATCTATTCCCGAGACCCATAGAAGCATCATCCATTTCGCAGCCCTCGGTTCGTTTCCCTTCCGTGCGTTTCGCGATAGACTCACGCCGCGGCAGATACACTCACCGACCTAGTCGATATATCCCCGCGCCATGCGGTCGGCGCGCTCCCTGCCTTCCATGGGCTGGCGTTCTTTTCCCAGCTGATATATCCCCTGCTCACGGGCGGGACTGCGTGCATATATCCGCCCTCCACGGCGAGCGAGTATGTTGTTCCCGTCGTCCCAACGCCGGAGAACGCGCTGGAGAACGCGCGCAAGGCGAACGCGACGGGGGTGATGGCGGTCCCGGCGATGATTATGGAGTGGCAGTCCCCGGAGGATGTCGCGTATCTCAAGACGCTTAACCTCCTCGTACTTTCTTCTAATTATACACAATCCTAGTCCGCTGACAAATCCTCGTTTCCAGTCATATTCCGGTGGGCCTCTAGCCTCTAGAGTCGGCGATGCGCTGTTCAGCCAGGGCGTGAAGATCGTCCCGGTATACGGCGCCACCGAGTGTGCGTATCCCGTAGTTTCATCCGAAGCTTCGCTGTATATTGATGAGCGCTGCTTTCACTGCCAGTTGGAGCGTCGAACATGCTCAAGATGCGCCAAGCTGAGATCGACGCCGGAGAGTGGGTGTGGATGCACTTCAGTAGCCGGGTGAATATCCGGTGGATTCCCCTGGGCGACGGAACGTTCGAGTGTCAATTTTTGGTCAGTTGGCCTTTTTTTATGTTGTTGCTTTGCCGAGCTCACGGGATGGTTGAATTCAGACGGTCCCTGAGACCCACCAAGTCTCGGTCGAGAATCTCCCCGACGTGATGGGATATTCAACTAAAGATTTGTTCGAGCGACACCCTACGAAACCCGACCTCTTCAGAATGTGGGTCCAATAAATTCAGGATTCAGGTGGCGTTACTTACGATTTTTCGTGAAGCGTTGGCCGGCTGGACGACGTACTGATCATGGCCAATGGAGAGAAGACTGTGCCTGGGCCGATGGAGGACGTCATGATGGCCAACCCACTCATCAAGGGCGCGGTCATGTTCGGGCGCGAACGCAACCAGGTCGGCGTCCTCATCGAGCCGAATCCACAGTATAAGCTCGATCCCCAGGACGAGCGGCAGCTCGCAAAATTCCGGAATTCAATCTGGTGGGTCACAATATTCACTGGCAGGAAGTAGATACTGATGCACGATTCAGGCCTGTCATAGAAGAGGCTAACGAGGATGCTCCTGCATTCGCTCGAATCTACAAGGAGATGATTTTGGTGACCGAACCGGGCAAGCCGATGGCGCGCGCTCCTAAAGGCACAGTCAATAAGAAGGCGACGATCGCATTGTACACAGAAGAAATCGAGGCGCTGTAAGTACCAATTTCCTTTGGCATTGCCCCTATAGCTGACCCGCATTTTAATAGTTATGACACAATCGAGGCCAGCGGCAATGCGGCCAGCGACATAGAGCCTCCCTCATCGTGGACCTCTCAAGATCTCGAGCCGTGGCTTGCGAAGCACGCGAGTTTACTCGCAGAGCGCGATATCCGTGGCGGCCATGACCTCTTCGACCAAGGATTCGACAGCCTGAACGCCACCTTCTTGCGACACCGCATTGTTGGCGCGCTGAAGAATTCTGGGGATGATGCAGCGAAAGCTGCGGTCCCAAAGATCCCGCAGAATTTCGTCTATTCTTACCCGTCTATCGAGGAGTTGGCCAGTGCGGTAATAAATCTCCTGGTGTCCGGCAGTTCAAGTACAGATGCTGGGCACAAGGCCGCCGTCGGAGAAATGATCACAAAGTACAGCCAAGGGTTCGACGAAGTCCTCGCTCAACGGAAGTCGGTTTCTTCGTCGGGTGGGGCAGTGGTGCTTCTGACGGGCTCGACGGGAGGCCTGGGCTCGCATCTCCTCGAGATGCTTCTCAACCTTGCTTCGGTTGAACGCGTCTATGCATTCAACAGAAAGGGCAGAGCTTCGTTATCTAACCGACAGAAGGATGCCTTCGTTGATCGTGCTCTGGATGTCAATTTGCTGTCCTCCGAGAAGCTGGTGTATCTCGAAGGCGATACGTCGAAGCCGGATTTGGGAGTACCTGCGGATGTTTACACAAGGGTATGTTGAACTCTCTCGTTCGTAAAGATCTTGGGCTGAGTTTTTATTGCAGCTTCGCGATACGCTTACAGTGATCATCCACAATGCCTGGACGCTCGACTTCAACAAGTCGCTATCGACATTTGAGCCTCATGTCAAAGGAACCCGCAATCTTATTGATTTAGCGCGCGGATCGCCAAATGCTTCCAGTGTCCGCTTTTTGTTCACGTCGTCCATCGGTTCCGCGCAGGGGTGGGATCAAAAGCTCGGACCTTTCCCCGAAGAACTCCAGCTCGATGCAGATGTCGCTGTCGGCAGCGGTTATGGTGAGAGTAAATATGTCTCGGAGCGGGTGAGCAGCTTTCGTCTTTCGGGTTGCTCTTGTCCTCATGTATTTCTTAGATTCTGGCAGCGTCCGGTCTGCAAGGAACCTCGTTCAGGATCGGCCAGGTCAGCGGGGCGGCTACCAACGGCGCTTGGTCGACCACCGACTGGGTCCCCGCCCTTGTGAAATCCAGCATCGCGCTCGGAAGCTTCCCTTCCAGTCCATCCGGTGTCATAGCATGGATAACTCCGGAGGCGGTGGCTCGCACTATTGTCGACGCAGCGCTGTGCATGGAACGCCCACCGTTTGCGATCAACCTGGTCCACCCGCGGCCCGTATCCTGGGACACGATCATCTCGAGCATGGCCCGCATCGCAAATCGTAAGCTCATACCATTCACGGATTGGGTCCATCAGCTCGAGACACGCGCTGCCCGCGCAACGCCCGAGGATATCAAGAATATCGTACGTTGCTTTTCCGAGATGGCCGACCTATCTTGGTACTGACATTCAATTTCAGCCCGGTATCAAGCTGCTTGACTTCTTCACCGCGGTGACGGCCGGTGGTGGGAGTACCGAGTTCTCCACTGTGAAGGCCCAGGAGCTCAGCGATGCCATGCGGTCTGTGGAGCCTTTGGGCCCGGAAGACGTCAAGCGGTGGATACAGTATTGGAGCAACGAGGGGTTTATTAGTATTGCTTAATCGAATTAGACTGCACAAGTTGTATACGAGTAGTATTTTTTTTAAAATTACAACCCAGTTCAATATTGCAAAGACAAGAGTAACCTACTCCTTACCGGGATCTGCGCGCCTTCATCCAAAAGTCAAAGTGCGCTCGATTTCCATTCGTATTACAAGTCCGAAGCACAAACAGCATCGCGTTGATAACTATGGGATTTTTACATTTTACATATTTTTTGGTGCTTTACACCGTCCGCAGTAGAAGGTCCCTGTTTTCTCGTTTTAGACTTTTCGCTTGTTTTGGTGTCTTTTCTTTCTTTTCCTTCCGTCGCACCCGCGGATGTATCCTCGTCGTCCGCGCACTTTCTATCTGGGTTTTCGGTTTTCTGTGCTGCCCGCCCTCAGACTTAGTTGACCCTGCGCAGCTTGTCCGCGAACCGCTGCCGCGTCGAAATGTTCTGCTTCTTGCGGTCGAGGAAGCGGTACTCCGGCACCTTCTTAAGCGGCGCGCGGAGGATCATGACGATGGAGCCGGTGGCGTCGGTGGCGTAGGCCGTGGTGGGGGCATAAAGCTTGGTGGGGACGAGCGGCGGGGGGTGCACGGCCGCAAAGCCGACGTTCGCAGCGTCGAGGATCGGGGGGTGGGCGCTGAGTGGCAGCGTGCAGGGCCCTGCGCTTGAAGCGCTCGAGTACAAGGTCGAGGGCGCGGGCGCGGGGAGGCCGCTGAGGAGCGGCGGGGTGAACAGGCTCGAGTGGCAGAGCGCTGAGAGGTTGAGCATCGACGGATGAGCAGACACGGGGGGCGGGGGCGGGCTGGCGGGGAGCATGTGCGCGAGTGAGAAGCACTCGATGCTGCGCACGGCCTCCCGCATCTGCGGAATACTCGGACGCGCGGCGGGTTCGGCCGCGAAACACCCGCGGAAGAGGGCGCGTGTGGGGGGCGTGAGGTGGTATCCCGCGAGGAACCCGTCTTCATCTGCACGGAAGGTGCCGAAGGCGGTGTCGGAGGGCTCCGCGACACGCCAGGGGGTCTTGCTGGTGACGAGACTAAAGAGAATGACCCCGACGGCCCAGAGGTCAGACTGGCGGGGGGAGTATGAGACACGCGTGTGTGGGGTGGAGTCTGCGCATTCTGCGAGCGGGAGATGTCAGCGTCGTGAGTGGGACGATGAAAGGAGGGAGACGAACCTGGGCTCATGAACGCGAGGGTCCCGCATCTGAAGACCTGCGACTCGTCCTCCTTCGTCGCCATACCAAAATCTGCGAGCCGGATGCCGGTGCCCGCGGAATTGCAGAGGAGATTCTGTGGTTTGAGGTCGCGATGGAAGACGCCCTCGGAATGGCACTGCTCGACCGCGTCGAGCACCTCGAAAAACGCGTCTTTGACAAGTGCCGGTCGGTCGACATAGAGGTGACGCTGGGCGAGGGAACGGAGCATGTCGCCGTCATGCAAGTCGAGCACCATAAACACAAACTCGCCGTCCGCCCCGTCGGTGAAAATGTGGTGAAAGGTGACGACGCCCGGCTGGTGTGAAACGTCTCTGTGATTGCGGAACTCGTTCTTGAGAATCGCGACGTCGGTGGAGCCAGGCGCGCCGTTGCGCATGCACTTGACAGCGTAGAATACCGGATCGTCTGAAGATGAAGTCGTATCAAGGGCTTTGTAGACTTTGGCGTATCCGCCGCAGCCGAGAAGTTCAACAAGCTGCAGGTAACCTTCGTCAACGAAGGCTCCTGTGAGATCGGGAAGGCTCTGGGAAGCAGGCGAAGGAGGCATGGAGGTGTGGGGGAGGCGGGAGAGAGGTTTGGGGCGTTAAGTGAAGATTGAAAGGTACTGAAGCAGAATTTGGCACGGAGGTCAACTCGGTGCGAGGTGGTAAGAAGAGAAAAGTAGGGAAAGGAGAAAGGGGGCCCCTCCCAACTATAAGGCGGCGGCAAGAGAAACATCCGCGCGATCATGTCTCAATACAGACGCGGCGGAAGCAAATCCAGTTGTTAGGCTCTTCATGTTTTGCGTCAGCGTAGTTTCCCGGTGAAAAGGCCCGAGATATCTTGCTGAACGAGTGCGGCAAAGTTGAGTGGAGGAAGAAGCGAGAAGCTCGAGTCACGCGCAGTCACGCGCCTGGACGCGTCGTTGGACCAAACACGACACCGTACCGCTGGGCGCCCTGTTTTTTTTTTTGTCTTCTATACCATGAAGATAACGGCGCTGGGAATTAGTCCACATACTCCAAAACTCTGACTCTGTGATTAAATCAGACGTAAACAACAGGCATCGGAAGATTCACGCCGCCGTCACGGGCTTGCGTGTTTTCAAGTGGGAAAGTTATTGATTCATTATTCTTATTATCTTCATGCGTCTCGCTTACGGCGTCACCGCTGTTCGACTGAATTTCAAATGAATGAAGAAATTGGGTTCAATAACGATAATACATAAACAAAGGGCAGGCAAGTTCAGCCTAGTTCTATGTTGGTTCTACGCTATCGGATATTCTCAGGCAGTCGTTCAGCAATCGTTCAGGATGACTATCTACGGGGAGAGAAGTACTTCCTAAAAAGCAAAGGGGAAAAGCCAGCAGAACAGCTTCCACAGCAGCCCCGGGAGCCAACAAATCGCGTAGCACAACAGGACGACGGCCACCATAATCTTGCTCCAGTGTACCAGCGTCCCGCCCAGCGCGCGCGTGCCCTCGTCCTCCTCCCCTACGTATCCTATCCACACCGCCCCAAACAAAGTCTCCGCCTTTGCTTGGTCGATGCTCTCGCTGCTCGCGAGGTCGCCCACAAACCAGCGCGTCGTGGAGCCCTCCTCGCTCACCGGCGTACATTTGTTCTGGAGCGCCGCCGACAGGCGGGGCGCGCGTGTCCAAGACCAGACCGTCAGCGGGCCTCGGAAGTTGCGCGGCAGGTAAATTCGCGTCTGCCCGAATGCCGTGGACGTCTCCATGTAGATGTGTGCAGATGGCGCCGGGGACTATCATTCATAATAGAAAAAAATCAACAGCAAGCCAACTGAAGCACAAAACATGACGTACGAGGCGGAGCGTGAGGTTTCCCGTGGTCGTATTGAACTTGAGATGCACTTGATCTGCTCTACGCTCGGGTTCGCTGTCATAGATGGACCTCCGGCGCTCCTCGTGCGCCGTATTCGGTGCAAATGGGAGGACCTCGATGTCAGCGGCGATCGCGCCGAAGGTGACCGCGAGCTCGAGGTTGGCCTCGAGCGGATCCCAGCTGTACCTCGGCTTTCGGGAGACACAGTCCGGCATGCGTAGGTTGGGGTCCACAGTAACACGCCTTCCGTCGAGGTTAATCGCACCGAATGTGCGCGATACGACAAGGTTATTTCGTGGAGAAGCGAATAGGTGGGCATCAGCGGCATTCGGGCTGGTTTGGGATCGCGGTGGTGGCGACATCTAGGAGAATGATGAGTATATCAACGCAAGGAAGTACTGATACAGACTTGGACTGGAGGTGGAAGCGAATCCGACTCAGAGGACGTTGTCTTTTCTAGGTCTCTGAAGTTGGGCATCGTCGGACGTGGGGTGGGATGGGCGGTAGCAGGCCTAAGCCCTCGGGGACTGTGCCATGGCGTTGCTTTTGAGGAGCAAGTGTCGAGGCTGTGCTATTTAAATTTGGCGCCTAGAGGCGGCGCTGCTGTAATTGAGAACTTACATACATAGAGCACATGCACAGCATTACTGCCATTAAGGAAATTATCACAGCAACCTCTGCTGTGAAGAACTTTCTTCTCCGATCCTGTTGGTCTGTTACGCCATACCCGCAACAGAACGGGCCAACTCATTACATGAAGATGGCTGTAGGCTACGACGGAGATGAATAGGTCTATCTTGTAATTAGAACTCGAACGCACGTACAGGGGTTGAACGTTGCACGGGGAGAGCACAAGCTTGAAGCAGTGAGTAACTTGGCAGTGTGGGAGTAAGATGGCGGTGCTGCACTGCCACTGCTGCTGTTTATGTTATGGCATGCCGAAACAACTGCCGAACACCGCTTGAACTTTGACATTGAACGAAGACAGTATAAAGATACTGCAATCGTAACGTCCTTCGACCCTTCAGATTCATTTGAATAACTCTGCTAGTATATTCCAATGGCCACATCTGAATCCCTTCCACAAGAACTACTGACAAAAATCTGAAAGCTGGCTCTGCCCACTGGCACGCGCGAAGAGGCCCGCCACAGTGGCAACATACCCCTGTTAGAATTTATGCAAGCGGAGATCGCTCCCCAGGGACGATCGGTCTTCCCAGTTGCACGGAGTGATGCGATTGTTGGCATCACCCAATTATGGTAACCAGTGTATCGGCCATTCGGGACGATACACACTTATGCACTAGAATAGTGTATCGGCCACTCGGGACGATACATCTATAGTGTTTCAGGATTATTCTAGACTACGTAGTCAGCGTATTTAGAACGGTATATAAAGGGCCCGCATGTACACTACCTACAAGGTTCGGTCCCCGTCAATTCTACCGTTCCCTCACACTACCTCTCTCACTTGAGGCCTACCTTATTTCTGTCCACTCACCATAATCTCTCAACAGGTTATGGGCCCCGACTCCGACCCTTCCTCCATGTCTACCTCCTCTGCATTTAACCTTCACCAGGTCGTGAAGCTCAAGGACGATGGGCTCAACTGGTTACCGTACAAGGGCTGAATTATATTCGCCCTGAAGGCGCGTAATCTGTACCGACACCTACAGGGCACGGCATGACGCCCCTACGAATACATGCCGAAGGACTTGAACACACTGGGCAGTCCTCTTCTGCTGGAAGATAGGACCACTGTTGCCACGGCAGCGCAGATCGAGGAGAATGAGAAGAGGGTGGATGCTTACGAGCAAAAGGAGGCTCAAGTGGTCCAGCAGATCGTGAGCACAGTCAACGACCGGATACTGTTGCTAATTCAAGAGCTGGACTCGCCAACTGCCGCACAAGTTTGGACGCTTGTCTGCGGCGAGTACGAGGCGAAGAGCGAGCTGGTCGTCTCGGACAGACGACAACGGCTACAGGACCTGCGATGCGACGAGAAGGGCGATGTTATTGCCCATCTTGATCGCATGCGGGCACAGCGCAATGCTTTGGCTTCATTGGGAGCCAAGGTCGAGGACAAGGACTTTATCACAATAATTCAGGGCTCCATGCCCGAATCCTATCGGTCCACCCTCACCACCATTGTCACCACCTCATGTATCGCCAAGGTCACATTGACTCCAAACGAGTTGATTAACCACTTAACGGAAGAAGCGGAGCACCGCTCTCTCAAAGCAAAGGCCGATGAAGAACATGCTCAAGAGGAGAACTCCGCCTATTATTTGGGAACCAGAGAGTCGAAGAAGAAATGGGATAGATCCGGAGGCCGGGGACGGTTTCGCGGAGAAGGAGGGCAACATTCCAGAACGAGATGCTTCAACTGTGACCAGGAAGGTCACATCAAGTCGGATTGCTGGCGCCCGGGTGGAGGAAAGGAAGGACAGGGACCGAGGCAGAAGGGGAGGAAAGGCGCTCACCATGCTCATGGTGCAGCCCCCATGAACGTCGCATTCACCGCCTACAACGACACCGTGTTTATGGCTTCGGACAGCCAGGCCGATCAGCTCA
The DNA here is from genome assembly GCA_029289555.1 of Mycena latifolia. NCBI lineage: Eukaryota > Fungi > Basidiomycota > Agaricomycetes > Agaricales > Mycenaceae > Mycena > Mycena latifolia. The sequence goes on along the minus strand of JARJLE010000041.1, from coordinate 693,831 downwards.
TTGACTCTGGCGCAACTTCACATCTTTGCCCTGACAAATCACGATTCAAGAATTATACCAACATCAAACCCATTCCGATTCACACCGCAGATGGACTTTCGTTCAATGCGATCGGACGAGGAGATGTGGAGACGGAATTGCCGAATGGGAATCGGACAACAACTGCAACATTAAAGGATGCACTCTATGCTCCTTCGATGCCGTTTACCCTCATTTCGGCCAGTCGACTCGACAGCGCAGGGTACAGCCTTACCATCGGAAATGGTAGGTGTACAATTGAATCCCCCGAGTTAGGGATCATTGGGAGGATTCCCATGTCGAACGGACTTTACAAGATTCCTCGATGGGCTCATGCAGCAAGTGCATTGGAGCATACCGCTTCGACCGTGATGGATATGGCGAACGCGCCTGGTGAAAGAACAGCGAAGGCCAGCAAGGCGAACACGTCCAGGGGAGCCGCTCATGCGAGGGACGCATTAGAGCATACCACTTCGACCGTGATGGATACGGCGAATGCGCCTGGTGAAAGAACAGCGAAGGCCAGCAAGGCGAACACGTCCGGGGGGGCTCGTGCGAGGAACGCACTGGAGCAGAATTCAACCGCGTTGCATGTGATGGATATGGCGAGCGCGCCCGGTGGAAGAACAGTGAAGGCCAGCAAGGCGAACGCGTCCGGGGGAGCCGCTCATGCGAGGGATGCATTGGAGCATACCGTCTCGACCGTGGACGATACGGCGAGGACGTCCGGTGCAAGAACAGGGAAGGTTGATATGGCGAACCCGTCTGGAGGAAATTTTGTGAAGGCCGACAAGGCGGATGCATTCCGGGGTAATACAGTGACGGCCGGCGAGCCTAGCGCCCCGAAGAACAGTCCTGCGAAGGCCATTACGGCGGACGCCCCAATGGGACGAGCGACAGCTGAATCAGCCAATGCAGCAAGAGCGAAGTTCACACTCACCAAACTTCACCGATGCTTAGGCCACATATCGCCGGTGGCAGCCCGGGATATTGTCAGGCTAGGGATGGTGGAAGGAATCGATTTGGACATGCACTCCGAAGCAGAGTTCTGCGAAGCATGTGCCAGAGCGAAGGCCACAAAGCGATCTTTTCCAAAGACTCGGACCACCAGGGCGACGAAATACGGCGAGCGTGTCTACGCCGATGTCTGGGGACCAGCACAAGTCGCAACAATCAACGGGAAGATCTACTACGTTTTGTACACCGACTGCAGTTCGCGTGAAACGGAATTGTACCTAATGGCCAGGAAGAGCGACACATTCGAGGCTTACCTGGAGTACGAAGCCTGGGTATTCCAGCACCGCGGAGGTGTTATCATCGGAATCCTCGATGTGGATGTCCGAGAAAAGAAGCTCAGAGGTGCTAGGATCGGCATCCTCGATTCGGATAGAGGGGGAGAATTCTTGTCGAAGAAGTTCACCGCTCATCTGAAGCACAAGGGAACCGTGCGCCGTCTTAACGTGCACGATTCGCCTCAGCAGGAAGGCGTCGCGGAACGTCTCAACCGGACGCTACTGGACCACACCCGCGCAATGATTATTGCATCGGGCCTTCCCAAGTTCATATGGGGAGAAGCAGTCAACCACTCATATTGGTTGAAAAATCGGACCTCAACTAGGGCTTTGGTCAAGAAAACCCCTATCGAAGCCACTACGGGGGACAAACCCAATTTGTCAGACATCCACGAGTTTGGATGCAAAGCTTGGGTGCACCAGGAACACACCAAGAAGCTCGATGATCGAGCATTGGAGGGGAGATTTGTTGGATTCGACAAGGAGAGCAAAGGCTACCGCATTTATTGGCCGAAGAAACGCACAGTCATGGTGGAACGGAACGTCAGATTCAATGCAGCTCATATACTTAAATAAACACGTTAAAATATGGGATAATCCCAGAGGCCTAATGCGTTGGCTCTGGGATCTTTCCCGCACAGCCACAGGGTCCATATTTGGACAGAAAATAAAGGTGAAACAACTGCCAAAAGAGAGGATTGAACCCAAGACCTCCAGCTTATATAATAAGATCAGACTATTGCTAAAGAACCACTACACTAAGGAAGCTATACAAAGCTAATTTGTGTTCCCAGTTAGGGTAAGCTTACACTTACCCTAACTGGGACTGTTACTCACAGCTAATACCCAGACCTAGGGCAGCAAGCTGCCCTAGGTCTTTGAAAGTTGTTTTTCACTGCTTATTATGTGCTTTTGAGTGTTTTTAACCCTAACCAACCTAACCATCAAAGCTTATCATTCTCCCTCAAATACTTTTTTACAATATACCTTGTTCCTAACCTGAACCAACCCTAACCACTAACCTCTAACACTAACCTCTAACCCAAACCATTAACCTGGCCCCTGAGGGGGCCCTAAGGGTGGTTAAACAAGCTATTTCTTAGTTGGTGTGGCCTAGGTATAGCCCTGTATATTTATTTTGCTGTATAGCTTGTTTAATATAGTGGGTTCCTTGCACTCTTTGTATAAAGTGGTGCAATGTAAAGGTTTTGGGTTCGATTCCGGGGGCAAGTATTCTTTTATTATTTCTCTTTCGGGCCTTTGCCCTCGGCAGAAGCCGAAAATCGTATCCCAGAGTCAACGCATTAGCCCTGTGGGATTTATCCCACAAACAACGCGTTGTTTCGACATTATAAGGTGCTCAATCCAGACGAAATCCTCATCGGTAATGTCCAGTCCGAGGGGGAGAATGTGGAGATTATCGTCCAGGACATCACCGACGACACCCCGCTTAAACCGTCCCAAATCGCCGCTCTCCCCGAACCCCCTACCAACGAGCCGGAGATCCCCGAGGAGGACTCTGGGCCAGAAGACGAGGAGCCAGGACTCCCTACGAAATTGCCACGACGCGACGGATTGATCGAACCCGAGCCAAATACGGGCCGAGGCTTCCGAGTGCACAAACCGACGAATTTCGCCGATCTGCACCATGGTCGTGTGGCTGCCCATGCAAGTGAAGGACTTGCAGTGGAGGAGATGCATAGGCACCCGAACATCGAGTTCGCGATGGTCACCTATGGGACTCCTGGAGCAGAACCCAGAACCGCTCGCAAAGCGCTCAATAGCGTGCAGAGTCAGCAGTGGGCTGATGCAATTGACGAAGAACTTACCCAGCTCGAGAAGGCCAATGCATGGGAGATTGTCAAATGCCCGGCTGGAGCGAACGTTCTGCGATCGCGTTACGTGTTCAAGACAAAATTGGACAGCAACAACGAAGTCGCGCGTTACAGAGCAAGATTTGTTGCGAAGGGCAACACACAGGTGTTCGGCATCGACTACACCGACACATACGCCCCAGTGGTCCGATTGGCAACGCTCAGAGTAATACTCGCGTTGGCCGCGCAGAGGGACTGCGAAATCCACCACATGGACGTGAAGAGCGTGTACCTCAATACCGAGATCAAGGAGACGGTTTACATGAAACCACCAGAAGGTTATCTCGAGGGCAAGGACAAATTCCGCGGCCTAACACAGACAGAACTTAAAGGGTTCGTGCTGCTGTTGAAGAAGGCTTTATATGGGACCAAGCAGGGCGCGCGGGGCTGGTACATGAAGCTGGCAGAGGTGATGAAGTCCATGGGATTTCGCATCTGCAGCTCAGACCAAGCTGTGTTCATAAAGGGTGAAGGGGAGGAGATGGAGATTATCGCGGCTGCAGTGGACGACTTAACCATCGTCGCAAACTCAATCGTCCAGATTGAACGGATCAAGATGCAGCTCCATTCGAACTTCGAGATGATGGATTTGGGAGAGGTCTCCTGGTTGCTTGGAGGGGACATCCGACGCAACAGGCAAGCCCGCACATTATCGATTGGGCAGGAAGCCTTCATCGACACCATCCTCGCTCGATTCGGACTCACCAACGCGAAATCGGTCTCGACACCAATGGAACCGGGTACAATGCTTGTACCGGAACAATCCCCCACCACACCACACGAAATCACCGACATGCAGGAGATACCTTACCTCGAAGCGTTGGGCTCTCTCATGTACGTGTGCCAAGGAACACGATTTGACATCATGCACGGGGTATCGATGTGCTCGCGATTTATGCACAACCCCGGGAAAGCACATTGGCAGGCCGTCAAATGGATATTCCGGTACCTCATTGGGACACGGAATCTACGGCTGCATTTAGGGGGAGAGGACACTACTCTCCTGGGATATTCGGACGCGGACCACGCCTCACAAAAGGATCGACACTCCATCTCTGGATTTGCATTCATGATCGGAGGCTGTGTCACAGCAAGCTCGAAGCGCCAACCAATAATTGCGCTTTCCAGCACCGAGGCCGAATATATCGCGATGACGCATGCCGCGAAGGAAGCCATTTGGCTGCACGCACTGATCGGAGAATTATTCATTCCCATCACCGTCCCGACACCACTCAATTGCGACAACCAGTCGGCAATCGCTCTGTTGAAGGACAACCAATTTCACGCGCGCACAAAACACATCGATCTACGCTACCACTATATTCGCGAGACGATTGAAGACCAACAAGTGTCAGTCCCCTACTGTCCAACCGAGGAAATGACAGCGGACATATTCACCAAGGCACTGGCTCGACCGAAGCTCAAATATTTTATTCAGAAGCTCAGGTTGCGTTGCGCTTGAGGGGGAGTGTTGGAATTTATGCAAGCGGAGATCGCTCCCCAGGGACGATCGGTCTTCCCAGTTGCACGGAGTGATGCGATTGTTGGCATCACCCAATTATGGTAACCAGTGTATCGGCCATTCGGGACGATACACACTTATACACTAGAATAGTGTATCGGCCACTCGGGACGATACATCTATAGTGTTTCAGGATTATTCTAGACTACTTAGTCAGCGTATTTAGAATGGTATATAAAGGGCCCGCATGTACACTACCTACAGGGTTCGGTCCCTGTCAATTCTACCATTCCCTCACACTACCTCTCTCACTTGAGGCCTACCTTATTTCTGTCCACTCACCATAATCTCTCAACAACCCCTCCTTAATCAAGGACCATGGGCACTAGCACGCGTCTGCGGACGATGGAGGGCAACAATGCTTGATAGTCGGGACATGTGGTCGCACCTGTTCATCTCTATTGCGCAGGGCAGTGCATCCTGGGTCAATTACCCGATTGCACTCGAAGAGCAGATAGCTCGCGCAGGAAAGTACCCGCTACGCGTCACTTTAATTTCCGAGGAAGAACCAGGCTACACAATTGCCAAAATATTCAACGCTATTGTGCACTCCTGTGCACGCTGAGAGACGCTCGAGCTTTTCTCCGAATGGGCTTTGTGGACGACGGCCTTGTGCCGCATGCGGAACAATATCCCGCTCTTGCGCGAGATCAACATCTACGCCAAAAGCGACTCGGAGACAGACAGGATATGCAGACCTCGGGATGGACATTTTCGAGTTTGGGCCCTCCCTACGGCTCGTCCGAATCACTGAGCCGCCAGTCGACAACCCTATGGATTACGGATGTGATACTCCGTTCGGCAACTGCATGTGATCGTTTCGCTCATCAAGGTCATCCTTCGAGCACCTATTCCCGTGGGCCCAGCTGACGCACTGCGAGGGTCAATGTGCAGACAGAGGAGTCCCCCTTCACTTCAATGCGCTTTGCTTGTCCCCACCGAGCTCGTGCGCTTCATGTACCTGAGAAGCTTATCCTAAGCGTCTGTGCAACAGCCGGTCCCCTGCTCGACCGCGTTGTCATGCCAGCCCACCAAGATTTCTTTATCCAGGCGTCCCCGGCGGACTTCCACCACATCGTCTCCCTCGTCCAGGGCTCCCAATGCTCTCTGCGCAAGTTTTGGGTCAACACAGCGCCAGATTCAATGCACTACCGCCAAATCCTGCTCGCTAACGCCGACATCATCGAGGGAGGGATCATGAACAATGTCACCAACGTGATACCAAGCCTGTTCGTCGATGCTGCGGTCCTGCTCGTCCCCCGCCTTCGCAGGTTCTCCATCCACCACGAATTCGACCTCAACATGCGCAGTGTCCTAGATATGGTCTGGGGGCGCATCAGCGCTGGGCTGGAGCGGCTCTGCATCACGACACGCAGAAGCGTGTTCGAGGTACCGGACGTTTTCTGGGTCCATGTACTATTTCGCGCTGGGAAGCTGGCCACCTTACAGTCTTTCGTTTATCAGGCGCTTCTTTCAAGGCATTTCCGAGGGTCGAAGAGGTCTAAATTGTAGGCGCACATCCTGTGAACAGATTGACATAACTTGCACCAATTATGGTGATACTTTGAGCACTTGGCGAATTTATTTCCGGCGGAAGTCCCAAAAGGGGAATTGACAGGCTACCTGGCCACGGGCCTACGTCCGTTGCTAGTGCTCTGTCGATGACTTCTCAGTGCATAATCACACTCAATGGACCCAATTGGTCAATTCCAAACATTAATTGCAACACTAAACCTATATAATACGGAAGTGGGAGATGCTTATGAGGAGCGGGCCAGGTAGCGGGATCAGTTGCGCTGATCAAATGAGCGCCGTGTAACAGCTAGAGGGCATGGATGGCCAAAATAAATTACGACAGGCCTGATACGATGTAGATGAATGTATCTGGAGTGGTGGTTCCATCCCTGTACCTTGCGGCTAAGAACCCGGCATTTAAACTTTCTGCATGGTGAAAAATGGCAGTTTGCTGTAACCGACAGCAGTGCGGAGTGAATTAAATCAATGAAATGTTACTCACCTGCTCAAAGTGAGTCATTGACCTTCTATTGGACCCTCCTAAGGTCCCGAGGCGATAGTAATACCGGTTGGTCCACGCGACGCTCGTTGATAGGGACAACTTGAAAGGAATTTCTTGTCAACTCTGCGGTTTATTGACCCAATCTTAACAGGAAGAGGGCTGTTGGTGAGCTGGGATGTTTATGAGGAGGAAGCCTGCCTTGAACAGGTTCGAACGAGCCCACGACGTCGTGGATTGAGGCAGAACTGATTAAGTTCTCAGCGTGATTTGTTGTGGGTCCCGGATCAGAATTAAGGGAAACGCAGGAATCGGGGGAAAACTGTTGATCGCCGCCGCCTAGCTGGTGATCACATCATCGGAAGTTTCTGAAACTTGGTGTCGAACAACGTCCAACATCCCTCTTGATATTCCAATACTCACATCTCACTTTGGTTTGATGGTTCTATTGCTATAAGAGAAGTGGCCAGCTTCCCCATGTGGCCAGCTTCCCAGCGCGTAATAGTACTGGGGCTGAAACAGATGGGGATACAAGTTCAGATCAATGCAGACGCCTATATACTTGGAGAGTACCGATGATACGGGCGTACTCGAAATCATATTCAAGTTGTGTGTTCAACCCATCCATGCGACTTGAACAGACTGGAACCTAGACTCGTGACCAGTCTGCCTACAAGGAGCAAAAAAATGAGGTGAGCTCTTTGCCGTAGGCAGACTGGTACAACTCGGAACAAACAATAGACCTGGGCCCGGAGTTTGAAATTTTGGGTGGTGCCGATCACGCCGATCACCGGGGCTCGGTCCGATAGGGAGTTTATCAATCAAACTGAGGTCGACGCTGTGGCCCCTGGAGCTTATACATTAAAATTCTGAAGAGACAGAAGTCAGGATATAACTCCTACAATGAAGTCCTCAACTTTGAGAAAATGATAATAATCAAATTTGAGGCCAGGGCGGGGGTCACAAGAAAAATTCAAACTCCGGGCTCAGCCCAATTGATCGTTCCGAGTTGTACCAGTCTGCCTACGGCAAAGTCCTTTTTGCCATTCGTAGGCAGACTGGTAACGAGTCTAACTGGAACCTTGTTTTGAGGATTTGAAACATCGTTCAGCCTGGATTGCTTTAAGCACTAACATCCTTATCTCTGAAATTTCTTAGAAATTGGGCTTAAGTGTGTACATACGTCCCATAATAACTGTGACAGGAAGTGGGAGTGAATAAAACCGCGCTTCCGGTCATTTAAGCACCGCCACTGATACGCTTCACGGTGTGTCACGGCGCGTGGCCGAGTGACTCCGTGACAGCGCCTCCTCTTATCGCTCACTCCGCCCACTTCAGATCCAGAAAATGCAAGAAGCAACAGAATTCGAATCAGATCCAGCAGATCTGGAGGACGAGGAAGAGGAGCAAATCGACGGAGACCTCCGTGAAGACCTCGAAGCCGCCCTCTCCGCCGACTTCGCATTTACCGGCAAATACGCGCACCACTCCGTCCTCGAAGGGGCGCCGCTTCCAGGACTCAGCGTCGGCGGCATGGGTGTAGTGGGATTGCCGCTGAGCCCGCGAGATGCGGAGAGCATGCGCTCGCACGCCAAACAGGCTCCGTTTGGGCACGGCGCGAAGACCGTCGTCGACACGGCCGTTCGGAACACCTGGGAGGTGGGGGCCGATGCGGTGAAGTTTACCAATCCTGCGTGGAACAAATTCATGGCCGCCAATGTCGTAAAAGAAGTCGTGAAAGCGCTGGGTGTCTCGTACTCGCCTGCTACGGCGCCTCGCTGTGAGCTCCATAAATTGCTGTTGTACGAGACTGGATCGCAGTGAGTCTCACGTTCGCATTCCCTTATTTCCAAGCCTGATCATCCACGTTCCAGCTTTGCTGCCCACCAAGAGTTAGTTTGTCGTTGCTCGTCGGCTGTTGGGCTGAATTTTGTTTCAGTACCGAAAAACAAGCCGGAATGTTTGCGACGATTATCATCATTCTTCCCTCCCAGCACTCCGGCGGGCAAGTCTGCGTATCCCATGGCACCAAGAAAAACACGTTCGACACCGCGGCCTCCTCTGCCGCCAGCTTCTCGCTCCTAGCGTGGTATGCAGACGTCAAACATGAAGTAAAGCCTGTCACCTCTGGATTCCGGCTCGCACTCTCGTATAAGCTCATTCACATCGCACGCAACACGCTCCCCCCGTCTATTCCCGACTCGAACGCCGCCATTGCCAAGCTGACGACCGTCTTGCGGAATTGGGAGCAAAATTTGTACGCGGACGAGGTCAGCCAGGTGGCGTACATCCTCGACCACGAATACTCGAGCAAGAGCCTTAAGCGCGCGTCGTTGAAAGGCACCGACGCGCACCTTGTCGCCGTATTGGTCCGTCTCTGCAAAAAGGAGGGTCTAGCTATCGATTTCCATCTCGCATGCATCGAGCACACGATCAACGGGACGCCCGATATGGACGGCGAGGACGGGTCGCGGTGGATGTATAGCAAGGGCGGGAAGCGCCGCTGGGATCGAAGCGAGTTCAGCATGGAGAGTTTCGATGAAGGGGACACCGAGATCAAGACACTGGTGACGTTGGACGGAAAGCCCGCCAATGCGCGGATGTTTACCTTGGAGGAAGAGGATTTCATGCCCAAGACCATCTTCCAAGATCTGGATCCAGATTATACGGAGTATGCTGGTTACATGGGGAATGTGCGTCTCTCTCTTCGATGCCTTGCTCCCCTTTCCTTATCTTTTGGGGCAGGAGGCTGGAGACGCGAGCTATTGTGAGTCTATTGGTCACTGCCGGAGTAAGCTAACTCTGTATTGCAGTATATCACCGCTCGGTGTTGATCATCTCGGTTTAAGTGCACCGTCCGTCATGATAACTCGCCTATTTGCTATTCAGGATGAATTAAATCCTGCTTACACTCTATTACAGACCCGCGCTGATTATTTTAGCTTATCCTCCTTTGACTCCATATTCTCATACCGACCTTATTACCCACCCTCATGTTTATTAGCTATTTTGGTACAATGGACCCGACAAGATCGATTCTCCTTTTAGTTGCTCTCCCCATCCTTGTTCAAAATTAGACGTTTCTGCAAGTTACGGCATAATTGCTTGTCAATGATTGTGCCATCGTCGCGTCGCGCCGAGTCACATGCTCGCCCGGGCCTTCGGTCCCACGTTTACTTGGCAGGTTGCGCGCAACATCTGTGCGGCGAATGTGCGTGCGCGGCGTACAACGCGGCCTTACCGCTGTGGGCCGCGGGGGGGGAGCTCCAGCCGGACTACGAGTTCGTCGAGACGTCTGTGATGCACTACTCGTCCATGCCATCGTGGCCTGCGAGGGTTCGAGAATGGTGGATCTAGATTTGAAGGAGGTATCGGACATGGTCGCAAATGGGCGGCTCGTGTTGTGGCCGTCGGACGGGGGCCCGCACAAAAGTGATGGGAATCCCAAGGCGGTGGACGACAAGGAGATATCTTTTTCGCAGAGTCTCTTGTTAGATGTGAGTATAATCGATACGGCCAAAATGGCGTAAATGAAACGTCTGCGGAGATCCGCTCCGACCCAGTGAGTGTACTCGTCATTGGTGTAACTGGAGCCATACAATTTCATCCAGTTGCGCAACAAGGCTTCAGCGCTTCAGCCTGAATGGATTCTGGAACATTGCCGTCATGCGCAAAAGGCGACTCTTTCAGTTTCAGAGATGGATTCACGTTCGTGTTTTTCATCACCCGCGAGGAACTCCGAAGTTCTCCGAGGCAGCCAGAATAACATCCGATGGACGAGGAATAGCTTCCGACCAATGCACCGTAAAATATTGCCGGCACAACGCACACGCGGGCCACTCGCTATAGCGTAAGTAATAAAACGGCGCTTTAGCCGTCGACGCGTTAACTAAGAAATAAATCAAGCACCCAATCCATACATTCGTCCACAACGTCCACATGAACCAAAATGTCGAAGACTGTTCGCGGTTGAGCGGCACACGACCACAATTACCGGACTCCGGCGTCGATCACATGGAAGCGCTTCGGCATCACTCCACTGCCACTTGCCCATTCGGTCGGTGCAAATATGCGCCTGGGAGATATAAAGGATCCATTGGCATTTGTCGCTTCCCATCATCTGCCTTTGTCCATCGCCTACTATGCCCGGATCGCAGCTCAGCAGCGATGACCATGTAAAGCCGTCGTCAATCAAATCCATTCAAGGCCGCCCGGGGCTTGAAGAGTTTGAGCAAGAGGGCGATGGGAGACCACCCTTCTTCTTGACGTACACTGAGGTCAAGCTCTTAGGAATCGCTGGGGTGCGTATCCTTGAGCTTGAGGACTTCGGCCTGAGTGTGCTTACCTTTTTTCCAAGGTCGGATTTTTCCTCGATGGTCCGTAGATAATCTCGTCATTTGAGGCTGCACTTGACATCACACCGATTATTTCGCAGCGTACGATCTGTTCGTCATTAACGTGGGTCCATGATCCTCGAATTGTGCCGCGAATCGCTGACTCGGATACACAGCCCGTGTCTACGATGTTGCAATATCGTCTGTATGGCGGGAAAGCTCTTCCTGCGGGGCTGCAAGGTTTTTTGAAGGCGGGGGCCAACATCGGTAGCGTTATTGGACAGTTTCTCTTTGGTGCGTGCTCGGCTTGGACGTAAAATAATCCAACCCATTAATTACCTCAGGCTATCTGGCCGATGCGCTGGGCAGAAAGGCCATCTGTGCGTGGCATTCCCAAATATACATTCAGTTCTTGATTGGCATCCAGATGGGAAGGAGCTCATGTTGATAATCTTTGCGACCATTATGTGTCTGACCACACCTACGGGTATGGTTCATTCGCTCGTTGTACTGCGGACCCTCAAGTGTATGCAGGTTCTCTAAGCCCCGACAACTGTCTCATATATCTGACAATTTTTCGAATTGTTTTGGGCGTCGGCGTCGGCGGAGGTGTGTCTCGGTATTTCTCCGTCGGCTTCGCGCTTCTTTCGAACGCTTGACAGATTATCCTATGAGCGCCTCGATTACCACTGATCGTTCCGTACTGAGAAAACGAGGAACGATGCTGGCGTATATTTTCTCTAATCAGGTAGGCAATCCATCGATCTCCATATTTACATTTCATTTCCCATTCATTTCCGACTTATTCCGATTGCTAATCCCACGTCTCAGGGATGGGGCTCATTCGTCGGGTCGCTGGTCACCATCGTTGTTCTCGCAGCGTACAAAGGGGTAATGGATGGGAAGGGCGAGACAAGTAAAGTTGACGGAGGTACGCGGAGAGTTCATTTGGCAAATTCTTTCCGTTAAGCTCAACCTTCGCCTCAGTCTGGCGCATCGTCGTGGGCATCTCGCTCGTCCCGGCCTTTGGGACCCTCTATCAGCGCCTTACATTACCCGAATCGACCCGGTTCATCGCGTCACAGGAAAAGAGCCAAGATGCGATGCAACTGAAGGAAAAACAGGCCGCGGCTGAGGTCGGATCAACCGAGGAAAAGAATCTGGGTGAACACGTCGAAGTCGCTGAAGTTCTGAAGAAGAAGGCGCACTTCAAAGGTATGCATACTCATCTGGCTATCCCGCGTGCACTCACGCGGAGCTTTCCAGAATTTGTGGCGTACTTCTCCGAATGGCGCCATGGTAAAATGCTAATCGGGACCTGCATGTGCTGGTTCCTCCTCGATATTGCGTGCGTACCACCTCGCCTACTATTTGTGTCAAAACGCCGATCATGCACGACTCAGATTCTACGGCATCAACTTGAACCAAAACGTCGTCCTGCAGCAGATCGGGTTCGATGGGAAGACCGGCACCGCATGGGAGAAGTTGTTCAAAGTATCGACCGGGAACATCATCATTACGGCTCTGGGCTTCGTCCCCGGTACGCAGTAGCAATCGTTCGATATCGCTGCTTAACCCCGATTTTCTAAGGCTACTACGCATCCATCCTTCTCATCGAGAAACTCGGACGGAAGTGGATCCAGATCCAAGGCTTTATTATGGCTGCAGTATTCTGTGAGTGGATGTTCTCGCGCGGGTTGGCCGAGTTGAACAATGCTCTTTCTGTTTGATAGTGTCGATCTTGGCTGGGAAATTCCACGCTTTAAGCAAACCCGGGTTTATTGTGTGCTTTTCTTTCCTGCAGGTTCGTCGCTGCTTTCATCTATGTAACTTATGATAGCCAAACCTTCACACAGTTCTTCTTCAACTTCGGGGCAAATACGTAAGTCTGCGATTTCCTTCAAGTTCGGTGTTTGTAGGTTATCTAAAATTGGGTTCCCTGATCCAGCACGACCTATGTAAGTTCATCGCCGAGCTCGCGACGCACGTACGTACCTTGAGCTTATATTTCACGTAGTGCTACCCCGCGGAGGTCTTTCCGACCCGCTTCCGCGCCTCCGCGCACGGGCTGTCCGCGGCATCAGGCAAGGCTGGCGCCATTATCAGCGCGCTGGCTTTCAACTCGCTCAGCCTTAGTATCGGGACGGATAAAGTGCTCTGGAGTGCGTATCTATATATACTTGAACGACCCGCATTAAAAGCGCTCACGTCCCGCCATGCAGTCTTTGTCGCCTGCTGCTTCGCCGGCGCATTGTTTACACTACTCCTCCCGGAGGTGCGCAACCGCGACCCGGATGAGGTCTTGGCGGACGAAATTCAGGCGGCGAGAGCGGCGAGGGCGGGTGCCGCCTGAAAACCTAACTGATGATCTAGCGAGTTAACGAGTCGAGCTGGATGAAATCAAAATGTCCGGTCTGGGGAAGGTAGGGCCGGAAAAATTCCAAGTGGTGCAGTTACGCTGCATCGATGTCCTTTGATCAATTCATTTCCTTGGTTGTAGCTGCTACGCAAATTTCAGGAGCTTTGCATTCTGATGTTGAAATTGAGTGGCGCTTTGCGGTTGTTGATCCGCCTCCTTCCCGACCACGACTTGAGCTGGAAAGAGTCTGCATGTGCCCCTCACTCTATCTGCTGCCCTCATCTTGCTCTCCCACACATCGCCTTAACGCTCTCAATCCTCGCATCTCGTTGACAGTTGTACTTTGCTTTTATTGCTCCCTCACACCATGCCCAATCGCCTCCAGCAGTGTCTCGCTCGGTGGGCCCGAGTTCAGCCCGGCCATCGTTCGCCAATTCTTGCTCTACGGGGGCGTCGGTGCTACTGTCATGATTACTTACAAACATGCGAGGTACGAGCTACTTAGTTTGTAGCGTCTGTCTACGAGAGACTAATTACTTGCTGTGTTCTGTCTGTTGCTGTTTTGAAGCTTGTCGGCCACCGTCGCAAACGCGCCGCGCTCAAGGTACACGCTCCACTCACCCTGTGCTCGCTGCCAATGCGGCTGACACGATTTCACCTTAGACTACGGCGTCTCTCCCCTGTCATTTGACCGTCCCCGCGCCCGCGCGTCTCCACCCAGACATGTCCGTGCCCCAATACCCATTCGACCACAGCCGCCGTACGATTCACGTCGCGGCCCTGCCCAAGGCGCGGACAGCGGGCAAGGCGTACAACATCTACAGGTACCCCGGCAACTGCTGGCATCAAGAGCACCTCGCGCCCCGCGTGCAGTCTCCTCCGAGCGCCGCCCACGGCCATCAAGTGCCGTCGCCTGTGCACACCGCCGCCCAGCACCAGGTATCTGAGGCCATCGTCGCCGTCGGGAACAAGGTCGTTAAGTCCGTGATCGCCCAGGCTCCCGAGGCTTCCTCCGACAGGCTCCCCCGTCTCTCGCCCGTCGCATTTCCCTGGGTCGACTCTATGGAACCGGCGTTCAAGTTCAGGCTTGCTCACACGCTCGACACGGCCCCGCGCCCGCGCCCGTCTCGGTTGAGGCCGTCAAAGTCAAGGTCAAGGAGGCAAGGCCCGCAGAGCCCCTGGTCAATTGGAGAACTGTCAAGCACACGTTGGAGCTGCCTCTCCGCGGCAACAAGCTCGCGCGTACCCCTTTCGTCCGCTCAAAGAAGGTAAACATTACTATCAACATGGTCTTCTGCAAGACCTTAGCTTTTTATACCCCGGCGGTCGACGACAAGGAGAACGTATACGTAAATATTGTCAATCAAATCGTCTAATCCTGCTTTTCGAATCCTCAAATCCCTGCTGTGCTCTATCCGCACCTACCCCCGGCGCCATTTCTTGAATCCATCGCCTTCAACATCGCTGTTTCTCTTTCGGGTTTTACGATTTAAATTGGGATGATTATCATAACGGCCTCTGCCTCGTCTCTGCTCCTCTTCTAGCTCCAATTTACAGTTTCCGTTCCCTCGCCGGCCTTTGCTTATTCGCGCCTCGAATTCAAATACTTCCGCGGATGGACTGATCACCCGGACGCACCTCAAACCCCATCAGGACGCACGAAAATCGAACGTAAAGTGGAGGACGATGTATAGCAGAAATCGCGGATAAAAGAGCGCAGGGAAGTCGGAACGGAGTACTA
This sequence comes from Mycena latifolia, assembly GCA_029289555.1. Lineage (NCBI taxonomy): Eukaryota > Fungi > Basidiomycota > Agaricomycetes > Agaricales > Mycenaceae > Mycena > Mycena latifolia. The sequence goes on along the minus strand of JARJLE010000041.1, from coordinate 678,677 downwards.
TAGCTCGGAAATTTACGTGGATATACATTTGCGGAAAGAAATACGTCTTAATTTAATTGGTGGGTTGAATTGTTCTAGTAAGAGGCTGATTCAGCTCTACGCGCTGGAGACTCTGATTTTCCCTTTGAATATTTAAATGGAGGAGATGTTTGGAAAAGATCTTAGGGATAGGCTTCGCTGATGTCCAGGGCCAGCCGTCCGACCAAGAGTATCCCGGATTCCACCTTCAGACGCACATGCTGGTTGCCTTTATGTGATTTGCTTCGTTTGAGCGCGCATACGCTACTTAGTATTTCCAGTGATCTCTTTACATTCCTTTCAAGCTTGCAAGATGGAACTAAACAACGACCCTAATCAGACGCCTCAAAAATGAGTGCTCTCGCGACCGTAGACCTCGGAGCGATGACGCATCGGATGTCGCTCGGATGACTTCGAGAAGTGAGCTGGTTTAACCAGTTTGGGAGGTAGATATTACTTGCCTTACAAGTCCGTCGGTCACCACATTTTCTGGCACGATAATCTTTCCATCTTCATTCACCGCCTTGGAAATTGTGCACGATGCCAAAATAGTTGCGATCACGATCCAGACACTGTTGTGTGCAACATAGCGTCCAGTACAGATTCTTATTTGTTTCATATAAGTTAAAAGATCCCAGAGGACGGGATGGAGCAGACAGACCTGCGGCCAAAGCCAAATGCAATGTCGGTGAAGGGGGGCTCACCGTTCCCAGCCGGCTTCGGAAGATACCGCTCTGGGTAGAAGGATGTCGGATCGGAATACGTGGTTTCATCCAAGGCCATGGCTCTGTGTTGTGTGAGTAACTAATCGAACTGAGCGGTAGAAAATACATACTTGATGTTAGCGAAGACCAGGGAGCCTTTCGGTATGAGCATTCCACGATAAATGTCGTCCTCCATCGTTCCGTGCGGCACGCCTGGAAAAAAGGTATTTCAGTTATAATTACCTAGCGCAAGGGTCGCAATTCATGTAAAACCTAGAGGTATTCCTGGATTCCACCTTAATTTATAGTTTCATCAATTAGAGACATTAACTCGAGGCGGCCTCGACCTACCGAAAAACCTCTTGCAGGATGCACTCCAGGAATGGAAGGTCATCCCGATCCCCAAATTCAGGCAGCCGCTGGCTTCCGACGACAGAGTCGATTTCCCTCTGGGCTTTGGCTTGGTATTCGGGGTGAAGGATCATCGCGAGAATAAATACAGACAGCGTACTCCAGGTCTAACAAAAAAAAACAATCAGTTTGTTCTTCAGACCACGAGCAAACCAACCGTAGCCTCCCCTGCGGCGAACATGGTTGCCGCAGCACCTTTCAGATCTTCCTCGTCCTCTCCATCTTCCATTTCTTCCAAATTTTCCAGGATGAATGATGGAGTGGCAGTTCCGTTTTCCTGTACGCAGTTAAAATGGAGAAGAATCGAACAGGACATGGAGCTTGCCTTGTGTTTCTTTACTGTTCGAAAAGATAAATCGTGTAGCTCCCGCAGTACAGGTTTAAACTTCTTCGCCAGTGCCACATGGCTTGTGCCAGGAAACCAGCTAGGAAAGTGCTGCACTAATATAACACTATTAACGGGGTTGGGTTTACACCAATCAAAAAATTCACTTACGGGCCGGGAAAAAGTCAACTGGGCTACTTCCAGGAGGTCCCGTCCGGGCCATTGTTTCAAAAACCGTTTTAGACATCTGAAAGTAGGCGTCGTCGTCCGAAGTAATTCGATGACCTGCAATAATCTGGGTGACTACGCCCGTCGCAAACCTATGATCAAATGTTCATCGGGTTTCTGAGCCGCAGAAGAGTTATAGAATCACCTGCTCAAATAATGCTCGTAGTTATCGGCGGTGCTCTCCACCAAATTTCGCGCCAGCGTTCGGGCCTCCTGAGTTTGCATGGGCTTGAAGTCGTCGGCTTTGTGCTGATTCAAATATGACTGATGCATCTGCCTGTGCTTTGCCCATTGTTTCCCGTAAGGGAGGAACCCAATCGACGGAAGCCATCCAAGCCTGCCAACTCTTATTTGGTGTTCATACTTGGAAGAAGCAATTGAACTCACAGTTCAAAGAAAGTGAACTTAGGCCTGTCGCTGTAAATTGCGCTTCTCTTGTCGAGTAAATCTACGGCAGCTTGATATGTGTCGAGAATTATCATGGGTCGTCCCAGTACACTGAGGTACATCACATCGCCTAGACTCTGAGGTGAAAAAAGTGAGCCTAGGGGATGGGACGTGGACGAACCATATTTTTTGGACCATTCGTGAAATACTAGAGCGGTTTGGTCGGAAGGCATATATCGGAGATGCCCAAGCACTGGATCTCCTGGTGGTCCCGGAGGCAGCATCGAGGATTTGCGCAGCTTCGACAAGCACACATAGCAGATAAGAATGGCGGTTCCCGCCAATGGCGCGAAGTAGTACAGAGTGACCGACATGGGGGTTGTCATGTTTATCTGCACCTTGACCTGGGAATAAGTATGCCATGTGGGTTCGCCGTTGCCGGGAACAGATTACGAGGTTGCAAACAGCTTCGACACCCAGGCGTGTCACAGTTGGTATTGAACCAAAATTAGCATACCCTGCACATGATTTCAGTCCCATGGAAAGTGCGAAGGGAGCGGGAAGGAAGCCAGTCAATGGAAAGCGGGACTGAACTGGATCCTTCGGGATGATGGAAATGAATTTATAGAGGTCAAAGTATCCCAAGGGCAAATCCCGAACCTATTGTTGACTCAACAAATGTCGGGCGTAGACTCGGCCATGAACGTGGCGCCTCCGCGAACGGAATCTGCAGGAAGGTTAGGAACCGAAATATTCTATAGCCTCACATCAACTGACCTGTGAAGGCTCACACTGACAGTCACACCGGGATGATGGAAATTTCGGGGCACCCCAAATTGGTTTCGATACGGCACGTGACCATTTTGGGTGCACGGAAATGCTTCGGGCTTGCTATATATGGGAAGGCCGTTCGGTGCACCCGAAATGGTCACGTGCTGTATCGAAACCAATTTGGGGTGCCCCGAAATTTCCGTCATTCCGGTGTGAGTCGTGAACTGAGCGGTGAGATAATCCGGGGCTCCGGCTCAACTCGGCACCGACAGAAATAGCTAATGAGGACATTTCGGTGCGAAGCAGGAGACAATCACTGGTTAGCGGGAGATGATCAACGCTGGGATATTTCAGGAATGATTGGCAGACGATCAAGTCTATTGGTCGGCGGACAAGAATCGAATCAGCCGAAAGCTCAAGACGAATTCGAGTGTAAACTCCGCGGAAAAGCTCCAAGAGACCAGAGGGGAAAAGTGCTCAGTATGCAAATAGAACTACTAGTAATTGGCGTTTGATGTAGGGAAAATCCAAGCCCAGATCAAGAGTGTAGATGTGCCCGTGAAAAAGCCCACGACAAGGAGAGAAAACCCAGGCGCCGAGTCTGAGAGGTACAGCTGAGGCAAGGCGGTCATGGCCGTTGGTGGAAAAGAGGCGTATTTCGGATCAGATCGGACACCGCCGCCATCTAACGCATCTTGATTCGATTTCTTATTTTCTACAACACTCAGCAAGGCCTTTATTGGGTGAATGAAGGGATGAAATTAGTCGAGATTCTACAGATAAACTAAGAACGCGCGCACACTGAGCGAGCCAACTTATCTAAAGCCATCGCTGAACCAACACATTTTCGACCTGAAAACCCATCGAAAATTTTGTAATTCCGAAACAAAATTCCCCTGTCCCGATGCGAAATACCCCCCGGCCGACCGAGTCTCCCCGCGAACAGTTTGGAAAAAAAAAAAAGAACTCTGAGCAAGGAAACGCGAAGAAGATTCCACGGCAAAGCTAGAACCTGCGCTTGAAATTAGCATACTGCAGAAAGGAGATTCGGAAATGACCCAGCGTGCACCTAGAGTGTGTTAGAAAACGGCACCGGTTGATCGCTACACAATCACTAGATAATCACAGATAGCTCAGCCGTTGCACCAGTAAACCTTAGTATTCACCTAAATAATCACAGATAGCTAGGTGAAGAATAGATGGCAAAAAATGTAACTCCGAATGAGCGAAACTCACCTCAGCCGTTGCACAGGAGTGTAGAACAACGACTGAGTACTGAAGTAATTTACTAGGGCGTCGTGCTAGCTGTCCAGTGCAGCAAATGTCCGCTGCCCGACCGACTCCGCTATACATCGATTCAGCTACCGACGCTGGCACCGTGTGCGCGCTCGACATTCCAATAGAGGGGTGAACATCTGACCGAGGATTCAGAGAACGCTGGTCAGTAAGTTACTAACACTATCTGCGCAGAATGAGCGATTTAACATACCAGGCACTGAGGGCGAGGTTGATGTGGGAAAACAACATCCTCCGAAGGAGGGGGATTGAAAAATTGGGTAGCACCACACCCCGTACTCAGCTTACGAGAAACCGAGCCAGGGAAGCGCACTTCTGTATCACGGATTCAACTTCCCCGCTTTATCTCATTTGTCCTGCGCCATACGGCGTAGGTGTAATTCCGGCCGGCGGCCAGTATATCGCAAGCGTGCGCTTCCGGTATTGGATGTGAACGACTGATATTCGTAGATCGGGTGCCACGGCGCTCCGTGACCAGACAAGACGACTGGAAGCGGCAGTGTGCTCTCGCGGGCGCAGTACACCTGACGCCGATCGAGAGTGAGGAAGGGTCAGGTAGAGGTGATCCGCCCCACGCTCGACCCTCCTCGTACGCCACGTCTTGTTTGGGGCCAACTTCTGCCCCTACTCTACTGTAAGGCGGGGCCGAAGCCCGCTTTCGCGGACTACCTGAGCAGCGGAGCGATCACCTCCCATACACAGAGGACCTGGCGCGATAGCGCACCAATGGACGACGAGAAAAGTCGACAGTGCGCCTCGTACGTGGCGCCTTGCCATCGGCATACGGCGCAAGTTGCGTCGTGCGTAATAACGGCGCTAGCGCGTCGTGTACTAGATATTGGCACTCAATATCACAAGAGGAGACCTCCTTCCCGGCGTTCCTTCACCGCAAACACAACGAGCATGACCCTAGGGTCGATGCCCCAGACTGGAGGGCTCGGACCTCCCGCTCGAGTGCGGACGGAGGGTCCTGTGCAGAGCGAGCGTCTGGGAAGGTCGTAGTGGGGAAGGGGAAAGCCTGAGAAAAACTAGGTTCGGTCCAAGCCCCGTTCTGACGATGCCGTGCGTGCCGGGCGGGACAAATAGACCAAACATCAAGCCAAACAGACCAAACACGCCTTCGTCAGAAGGGGCTTGCTTCAAAGTCCGGAAATCGGGGGGCTTGGAAATCGCCTTCCAGCAACACAACGCGGGCTCGGAGCGCTGGGGCCAATTGGTAAGACTTTTATTTCATCAATCTGGCTACACCTTTCGTCGATTATGCGGAAGGATTGGGACCATATTCAACAAGCTAGAAGCCCCCGAAAAGTGGTGAAAACACGCTTTTTTTGAGGTGCCCTACAAATATTTATTTCTTGCAGAATGATGAAGCCCTTTCATTCGAAGATATCCTTAGCATGTTGCTCCCGGAAACGGGTCTCCTTAAGGTGGTATGTTCGCTGGGCCCTCAGCTATTCACGATCCATTTCGTGTAACAGCCAAATTGGGGAGCGTGTCACATATGTGACACCCATCACACTCGCACCGAAATATTTCCTCCCTTCTATGTGTTCTGTATAAAATCAGTTATAATGACAGGTAACCATTTAAAGATATGTCAAGTGTCAAGGATACCTCAGAATCGCTATATGGATTGAAGGGATATGATATAGTGATGATTAAGTCATCCTTCCTATACTCTGCAAACAAGACTCAGTTCAGACGTAGGGCTTAGTTCAGAGACCCGGAGAGACTATGGCCACATATATAAACCTCTTCTTCTACTCAACCTGACTCCATATGGTAGGCGTCTCATTATACCAAGCCATAACGTAGATTTAGCCATTTGGTGAAATCCAAGTTATTTTTGATCATCAGAACTCCAGGTTTTCTTTCCAGAGACGCGTTAAATCTACTGAAGTAGTGATCTATGTGTTTTAAAGTGCAATCCTCGGTGTTTTAGGCAAGTATGAGACGCGTCGAGGTCAAGGTGATGAGTGTGACACAGTGTGACAGGACGAGAACCCGACCTCGCGCGGCTCACATATTGACCACGACGTCACCTAAAATCGTAATAATATTTGGAGACATATATATGAACAGTAGGAACAATCGATCATGCAATTCCCCATCGGTAGACCTACGTTCTAGACCTACAGCAAACAATCCTTCAAAATGTAACAGGAGGTGATCAATCTGTGAATTATGGGACGCCAACGGATTCAATCTCCCATGGAAGTAGACTCTGACGACCCCTTGCATATCAGAACGAACCTCCAATTTATAGCTAAGCATTTGAGGCAGTATTGGGGTTGGTATAAAATGATTTGCAAGCCCTCTGATCGGCGGACTCTGAAGTAAGCCCCTTCAGCGAAGGGCCGGCTCGCCGGGCCGGAGCGGCACAGGCTTGCTCCGAACCTAGAGAAAAACGTGGCGTTTCTTCCGTTGGGCTTTGTGTGGGCGTGTTGGGCAGATCAACACCGGGTCGTTCCGAACGCAACCAAAGTTCAACGAAGGCTAGCATATGGTTTTGGAACGGTTATACTGGGTGTCAACGAGCGCAAACATGAAAAAGAAATCGAAAAAGGGAGGAGGGCGGGGAAAAAGGAGGATTTCATTAGACTAGGCAAGGAATATTCGGAGCTTCTTAAATCGGAGCAGAATGGCTTGGAAAACAAATGAACAATGTCGTTAATCGGGCGTCTGAACCCTATAGATGGTGCAATTATTCGGCCTTACTAACTAAATATCGACGCAGCTCTATTATGGGAAGAGAATCACATTTGTGCAACCATAAATACATGATGAGCAGCTTAGACTGCAGTTTATTCCATTCGACTCCATGGCAGCCCTCAACTTGAAGCGACACTACCATATGATTGAAGCATTCTGCTCGAAGGCGGCGGAATTTCCACATTCGGATGGAATACTCGAGTGCTGAAGCCTGGAGACAATGAGATTCAGTCTGTATGTACTACAGAATGATGAATAAACTTAAATTCGCCTTCCGGTTACTTTCAGGCCTTGGCCAAAGGAAGGATTTAAAAAAAAGAACACGATCCGCATATGACATCAAGAGCATGAAGCCGCCAGAATCGGTGATAAGAGGATGGCTGCACAGACAAAAAGCTCGGCACAATCTCGAGGCTCACAATAAAAGGACGCGTAAAAACAGTGCACCTGTGATACTGGGAAGTGATGCCAGTCCGTAGTGTGTGTTACCAGAAGGGCTCCAAGGCATGGACAGAGGCTGTCACCCAGAAATTTATTCATTCAGCTTGTTTTTAGTCTCCAGAGCGACTCCTAAGACAATTCCGCTCGAATTTTCGTCTCGTTCCTAACTCATTCCCTTACTTCTGATTGTGGGGGCTGCCACTGACCATAGAACCAGGGAATGGCCAATGACACAAAGCAGAGGCTCCAGAAGTGAGACTGAGGTGTTAGCCGCAGCAAGGCGGCCGTGCAAGGGTGATACGACGTCGAGGCAAGAGGAGCAGTGGCAGATAATTGTGACGTGACTGCCAGTGATTATCTGCCAGTCACACAATTATCTCCCATTTCAACCTCGAGGCCGCCATGTCGTGAACGGACACATCCTAAAGTGAGAGATCACCTCCATATTATTTTATACACATCCAGCATTATTTTCATGAATTTACAAGGCAAGCTCATGATACTATGAACACCTGTGGCAGATAACCGTACAGCCACTGGCAGATAAACACCGAGCTGATCTGATCATAAACCTAGCATATCCATAGTCTTTGCCTTTCCGCCCCCATAGTCGTGACTAAGCATCTCCTTATTTAGAAGGTGGATGCACGTGAGGTTCGGCAGCCTCTCGGCCCATCATTCGTCTTTCATTCTCCGACACCTCGTCCCTTTCCTTCTCCTACCACCACCATGCCTCGTCCTCGCTCCTCTTCCACGGCCTTTCCGGTCCTCACCATCTCTCAACATCAATCATCAACCACGTCGCTTCCGTCGATAACGTCACCCAATCTCGGGCTACGTACAAGCTCCGCGGTGCCACCGGGGGCCAACGCCACGCCTCCCGACGTGTTTTTGATGCGTCGGATAGGCTCATTAGATTTCTCCGACTACCCCGCACCCCGCGCTTCCCTGCCGAATGACCTAAGTATGTCCCTTCCCATTTTCACGGGCGGCAGCGGCGGCATCGGCCTGGCACGTCTACGTGAGCGGGTTGCTCGCAAGTCGTACGCGTCGGTGACGCAGGGAGAGGGTGGCAGCACTTTCGTCGTTGCTCGCTGTCGGAAGACGATGAGCTTGCGTCCCTGCAATGCCACTTGCACCCGCAGCCACGGGCTCGTGTGTAAATTTGACCTGGATATATATCTCTTGTAATGTAGACCTCAGTAGGAAATATTATATATATAATGTTTGTGCAATATTATATATATAATGTTTGTGCCACCTTCCAAAACCTTCTAAGATATGCAGTATCTCCTTCGTATTGAACAGCACGGCGGGCTTTGAAACAAAAATGACTGCCGCTCTGCCGTTCCCAAAAGGGTGTTGCCTTAAAGGCAGTACGAGGGCGGAAAACTGAGATCTCATATCCATCCACCAGGTAGATCTTCAACAGAACCCGAGACAGCCTCGCGCTGCTATTTCCTCCTAGTATTCTGCCATCATCAAAGCGCGACTCGGACCGTCGCGACAACCTCGGCCTTCCTGGCGTTCGCCCTGCTTGGTCTAGTATACTCTGCCCATCGACTCCGAATTTTCCCGTATTTCCCCTGGCTATTTCAAGTCGAGCCGTTTTCGACGATCAACGACTCGGACCCGGAATATGAAATCAGGCCGAGCCTTAGAATTTGGTTGCTCAGACACGGGAAAGACAGAGCGTAGGTGTCATCCTTCTTCTTTCCACATATTACAACTTTGGACTCTTTCAGAAGCGTCGCGAACACATCCGTCTTCAGCCCGTCATCCATCAGATCTCATGGTCAACGTGCTCAGCGTACGAGGCCGCAAATCAGAATTATCTATAGAATACGGATGACGGACGGCCCGTGGTAAGCAATTGGTGCGGCGCGGCCGATGGCATAATTTCATACAAGGTTGTTCATTCGCCTGAAATTTGATCCGTGAATAATCTTACCGGCTACTAGTAGCAAGACTAGTAGTAGTACGATGCATCTCTGGAAATGGGGATAGATTGTACTGAGATTCCCCATAATAAACATTCTTGAGTCCGTGGCTATTCCCGCTATCTTTAGTAGCGGGTTTTTGTGGTGATTGAAAAGTCATTTTGAAAAAAAATTTTGGCAGAGAAATGCAAATAACCATCGGCATACTGCGGAACTTAGCCGAGCGCCTTCGGATCGGCTGCAACGTCATTACCGGCTGCAACCGCCCAAAGCCGTGTACTGCCGGATAGCACGGCGCCTAGGGACGCCGGTACGACTCTGTACGGATGCGACCCCTCGGCTTATGACTGTTACACCTGAACAGCCAGTCCGATTATTTGGATTGGCCTGCTCCCTCATCTTTTTTTCCCTCTATCCCCTATGTTTCTACTTGTCTTCGGTATCCCAGTTTAATCATTGCCTGTCACCAAAGCACCTCGCTCTGACATTGTTCTGTGCCTCAACTCATCTGCATCCTTCCCTAATTCACTTTAGCAGTCTAGTCTGCAGTTTCATTCATCCTCAATTTCATTTTTCCCCCACCCTACATATATTCCTCATTCTGGGTTGGTTCATCCCGCCATGTTGGGCACTCCGGGTATCTGTTTCCGTGTCTAACATCTACTACAGTCACAGTTCTAAGCTGATGTAAGCACCATTTATTTTGATTCTGCTCTGCCCCATCCATTGGCAGGAAAACACTGATAGCCCTTCGCATCGGCTCTACATAGGCAACCATCCTAGACGGGGTCCTGTTTTAAATACTCCATACACCAGTCAGTAAACTAAGACTTTACTGTGCACCACTCTTTGGCTCACTTTCTCTTGTGTCACCCACTCTTCACTTGACACCTCACTTCTGTTCTTCTCACGATATATAAATTTACTCGTGATCCTTAGTAGGCATGAGTCTGCAGTATTTTTCCCCTTCCGGCCGTGAGGACCGACCAAAAGTCGGGGACGAGCGGCGCGGTTTTATCAATTTCCAGATTGCATCAATCCAATATTCCACACCCCAGGGCCGCAAGGAGCAACTGAAAGTCTGTGATGAGCAGGACGGCAATTGGTATTAAAGGCAGCAGGTTTAAATTAGTGCTGCCAGCGACAGCCTTGCAGAGAACTAACCCTCAACAACGTGTACCAACGTGTACAATTCAATACATTGGGACCCAGTCACCCAGAGTTCGACTTTCAGTTCCTAATACAGTTTGTAACTGTGAGGCGAAACACTCAGGCCATGCAGCCAACTGTAAAGCTAAATGGTGCCCCAACGACATCGTATATCGGTTCAGTGTCATCCCACAATTTGAAGAACTGTGTGTAGTGCTGGGCGGGTCCGGTCCAAAAATCGGTTCGAACCTGAACCGGACCGGACCGAACGCCAGGTTCAGGTTCAAGGTTCGCGAATTTACCGCCTTGAACCGAACACCAGGTTCAGCGTTCGCGCTGCCAGGGGGCGTTCGAACCCCGAACCGAACTCGAACCTGAAAAATTCAACAAGAGGTGATTCCCTACGAGATTTGTGGGTTTTTGGGGTAAGATTTGGAGTCAAATCCCTTCTAGCCTTGACCTAGTTCGCTGCAGCCATCTGTCTAGCATGCCCGGGTGGGAATTCGGATGTCATCTGGATGTTGGAACGATGAGTCACCACGTGTGACACTCTGTCCCGCACGCTCGCTCACCTTTAGTTGATTATTGGCACTCCGATGTGCACTTCTGGGATGACTATATCACTGTTGAGTTGATTTAGTATGTTTTTTGAGGTCCCTACTGGAGGTCCTTGCTCCGACAAAATGCAACCTTTTTGTTCCGGTTCGAACGCGTTCGAACGCCGAACTGAACCTGAACCTGCGTTCAGGTTCGGCGTTCAAGGTTCCCTTGAACCGAACGCGAGGTTCAGGTTCAGCGTTCGGGAAAAGGGGCCCCGAACCTGAACCGAACCGAACCTGCCCAGCACTAACTGTGTGATTATGGACATATGTGACATTGGGATGGTGATATTCGTAATCACCGACCTCGGAAACCACAGGGATATCCTGAGCCAACTCAAAGTGATGCATGGGCTGTGCATTTATCGTAGTTCAAATCTGGAAAATGAATGCCGAGAGGAACTTGGACAGAACCGGGGCTATAAACATTTCTTTCACAAATCCTTCGCTGACTGGGAGTTTAACAGGAAGGTGATCAATATCCCAAATTTTTGGGCGTGCGACAACCTGCAAGGTGATGAACGGCCCGGTGTTTCGCTTCCACGTGCCGTTTCGCTTCACGGTTGAACACTGTATTCCGCCGTATGCAAACTTGTTAAAGAGATGCATAGAGTCTGCAGTCATTGAGCTCCATCGTAGTTGGTGCATCATGGTATGTGTTTATCAGTATTCACAATGTGAGGTCATAGATAGATAGCGGGCCCTGCCGCGCAGCGGGCTACCCCAATTATTTTCTTGCGCGTATGACTCATAGGAGCGAATACATGAAGCGTCGCTTGAGATGAAAATTGAGATGGGGAGGATAAGACTAAATGTGCCGATCTGCGAACATTACATGGATTCGATTGGAATACCTGACGCAATCTGTAATCAAGATGTGTCCGACCAATGAGCTCACGTCCACCTAAAGATGGTGCAAGGTAAGCCGCATCAAAACCCTCACCCTTCCATTTTTGAATTTGAGCCTGAAGAGTGGTAGGTAGGTAGATATATTCCGGCGCGGTCCCGTTAAGAAACAGCCGGGGCCCGTACTACATACATCGCGTCAGGTGTATGCTACGGATACTATCATTCTCCAGTCCCTTGAACACCTGGGTAACCCCCCTGTGCCTCCCACAACGTCACGTACAAAAATAAAATAAAAATACTGGCTGGGATTTGAGGCACCAAGAAATCCCCAGGGTCGCAGAACCTTCAAAGTCAAGTACGAGGAGACAAGAATATTACTCCAATGGATTATAAACATACTCCGCTGGTTTAAAAATCTGGCGAGTAGAGCACACGTCAAAAACGTCAAAGGTGTACTTTGCCAGGTGTTGTGTAACATTAAAAAAAAAATGGCAAATAGGCCAGGATTATGTTGGCGTGTGGAAAAATTCGCAGGATAGATAGTCGACGGGGTAAATTTAGATCCAACCGGGATTGCACCATGGATAACAGGGGGTTCTCGAGATAGAGGCGCCCTCCAATCGCGAAGTATTTAAGATTAGGGCAAAGATCGGACAAGTCGGACAAAGATCCTGATACCGTCATAGCCTTGAGGGGAGGGATCACCGGGTTCTGTCGTGCCTGCATGCCGGCCTCTAAAACGAAAACCGTGAGGGCTGGAAGGGAGTCTAGGATGGCAGGAAGCGCGGTGGTGATGTAAAGCTGCACCAGCACAAGTTTGGTTGACCGGCAGGATGAGCGGTGTATGAGGCAGGCAATGTATCCGCATTGTAAAACAACGCCTCGTGGGACGGGACTCCGAGCACGGGAGTTAAAGGTGGTTGAGGAAATCCGATCGGTGCATATGTAGACGCCGACAGGAAGGAAGTGTGACAATTTCAGCTTCGTCTAATTGATCTTAACTCTCACGAAAGGGGAAACCAAGTCCGCATTGGACCCGGTTGGGAGCGGCGTGTATACCGAGCATGTGACTCAGCGCGACGCGATGACGTGACAATCATCAACAAACAATCGTGGGTGTTTAATTTCGTCAACCTGTAGAAACAGGACACTGCGTCAAAATTTTTAATATGTAGATGAGGAGACCGTCTTAAGTGCTGCGAAGAGACAATCGATATTTTATTCGGGTGCCATTGTGCCGCTAGTAGACACGTGTACCTACAAATTGCAAAGCAATAAGTCACGAAGACCAAGCCATCGAGCTTAGGAAAGAGACGCGCATCCCCCGGGCCGTGTAACCAGTATCCTTCGTATACTCCATAGAGACAGTCCTGCTCTAGGCTAAAATTGTTTACATCCAACCTTGCCAGCGTTTTCAATTTGATCTCGGCGTTCCCTAGAAAGTTCCCATGTTGAATACGATTCAGTTCCGAGGGCACTTCCCGCCTTTGCCGTATATCAATTCCGATACATACCGGCCGTCCATATCGCTAATATTGTGCTCGATGCATACAAGATGTAAACCGGTGGCCGGACCCCTCCAGACGCGCGCTTCGGGTCCAGGCTCTTGCTCAAGTATTCGTGGTGGGAGATGCACGCGTCCTGGCCAATCTCGTCCAGACCCGCGTATAAATTTCGCTCATACCAAGGACTCCTAATTCCGCAAGGCAGTCGTCAGCAATTGGTATCACGCTGAAAAAAAAATTGAAACAAGAGCGTCAAGAATACGTACACGATCATGTCGTATATCTAGTCCCTGTTGTATGTACTGCTATAGTATCTACCTCTACAAACTCAGTGAGTCTGCCACCAGCGCCCATCCTGAGCAGCTCACGCCCCCAACTTCTCCACCACGAGTGGCATTGCCGTTTCGCCATCAACCGTCGGGCCCGTGATCGCGCCGAACATGTGGAACTTGACGGGCTTGTCCGCCAGCGAGAACTTGAACGAGCGCAGGAGGACGCAGAGGACGACCTCTGGAGTGCTGTTAGCGACCGACTCGAAGAAACGAAAGAAGAGACAAGACGCACTCATCTCCAGCTGCGAGAACTTGAAGCCGCTGCATTTTACATATCAGCATCCCACGCAAAAAATGAAAAATAAAAACGATAGGGAAGAAAGAAGAACGCACATGCAGCTCCGCCCGCCGCCAATGAACGTCATCGTCCCGCCCCACACGCCAGGCATCTTCACGTCCCGGCTCGCGCCCTCGGCGCGCCCGCCCACCCAGCGCTCGGGCCGGAACTCGCGCGCGTCGGGGCCCCACACGGCGGGGTCGTGGTTCGCCTTGGCGACGGCGACCCAGACGGTCGTACCCTTGGGCACCGCGATCGACGAGACCGCGCGCCCGTCCGTGCCGACGAGCGGCGTCGCGAGCGGGAGGACGGCGGGCGCCATCGTCTCGCGGATGACGGCGGGCGCGACGGGCGGGTATCTGGTGCAGGGTGAGTGAGCGCAAGGACGGGGGAAGGGAAGGGGATGCACAAGCGCAGCGTCTCGCGTAGAACGGCGTCGAGATATGGCAGCTCGACGACCGCGTCGTGGTCGAGGTGCCCGCTCTCCGTGTGCGCGGTCGCCTCGAGGACCTCCGCGCGCAGCTTCTCCTGCACCTCGGGGCGCTCAGCGAGCACGTGGAAGACGCGGCTGAGCCCCGAGGAGGTCGTGTCCATGGCCGCGAAGATGATTGCGCTGATGAAGCGGGCAGCGCAATTCAATGAGTATTCAAAGACGGAGAGGGGAGGGGAAGGACGCACGAGGTTTGCGCGAGGAGCTCGCCGTCTGTGAGGCGCGACTCGTCGTCCGCCGTCAGGTTGCTCCGGACTTCAGAATTCCCCCATACATATCAGCGCCAGAATGCGGACAGCAAAAAAGCGCAAAGAACGCACGCAAGATGCTCAGGATATCCGTCCCCGTCTCCATCTGCTCCTGCGACTCAAAGTCCCCACGCTGCAGCGCCGCCTTCTTCCCCGCAAGGATATCCCGCGCCGTGTTGTCCATTAGGTCGATCATGTCGCGCACGCGGTGCAGCGCCTTGGACGGGAGGTGGTCGAGCACCCACCGGCGGAAGACGGGCGTGCCGATCTTCATCACGAAGGGGACGAGCGGCAGCACGAGCGGCATTTTGCCGAGGACAGGCCTGCGGGCGGCGCATCAACGAGGGGAGAGCGGAGAGAGACGGGCACGCACATGAGGTTCTTGATTGATTCGGCATACTCGTTCCTGGGGCAGTCTATGGTGAGGGGGTCGAAGGAGTACCCGAGGCCCGAGCGCCCGATTAGCTCGAGTGAGGTGCGCGTAAAGACGGAGGCCATGTCGATCTAAGACGCGATTCAGACATGTTAGTGTAGGGTTGAGGCCCACGTACCTCCTGCGGTCCCGCGGCGACTTGGGGTAAGAGCAGACCATCACGGACCTATGAGCATCAAAGTCACAATAGAGTAGAAGCTGCCCGTGCAGGTACGCACCCCCTCCGCCACGCCGTAGAAGTGCGCCATCATCCCGCGCAGGTTCGCGGTCGAGAAGGCGGGCACCATCATCTTGCGCAGCTTCCGGTGCTCGTCGCCCATCGTCGAGAAGATTCCCTTTCCGAACATCAGTAAGTTCATACTACACGCTCTCAGTAAAAGACAACAACCGAAATGCAGAGAGACGACACCGCACCTGATCGCGATCGGCGCCTCTTCATAGATGTCGAGGTCCTTGTTGAGGATGCTATGCAGCGCGAGGGGGTCCGACACAAACAGGCCCGTCCCGCCGAGCAGTCCCCGGAGGCGGACCACGCCCCCGTAGTTCTCCTCCAGCTCGCGCTGGAACTCCCACCCATCGGGGTTGTGGTACTGGAGAAGGTTCCCTGTGCGAGATGTCGTCAATATCATGCGAGCGGCGCGGAGGATAGCGCCTGGGGCGCGTACATACCTGTTAGGAACGACTTCGACGGAGGGCCGGGGATTGTGTCCAGGGGCGAGCGCCGGAAAACGCGGCGGAGGAGGGAAACGAACACGTAGCCCGCTCCGAGCAGAGCAACGGTTTGAATTGGCGTGGGAGACATGGGCAGAAGATTGGATGAGGCTTCTGCTGTGTCCGTCGACATTTATGCGCGTTGCGCGCGGCATCGCGCACGGTGTGGAGAGGAATCGCCACGATCGAACCAGCTCGCTGGTATTTGTCGGCGCGCGTGAGTCAACAAACTATCCTGCCGATGCGAAGTTGAATTGGCGCCTGAGCTTCGTTTACCAGCGAGGTGATATCCTGCCAGTGAATCCCGCGAGACGCGTAGTAGCGGTAACTTGGCGGTAACCATTGGGTAACCAGCCACTATCTTGAAGCTTGAAGTCTGTCTCCTTTGGGCTGCTGCCGAGCTCGTCCCTATGTCTATTGAACTTTCAAGACCGCTGCCATACACCGTGGCGCCTTGACGCGACAATTGTTGTGAGGGAAGGCACGTCGGCATTTCCCGATCAGACAGCCAAACAGCACCATACAGCATCCACTCTCTCTTATTCTCCGTCTTGTCTCCGTTTTTTTCTTTCTCATCCGCATTTCGGAACTAAACATCCCTCAGAAACTCCCTGGCTAGAGAGCATTCGTCCCAGGCTTTCCTCTCACCAGCGCCTCCCCGTAGTCGCGTCATACCAGATGCAGAAGAGGCCGGTCGAATCCTAAAAAAGGAGGATGAACCGCGGCGCGCCGGGCGGACGCACCGATCAAGTACGATGGCCTCCCGCTGTCCGAGAGTTAATTCTAGGAATAGAGTGGTACGCGAGTGAATTTGTTCTTAAATTCGGACTCGCACTTGGGAATCTTTTTCAGTTCTCTAACCAGACAAGTTAACAATTCTACCCCACTCAAGCTCGAAAATTGCCGTTCACCTGTTCCGCACCAGCCTCGCCGACACCTTCTCATACGGATCAAACCGGTCGACCATCCACGTCATCGCAAAGTTGTTCGCCTCCACGAGAGAGGCGAAGTGGAGCGCGAGGTGCGGTTTGGGAGATGCATGTTCATCGACAAAGGGAGGCTCGTGTTCCTCGACCAAGAGAGGCATAGCCAGCGCATTTCTGGGGACGAGACGCAGAATCTCTTTGAAGGTCACGGCGAATATTTCCTCGGGATCTCCGTCATCGTGGGCGAGTGGTCCGAAGACGACTATGAATTCCTCGAAACGGACACGCTGCTCGCCTTTTTTTCGTTCTGGTACAGAGGGAACGTTGCTCGCCGAGGCGGGTTCACGCGGAGGGCGGCTGGTTCTTGATCCACTGGCAACGGGCGTTTCCAAAGTTGGTTCATCTTGAACCCTCCAAGCGGCTGGCATCGCATTTGCTGCCATGTCGGAAAGCGCATTAGCAATTACCGGCGCAGCGGGCCTATCGGCAGGCCCGCGGTTCCAGCACCACTGAACGAGCTCCCAGAGCCCATCGGGCATCTGAGTCCCGGCTTTGTCATGGGGCTGGCTTGGGTACGGCATTACTTGCGTTGCGGTTTCGGAGGAGTTGGAGAACGAGAAGATAATGCCGCTGTCTGAGCTGACATGGCTGAAAGGCGCATCGCCCTCGTACCATATCTTAATCGGAGAGGTAATAAGAAGCCAGAAAGTAAATGAGCCCCCGGAGCCTGCAAAAGCAATTCTGGAGCCATCCAGCGTGTCGAGCCACTGCGTGCGGATGCCTGTATTGACGTGTCAGACTCCACGAACGCAGTCAGCCCAAAGTCCGTCCAGCGCGCGTGTCCATCTCAATGTATGAGTTACTCATATTGCGCTGCCCAGATTAGTGTCGATGCAACCGAATCAGGTAATTGCTCACCCCGCACAGATCACCGTGGACAACGTTTTTGGAATGAAGATAGTTCATCCCTTCGCTCACATCACGCAACTGTTCGTCATGAGTACACGAAAGTCCTTCTCTGGCAGGAAAATGCACCAGATCAATCGCGTACGGCGCGACCGGGGAAAATTTCTCCCATATATTTCAGAGTGCTCCCTAGTGGCATCCACGGTGACACCATAGCCCTGGCCGGACCTGGGAAAGTCGTGGAATCAACCCCGAGAAACCGGACAATGTTCTTGTCTTTCAAACGTTAATAGTTAGTTCGCTGCATACTCCGTGGATTCCTGCAATAGACCCCGTGTGCCCTCCTACGGGGTTGTAAAAACTTGAAGTTCTGGGGCAAAAGTGCACTGACACAGGACGGACCTCTGATAACTGCGAGCGGCTGCTCGGTAGTTGCATTTACAAACATGCGAGGTACGAGCTACTTCGTTTGTAGCACCTGTTTATAAGAGACTAAGTTGCATTCAGCTCCAAATTGATGAGCGCAAGATGAGAAGTCATTTTCACAGCATTACCGACCGGAATCCTGGTTGCCGGGGAGCTACAGCACACCCCGAGGAATTGGGGTGGGCCACCCACGAGGTTGTAATCTAGTAATCTGCCTGCTCTCGTCCGAGCCAGGCCGGGGATATCATGGGCTGCCTAGACTTTCCGCCGCCCTCTTGGTAGTACGAGTGTTCTACGTACTTACGGGTAGCTTTGCCTACATAAGTTGCGATGTCATACGTGGTAAACTGGCTGTTCTAATTGTGGGACTGCGTCAGCAGAATATACCTCCTCCTCCTCCTCGGGACGCGCCGGGCCCGTCCTGGTTGCGGTTGCTACGATCAAGACGCACTCCTAGTATACTCACCGGGACTCTGGAGAGCCTCCTGACCTTATCTACCTACAGAAAATTCCGTCCAACTCGCTGCATCCAGTAACCAGTTACCAGGCTGGCAGCGCGATTCGATCGTCGAGGCTAATTGAATTATACTTGATTTTTTTTTGAGTTCGTTGTTGTTTTGCAGGCCCCCGACTGAGCTAGAGAAATTATTACAGGAGTTATTCCTCGCGAGCCATTGTAATTCCCGTTTCATTTCACCCTTTTGTTGAACCTATGCGCATACGGCTTAACTAAATCATGCTCGACCATTGCCCCTTCGGAACCGCACGTAAATGAATTCTCCAGTTCATTGATACAGTGTTGGAGTAATAATACATCAAGTAATAGGCAACAAGATAAAGTAATGCTAATCGAAGGCGAAGGGTAGATATATAGATAGCGAATAAAAGTGAGGCGAGCGACTTTAAATGTCGTAAAATTGGTAGTCATACTGGACGGCTGCGCCCCAGAATGTCGGGGTGCACGCACCAATAGGGTCGGCCCCGTTCCCTGTCGTTTGGATGCCGAGTTCTTTTGCTGCGATGTTCAATGTCGTTGCGGCGGGCCATAGCTCCAGCCCCGGGACGTTCGGGCTGCCGTTGCGGAGGAACATTCTGTACCGCATCTGCATCTCCACGGTAAGCGCCGCCTGTTCTGGCGTGGGGTTCGGGGCCGTACCAAACTGGAGACAAATGTGAGGATTTCGGCGAGGCTAAATAACGGCGTGAAACGTACGACGATCTGGATGTCGTCCCGATGACAGACGACACCGCTCTCAAGGCAGAAGGGGATGTCCGCATTCGAAGGGTCTGTTGCGCCGACGGTGAACATCCCGACGTATGCCGAGCCCCCATGGGCCACCCAGCTCCGTGCGAGGGTCCACGTCGGACAGCGCCAGGTATAATCCGTGCCTAAGACCTCCAGCGGGACCCGGGCGTCGCCATCCGGGTCGACAGGATAGAAGGAGGAGTTCATGACGATCTCGGTGCGGTCGACGCCCAGACTGGCTTCACAGACGGGCTGGAATAAGGAGGCCGGGACAGGATCCGGCCCTGGGAACAATAGGTCGTAGATAGTGGGTCCGCCTTCATTTTTCACGTTGGTGAGGAGCAAGGGCTTGCTGACTGTCGGGAAGGGCGCGGTGGAATCAAGCGGAGTGGTGACAAGTTGACCATCCTTCACAGGACGCAAGGGCTCGCCTATACCAGCGGCCGGATCAAGGTCCATTGCCTCGTTCTCGACCGTAACTTGCGCGTCAAGAATTTCGTCGAGCGTCAAAGCCAGCTGGCATGCGGTATCGGTCGGAGCGCACGAGACAAGATCGTTGAAGGTGCTCTGCAGTAACGCCTGGGTGTCGGTGGATAAGAACCCGTAGTCCTGGAAATTAAATAGTCAGGCCAGGTACGCACGGTGCGGTAAAAAGAAATCAACCATACCGTTGGATCCGACTGCATGATGGCACTGCGGAAAAGCGAGGATGCCGATGGAGTGGCTAGCAACGTGCGGATCATTCCCGCCCCACTGCTCTGCCCGGCGAGCGTGATCATGGATGTGTCGCCTCCGAAGGAGGGCAGGACTTGTCCCAAAAATTGAATGGCGTTGATAGTGTCCTTTACGGCGAGATTGGTGGAGCCGTCTGGGATCAACAGGCCAAGCTTCAAACCAATCAGCCACGCATCAACATTATGGGATCCTGACCTACCGCGCCAAGCCGATACTGAATCACGGCGATAATCGACTTTGGGATTTTAGTCAATACGGATGTCCGAATAAAAACAAGGCACTGTACCTGTGTCGCAATGGCTAGCTTGGAACCATCGAGCCCCGGACCAGTAGCTGATCCCGAGTCGAAGGAACCACCGTGGATCCTTCACCTTGTATTTAAAAAGATGGAACCCGGAGGAGAAGCGACGTTACTTACCAGACCAAGGTGGGGACCTGGCTATCAGCGGCGATGTCGACGGGCACATACAGAATCATCGAAAGACAGTCTTCGGAGTACGTCGAAGGGTCCACATTGATCTGGGGGCATTGCAGGGGAAGAGCGGCGGGGTCGTCCGAGCCATTCCTTGAAGTAAGAATCAGAATTAAATTGTTTTTGTACCGTAACTCAACGTACGGGAGCGCCCATTCAGGCACAATGGTGGATGGTTGCCACCGGGTTGCATTGGCATACCGCACGGCGAATCTATTGGCCCCGTCAACGTCCAAGGTGCCTTGCGCAGGGCCAAGAGGTGTCGAGACAGAGACAGTCGCACGAGACGCAATAGACCCGGCGGTCGGAAATGCCCAGGTGATGCAGGGAATGACGGCCAGTGACGCAAGCGAGAAGAGGAGGGCAACCATGCTGGAAGAGCTCACCGAAGAAAGGCGGATGGCCGGTGGAATCTTGACGATAAAACCGAGCTTATATAGGTTTTAATTACGCGGTCTGTTCCCGCCGTCAATCGAGAAGCGCCAGGCACCGTCCGACAACCGACGGATATCCAGATGCCATAGTCCGACACAAGGACCAAGGATAGGAGTGACCAACATTTTCCTCTGAAGGAACAAGGGAGGGAGATATATAAAGCATTCATCAATCGAGGAACAGGAACCCAAATTTAGCGACTGGGCAGGGCCGAAGAGGATTTGACGAGGGTTGTACTCGTAGTGCAAGGGATGTCCTGCCACACTGAAGGTGACTGCATTAGAACCACCAAGAGTAGTAAAGGACGAAAGCATGCAATGCTAGCTTGCCAGCGGCATCGCAGAGCGGGCAAGAATAGCTTGGCTTTCAAAGATAGATGGACGAGCACAAGATGAAGCCCTTTGAGCACAAGGTGAGGGACATAACTGTCTGATTGAATCAGCGAGGTTGAGGGGATCAGAAAAGAACAAGGTGGCAGTCTCCGGATATAACAAGATGCCGGGGCGCCCCGAGACGCGAAATCGCACGTGAGCATCTGTTCTCGCCTTCGATAAGTTCGAACGCTGACAGCCCTATCGCAGGCCATCGCAGGCATGTCGAGCACCCTTTCCGAGCAAAAGGCCCTATACGGGGTACTCGAGGAAGTGGTTTAATTATGTCGCGGGAATTGATCGCGGATCCAGTGCTGGCCGACCACGCTCCCATGTCGGCTTCAGCCGCTTCGGTCTCGCGTGCAACAATTCAATGCGGCCGCCCTATGCCCACCGAGCTCTCGCCGAACCTGACACGGGCGTGGGCTCAGCTGCCAGAATTTCCTCCCGAACACATACATTCGACCGCATGTGAGAGCTGAAGCGGAACAATATATGAGAAATCTGGCGTACCGTTCCCATAATTCGGCATTCGGGTGTTTTATTCAGGCTCCGAGGTTTAGCATATCATACATATAGGCGCTCGAGATTTCAGACGTGTGGATTTCCACTTGACGTGTGGATCGCTCATCTTGCCGCACTTTGCGGTTAACGTCGGCACGCTCGGGGTCCAGAGTAAGAAGTGCCGTATAATTATAAATGTGACGCCCGCCACTATCGGCACGGCCTCTCAACATGCGCTGGCGACGCAGGGATAGCACATAGCACTGGGCCGTGCAGCTACCACGCAGAATTATCCGGGTCTAGCATCTCCGCCTAGGGACCAGTAAGATACATGATACCAGGTCGGAGGGCAATACTGCTTACCTCTACTCGTTGTGGATTATCTGCAATCTTGGTGCTTTTCGTCCCAAGGAAATTCCAGCGCTTGGAGCTCTTGGGCGGCGTCCCAGCCCGTGTGTCCGCGGGCTGAGTACCGTAAGTATCGTCGACTTAACGAGTGCGAGACACATACCTGAGCACTGTTAAGGGTGCGTGTTGGTAGGTGAATCTATGGGGTGATTAAGTAGATTAGGTGCGGTTTGTCCCAACAGCGAGTTTCGCACCACTCTTGGATTATCCGAACTGCTGCTGGGAATACGAATGAGGAGGGCGAGGTTCGTCGGCGCGGGCGCCAGGGCCTGCAGGGCTCCATTCAGCATCAGCCATAAATTAAGCCTGGAAATGCGTACGAATGAACGACTGCGCGAGGTAGACTTGGCGTCGGAGCCCTGCAGTGAACGTCAGCGCTGCGCGATAGAGCTGCGTTGCAAGCGCAGACCATAATTGAGAAGTGAGAGGCGGGATGGAGGGTCGAATACGAGAATCGAAGTGACACCAGTGCGATTTATATCTCATCTGCCATGCCAGCATGACGGCTCCAGGAATAGGACTGCCGACCCGACTAGACCGCAGACTTTGGCACAGGCTCACCATCGAGGGTCGCCCGTGCCCGATGGATGCCGAGCTTCTAAGTACAGTTGAGTTTCCGCGCGCCTATGATTGTCGGGGAGATGTCGGCATGCTGATCGAGATGGAGGGGATCAGGAAATAGAGTAGGTTCTGCCCATTTTTGAGTGAAAGAAGGCGCCGCTGAAGGGCAAGTGTTTCCCACAATATGTGAATCGGACCGCATCTGCAGTAATTTTGAGACTTCCTGCCAAAATGGTATCGTGCGATATCGAACGGAAGAAGTAGAATAGTCGTTTTGCTCGGCAGGTCCCAATTCGAAGCAGAACTAGTTCGTCCGAGGGATTAATTCCCTGGTTCGAGTGCAGTGGCTAGAAGATATATAATAAGGAGCAAATCACATCGTTGGCATACTAAACGCCTGGAATTAGGAGTTAGTGAGTGAGTCGGAGCCATTCAAGTTCGCGAGGCTCACCTCTCGGACTCTGGCAGAACCGAAGCGACCGACTCCCACAATCATGTACGTCTTTGAGAGCTATAGATCTGGTCTCCTAGCGTTGGATGCGACACTGGCGACAAAAGGTAGCAAAAGGTCCAGACAGTGGCACTAACAGATGGATTATGTCGACGGCGAATTCAATTGAAAGGTGAGACAGGTCTAGCTTATATCCCAGGCCTATATGGCAGAGATCTCTCTGGTGGACGGACAGATTGAAAGCGAGAGCAGATGTCGGAAGCGACGGCTCCGATCTGTCATCGGAGTAGCAAAGCCAAACGATTCAAACTCCTAGGCTCGTGACCAGCCTGCCTACAAATGGCAAAAAATATGTGGCGAGCACTTTGCCGTAGGCAGGCTGGTACAACTCGGGACCCGCCAAAGGGCTGGGCCCGGAGTTCGAAATTTTGAGTGGTGCCGATCATCGGCATCACGCTGCGATCAATTCCCTGCTGAATTTGAGGCTCCAGGACTCACCCGCAGGGAGCTTAATCAAAATTCTGAAGAGACAGATTTTGAGAAGAGTGGAATTGGAGTTGTCCTTCCCTTTGGAGTTTTTCCAACGGATGTAAAATAAGCCCAGAATAAAGGAAAAGGAAAGTGATCGAACTCCGTGCCCAGCCCTTTTGTTTGTCCCGAATTGTACCAGCCTGCCTACGGCAACGTGCTCGCCACATTGTTGCAACTCGTAGGCAGGCTGGTAACGAGCCTATCAAACTCCGCTGATGTGAGAAATTTCCGGTATCGGAGGGCAGAATGAGGGGAATATCTCACAGGCGAAAGAACAGCTATAGCACCAGTGTCATGACGTTTTCTGTCAGTTCCTGATGGAAAATTCGATGACACTGTAGAAATTTCCAGGACACGATGATGTGAGATGTAAACTTTGGCTCCAGACGAGTTTTCATAAACCAGTCGGATAGACGAAGGTGAGGGAGGGATGGGGGGCATGCATAAATATGTGTCAGTGCCTCCTACTTGAAACTGAAGCGCATAGCCCAAGAGATGGGCGCTGTCTTTTCGAATATCATGCCCTTTCGGCGGTCGGACCGATGGCCCATATTTTGGGTTTTACTCGCGCGTTATGGCCCCGGGGAGCAAGCTGAGTGGCTACGCACTTTTAATATATTCCCTACCTGCCTATGTAATATCCTCCTCGAAAAAGTATCATGCTGGGGTGTGAGAGCAAAATTGATCTACATTTCTTTCATAGGTTGGATTTTGATGCCAGCCTCGTAGCTCACGAAAGAGTGTCTGCGGACGACCGTGGACCTTCGGAACCCCTTGGAAGATACCCGCACCTATCCGTTGGAGTTTTTCTCGCAATTTTCAGATGATTTGTTCCTGAGATAAAGGCAAAATAGTGGGTTCGC
Source organism: Mycena latifolia (assembly GCA_029289555.1). Lineage (NCBI taxonomy): Eukaryota > Fungi > Basidiomycota > Agaricomycetes > Agaricales > Mycenaceae > Mycena > Mycena latifolia. Next base: position 654,016 of record JARJLE010000041.1, on the reverse strand, counting down.
CTTCATCCCCAGCAATGACCGACGAAGGGAAAAATTAAGGTCTTCAGAAACGAGGTCCAGGAACGATATTACTTCGATACAAGCCTGATATCATTTATTTTTTGTCCGCCCACCTCTTGGCATAGCCAGCAGCTTGCTTGGTTGGTAAGAGAACAAAAATCAACCCAGAGGATCCGAGTCCGCGCACCTAAGGGAGCGGTGACGCAGTCACGTGGTGGCCTATTAGGGGGGGTTATCGTGTATGAGTAAAACCCCCCTAAGAGGCCGGGGTAGGCGTTGGAGGGAAGGAGGCTTCTATTAGGTAAACGGCCAATCTTATCTTTGGAATCTTATCCTGAGGCACGTGCCTCTCTCTCTTTTGTGCCAGAATGGCACCCGGTTCTCTGCGCTCTGCGCGTGCAGATCAGCGTGCCTCGACCTCTGGAGCGGGTCGCCACTTTACCAGTCCCATCAAGACACGAGATAAGCGCAAGAACCAGCCTATTCTCACCACAGGTGCCAGCCGCAAAGCAGAAAAAGAAAAAGCACTTCGAGCACGTATGAACACGATCCTGCAGCCCCCCGTGGCCCCTACACCTACCAGTGACTCGGGGGACCCCCTGCACCCCTCTGCAGGCCTCTCGGAGTCAGAGGGCGACGTGGAGATGGCTTGGGTTGACGAACCACCTGCACCTCCTGCGCCTCCGATGCCGCCATCTCCACCACCCCTTGCATCCGCTCGCATGCACCAATTGGCGAGGGAGAGACGGCACCAATCCTGGGACCTTCTCCTCCCTCAGCTGATTGCACCATTCACTGCATATCGACAGGCTAGTCATGGTCAGCGGCCTACCCCCATCCCAAACCTCCTCCAGCATGACTGCATGGTCTCCTGTGGCTGTTCTATCACAGCTCAAGTGCAGTGCCTCTACCTTACATGTTTGTAATCCATATACTGTCACCAGTCTCCATCTGAATTTTCGATCCAGATCCAGAATCCGTGCATGTAATTACTTGTAGCTGCATGCCGGTTCCAGTACTTCTAGTTTGCCATGGTGTCTTCCCAACCTCTCCTTCCCAGTGCCGCACTGGCGTTTCCATTGACTTCCTCGACGTTTACCGTGCCCTTTTTGAGCGCTCGTGCGACGCAATTACCGCCCTGGCTGCTGCGCTCCACACCGTGTATGACCGGCGAGGATTCAGGGTTATCTCAACCCGGGTATGCAGTCAATATATTTGGTTGTCATTGTACTCACTCAATCCCCAGAGTCGTGGTGGACTTGTGAAGGAGCCCTTCCGCGAAGGCCTCGCACAGGCTGTCCAGTGGTACAGCAACCTTAGAACAACAGTCCAGGCAAAGGTTGATGCTGTGCTTGCAGCTGCAGAGCGGTCCATTCTTCCACCTACCCTCATACCGAACCCAACCCCAGATATAGCGGCAAAGCAGGAGGCGTTGGAGGTCGGTGCGGAGGTGCAGGAGGTGGGTGCGGAGGCCTGCGACACGTCCTCTGATACCGAGACTATTGACGGTGCCTCACATCCTGATGGTCCAAATTCAGCAGATGCCTCCGACGAGCATCCCATACCACCAGGCCCAACACCCGGACGTGCTCACCGGATTCTGCGTGAACGTTGCCCCGCCTGCTTTGGCCTGGAAACCTGGGGACGGTCACTTGCCGAGTGTGTAGTGCTATCTCATTTCACATTTACAGTGCTTGACAATCTTAAACAGTGGAGGGGATGTTCAACTCGGCGGCGACACCTGCTTCAGATATCGCCATCTGCGGTCCGCAGGAGATGGGCCAATCTCCTACGACCCCTTGTATTTCATTTCCAAGGAAAAGGTAGAACAGGTTCGCTCCCAAATTGCACAAGCCAGAGGCAAGAAACCTCGTGAAGTCAACCCTCCAATGCCGCAGGAGGCCATCGACGCTTGTCAAGCTTCCTGGGATGCAGCTAATGACAAAAAGCAGAAAGTCGACCCCAAGCGCCATGATGCAAGCGGAGTCTTTGTTTTGACCTGCCGGCATTCACAGGTCCTCTTCCTGTGTGATATCGACACCCCTGGTGAGCGGCAGGGATTTATTGTTGCGCTCATGGAGGAGACAAACAGCTACCTCCCACCCCAGGCAACGATTGTTCAAGCATACGACGTAGGCTGTGTAACTGATCATAGCTTCAATCTTGTAATTTTCCATTTTCCATTTTGGCGTCGGAGGCCTACTGCTAACTGATGTTCTAGTTCCCTATTCTGAGTGAGGGCTTCTGTGAGCGGGTATGCTTCGTCATCAACGCGATGCATTCCTTTGGCCACCAGTGGGTCTGCCAGATTGTCTACAGTCCGTGTCTTCGCCGGGGGCTATGTTTAACAGATGCTGAAGGAGTTGAACGTTTCTGGTCGCATATCCGGAAATTAATTGGTATCACTAGAAGCCAATGGGTGAGTGCATTGCCCTACCCCTTCCTCCCTCTATAACCCATCACCAGAACTCTCGGCGCATCTGGATGATCGACCAGTACATCGCCTTTGTGAATGAGGAAGGTCGGTCCAACCTTGGAAGTTGGATTCATCGCCAGGAACACCGAAATTTGACCAGGAAGCGGCGAGCTGCTAACAAAGTGCTTGCCGAGTGTGGTGTCTCAATTGAGGAGCTTCGCCGAAATTGGGCAGAGCAGAAGGCGGTGCAGACCTCCATCCGATCACGTGAGTCCGCGTCGGAGGCTGCCCTCTTCCATGCTATTAACATAAACTGCAGATGCTCCAGTTCGTTTGAGACGGGAACTTGACAAGGTTCTTTCCCTACAGGCCCAAATCGATGCAGTGGAGCAGTCCATCACAGATGTGAAGAACACCATCAAAGGTCCCGATGCATCTCCAGACTCCATCAGGCTGCTCCGTAGTCTCACGAGGACTCATGAAACTCTCAACACACAGGCCGAAGCCTTGTATGCATCACTGAATATTTCCCAGTCCTTCCCTGAGCTTCAGAACCTCCCACTCGAATTCGTCCGGACGCTTGTGGTGATGCGGGACCTGAAGATCAACATTCGCAAGCGTGCCATTGGCAGCTTTTATGAATGGGAGACCCTCGACCGTGTGGTTGGAGGGAGGAGGGAAGCTCTCGGTCAGTCCGAAATCACGTCGGAGGCCTACACCACCTACCTTACTGAGACATCACAGGTACTAAGATGCACCAAGCCACAAGGAAAGCAATCTCAAAGCGCCAGCCAGCTTTACTGCGTGCAATTGGAAAATTCAATGGGTATTGTGCCGAGCTCGAGAGGCTCAGGCCTCCGGGATGTAAAATTCCAATTCCATCTCCATTGTCAACACAGCTGAATGGCCTTCGTGATGATCCTACCCTGCATGAGGATGTTTGGATCACCCCCTCTGAAGGTCAAATTCCACGCTGGCTGAATGTTCGCGACGGCATTCGTGCACTCCATTCTGCAGACAGGTGTGCGGAAGAGGCTTCTAGGCTCAACATTGAGCGTCAGAATATGACAATCTGGCTAAAACACGAGATTTCTATTGTTGCAGCTGCTATCAACATGCTCACTGGTATGTCGAAATTCACTTCGTCAAAGGTTCCCTATTAATAGTTGTTTTAAAATCTCTGTTTGCGTAGACTCCACCCTTACTCTTGAGCTTCAGCTACGATCAGAGTACCTCAAACACCTGCAAACCAGCTGGGCATCCGATATCTGTATTCGCCCTGAACCTTCTGCAGATCGTGGACAGCAGGCCTCCGATGCCCCCAACACCGCCCCACTTTATCTACATCCTGCTCCTCTCATTGAATTTCGGCCTCCCACATCTACTGAGGCTCCTGCAACCTTACCTGTCATGGTTGAGCTGGAGCCAGAGGAGGATCTTTTTGAGGATTCTGCCATGCTGCTCACCTCCGACTCCATCATTGCGTCCGAGGAACTCGACCCTGGTTCCATGTCAGATAGCGATCATGACAATGTTTTAAGTATACAGGATATGCTTGCAAACCCTGAAGCTGAGGAAGAGTCGACAGGTGTGGAAGCGGACAACTTGAATTTTGAGATCAAGTGGGAGCGTCTGGTGCGGCACATGACCTCCGGCGCTGCCATTGCACTAACTGCCATTTCTCAGCCCCAGCTTTCTGTTGACACCAACTTTCTAGAGTGTGTCCAGGAGCACAATTCAAATGGTTGGGTAGAGCGAGGGCAAGTTAAACACCTTGTCCTTGGTCTTGATGGGCGGCCACGCAATGAAGTTGAGCCCGAGGACATCTACCGCATTCAGTGCCCCACCGGCCAGCTGACTGGCTTTGGAATTAATGCACTGTCTGCGGCATTCCTCAATATGCTTGGGAACCCGGGATCCCTGCACGCTGAGACTGCAAACAAATGTGCCGTGTTCAGCACCTACGACCTTCCCCGCATCCGTTACAAGCTATCCGACGATGCTCTATGGGGCTATGTACAGCACACCAAGTACTGGGAGAAGAATCTATGGCTGATACCAATCCATCGGGTTGATGAGGAGCACTGGGTGCTTGCTGTTGTCGATCTAGGCAATCAGCAGATCCTTTTCTTTGACAGTCTGGCCCTCCGAGCTGGCGGCTGGAGGCAGGATATCCGAGTTTGTATTCACTGGTGCTCTAGGGTTATGAAACTCATTGATTTTAGGATGTCATGGTGCTAATTACGCGGATGGTAGTCCTTGCAAATCACCACAAGCATCCTCTGTATGTTTCAACAGAGGAGGACACCTGGGTCGCGCGCCCCCTCTTTACTGTAGTACGTGATTTCCTATTGAAAACTGGCTCATATTCACCCTCATGCAAGGGAGAACCTCATCAATCCAATGGCCATGACTGCGGCCTCTGGGTTTTGTGTATGATGGGTGCCATCTTACGCGGCTATGCTATTACTGGAGTTTCGGAGGCACAGATGGCATATGTGCGCCGTGTTTTCTCTGACCACCTGTTCTCTATGCCTCGCTGTTAATTTTTAATGTCTCGTTCAAATTCTCTCCCCGTCGGAGGCCTCCTGCAACCCTTCTATCTTGTCTTGTACCATCTTGCATTGCTATAATACTTCATTTCTTGTTCTTATAACATTGTATACTGACAAAGGCACTATTGCATTCTCTCCTCGCAATTGAACATATAAGAAAATATGCTTTACAGAATAGCACCACCTCCGACGCCACCTCCGACGCCTGCCCCATCCATCTAATCCAAGAATTTAAGGTGGTATAGGTGATAGACTGTGTGCGCCTGCCACTGCATGTAATGCCTGTGCATCGTATGCTCTCTCGACTGGTGGTACTCATCATAGATGTTCTGGGCCTTCACCCTTTCCCAGCCCGACAGCAGCTCCTCCACCTCCCTCCGCAGCTCAACCAATGCTGCTGCGCGTCCGTTGGTCTTGAATTTAGTGCGACGCTGAGCATCACACTCGTACTGTTCTCGCAACCGGACTCCATGGAGGACACTCACGAGGGATTCCGTCCATCGGTGGTAGGCGGCGGAGTAGGGGTCGGTTGTATCGGCGTCCTCAACAAATGGGGGTTCAGCTTTCCAGCGGAAGAGATCACTTTCATCGAGTGCCCCGGGTTTTGTCAGAGCCTCACGAAAGAAGGGATGTGCCTCGGGCAACGGTAAGTTGCGCATCTGCTCAATTTTGATATCAAGTGGTGGTAGACCGAGCACTGAGACTGGAATGGGTGCTGAAGGGCTTGGGGAGTGTTTAGATTTCTTCCGGGTGGTCTGAGCAAGGTAGCGGTTGCGGCGTGCCTCCGCGCGCACGGCTTTGCCGCTAAAATAAGTCACTCCTATTATTGTTGCTGGACTGCAGAAATAAAGTGGGAAAGACTTACCTAGAGGTAGCAGAGTACTTGTAGACACTGTGTCGATTTGCTGAAGCGCGGTCAGCGGCTGTGAGATGTCGGGCACGACGGCCCATAAAGAAAGTGGTGGTTAGCGGAGAAGTCCTAATTAGAACTTGTATGAATTTGGCACACTTTCGAGCACCAGATTTCAAGCTCCTGGAAAAATCCCAATTTAAATCAGAAAGTCTCCGGGTAGTATCCAGGACCCCTGCCAGGATTTCGTCGGATGTGAAAGATGAAGCCGTGCCTGCAGTAAAAAAACATTAAAGTGAGCTCATGGTTATTTACACTCTGATTGGCTGCCACAACACGCACCGATGGGCAGCAGGCGTGCAGAAGGAGGTGAAGGTGACGGAGGTGCGTAGACAGCGCGGAGGAGGCGCGCAGGATGCGGCCACGTGCTGATGGCATCGGCCAAATATTTTGACACGCCTCCCTCTCTCTTCTTTTCACTTCCATCTCACCTTCAACGTCTGTCCCTACTGTCCGGTGTCACGAGCGATTATGCCAGACACCTTTCTCTCTCGTAGTAGTCGTCGTTTCACAACGACTACTACTCTTCTTTAACCTCTGGCTGCCTCTGGTTTTCCTTTTCTTTGACTCCTTGTCCTGTTTCCGGTATGCAAATACACCATATTCCACGCGCTCTTCGCTAACGAATGTCCGCGTCGTCAAAGGGTATCCATTTTGCAAGTTCTAGTCACCTCCCGCTCTGTATTTCGTGGAATCCACTCAACTCCTGCGGGTCCCACCCCGCACGCTCTTTTTGGCTTAGAATCTTCCACCCTCTGTGTTCCAGGTAAGCCACACGGCAGCTTTTTCCCCTCTTTTCTTACTGACGAATGCCCCAACTTTACAGGCGTTCGCTATTTTTGGGGCCCACCTGCGCCTCCGACACTTGCCCTACTGCGCCCGCTTCCCCAACGTTTCCAGTGAGTAGCATTCATGCATTGATACATTTCTTTCTGACAATCTCCTGTAGCTTTCTCTGTTTGAAATGGCGGATGCCACGGCATGAACCTCAACACCTCCGCTGCCTCCTGCGAGCGACCCCACCCTCCTCTTCACCCCCGACGCACCAACGCGCCCTCCTCTCTGTGATACTCTCTCCTCCCTCTCATCGACCTCCCCTCTCTTTCCTGAAGATTTCACGGACAAGAGTGTGCTTCATTCATCCCCGGACCACCACATCTTCCCCCTGGCGGACAATTTTTTCAACGCCCCCCGACTATCGGGGGAGTGCTTCATGCCATTCACGCCGATCCAGGACCCGTTCGAGATGAGCAACATGGACCTCATGTTGCAGAACTCGGGCACAGCGGATGCCGAGAGGAGGGGTGGAGACATGGGCAGCAGCATCGACACAGACGAGGAGCAGGACAAGCTCGAGTCTTCCAAACCACCCACACCCGCCCACTCCATCCTGTCCTGCGCCACCTCTCCCCCTCCAGTCTGGATGCCCATTGATTCCCTCATGTCCCTCGCGGGATATGAGAGCAATAGCTCTGCCGCTGCCAGCCCCATTAAACACAGCCGCGCAAGCCCTGCTGCCCCAAGCCCCGTGGGAGGCGGGCACCTGCCGTTCGACCAGGTGGGTGGCGGCTTGCGGGAGGCTATGCCGCCTCGTGAGCTCACATCATCGCACCTGCATTCGAAAATTTCGCTCACGGTGAATGCGGACTCCGTGACGCGCAAGTCCGCTGAGCAGAGATCAAAAGGGAATCTCCCTCCCATCAGCTTCGAAGAGTACATGGCCAAAATCAGCAAACCGCTTGCGTTGTCCGAGTCCGACAAAGTCCGGGCACGCAATGACGTTGAGGGTCGGTTACTTGAGAGTTGGCTGAGGCTGAGTAGCGGTAGTGCAGCGGCGAGTAGCAGCAACGCCAGCAGTGCGGCATGGAGGTCGAAGCCAGAGCCAAAGCCAAAGAGGGCTCCCGCTCCCACATCTCCCACACCTCCGACGCCTCCGACATGTTTGATGGCACCTCCCCCACTGCCGCCACGCGAACCAAACCCGTTCCAGATGGGCCCGGGAGAGCCTGAATCATCCTCTGCTCGCTCTGCTCATCAGCCCTATGCACCAAAACCGCCCGTGGCTCCCACCTCGCCCCCATATGTGCTGGAACCGACTAATGAATTCCAGACGGGCCCAGTGGAGCCCACCCCCATCCCCTCCCCCACTCCATATGCATGCTTCACCGGCGAGGGCCAAACACCGCGCACCAAGGAAGGGCCAGGGCCAGATCTTCTTGGCAAATGGGGATTTCAAGAAGTTCCTCTCCCTCCCCCTCCTCCCGATTTTGTACCCCCCGCCTCCCTCACTGCCATCGACACAGAGAAAGATGTGTCTGGCGATGAGACCGGCAGGAAATCCCCTGCTTCCCCTGCCTACCACGCCTCCGACACACCTCCCACTTTCGACAAGTTCGACAGCTTTGCAACCCCGGATGACCTGCGTGAGGCCACACCCTTCTCCGCAGACTCCCTACACGAGAACAATGAGGATTATGACGAGGTTGACAGTGGCGGTAGGCCTACTCAGGCCATCTGCGACCAGCTCGAGGTGGCCTTCGGAGTGATGAAGGAGGCTGCATCCAAAGCAGCTACCCTCACCGGTCTTACCGAGGGCCATGTTATGCAGGCCTTCATGCGGCGGGTCAGTGGCGCTGCTGTGCGTAGCAAGACAAATGGGTGGAACCAGTACCAGGTATACACAAACCGCGAAAGCAATCGTCTCGGCGAATGGCGGCGTTTCAACTCGGACTACAAGTGCAACAATGAGCAGGAAGTGCCCCCCCAGCTCCCACAAGATGTCCTCCAGCACAACTGGAAGGTGTTGAAGGAGACCCTCTCTCTTGACGAATTGCACACCCTTTTTGAAGCAGACCACGAGCTGCACGTCCTGCAGTTACAACCACCAACGCTTGCAGCACGTCAGAGGACCTTTGGGCGCGTTGCAGAGAGATTGGAAGCGAAGGTAAGTCCTGTACATGCTGCAGCTTGTGTTTTACTGATGACCTCCCTTCAGCTCAGGGTGCAATATGCAACAAATCGTTTCCAGGGCCTGCTGATCATGGTGGGCTCGCACATAAACGAGGACGGGAATCTCGGGCGCATTTTGGCCACCGGCGGTCTCGCGAAGCCAGAGGTGCGTTTCAATATTTTTTGTAGCCTTTCTCCTCGCTGACCTTCGGTGTACAGTTCCTAAAGAAGCTCAAAGTCAGCGAAGACGAGTTGATCGGGCTTGCGAAGTCGTGTGCATTGTACGTGCATTTTTGGCCATGGCCAATTTTATTTACCTAACCCGCTTTCAGCGCTCATGAACTGGATGCTGAGGTATTCTCGCCTCTCCGCGCACCCACACCGCTTCCCTCTGTCGACAACTCCTGCCCGAATCCCTCCCCCCCCCGTCATCACAAAGTCAGCGTCGGAGGCGCCGGAGGGTGCTGAGTCGAAGCTCAGGAGGAAGGAGAAGGCCTCTGCGCGTAACCACAAGGCAGCCAATGAGATGCACATAATCAAGGAGCTCCTGTCGGCTGCATCCTTGGCCGATGTTGGCGAGGACATCTTCCATCTGAAGTCGAAGACCAACTGGGCGTGGTGGGGTCTTCCCGACGACCTCAGCACCCACGGGTTCATTCTCTTGGGCTGGCCAGCTGACGTTCGGCTGCCCTACGAAACAACCTCCTCCAAGGCATCAGCCGCCCTCCGCGCAGGAGAACGTGCATCATTGACAAACACCATCAATGCACGTCAAGTGTCCAGACAGGGTGTCAGGGTTCGAAAGGAGAGGGTGCAGAAGGGTGCGTCATACGCACTCTAATTCAGTTCCACGCTAACATCTTTTATTATAGGCCAATATATCATCTTCTCGCACAATTACTTTCTTGAGCCCCCCTCTGGCCCTCCTGATTCTGACGCTGTGCGCCGACACTGGGAAACGTCCAGTGGCAAAGCCGCCCAGCTGGTGGACACGCATGGGGATATGTGGCTTGCCCCCTACGACTTCATCATGCCGGGGAAAGTCTCCCATAAGTGGAGAGCGATCCCAGCTCTAGGAGGATCTAAGGGCAAGGGCAAGGGACGCCAGGAGAACAGCAAGGACGAGAGTGCAGGCGAAGATGTAGAGGAGGAGGAGGAGACAAGCCCGCCGCCAGCACGCAGGTCCCAGCCAGCCGCCGTGAAGCCTGAGGCGAGGAGGAAGGGTGCAAAAGCAGTGTCTGCGCCCGCGACCGCACCTCCCGCTGCCACGATCAAGATTGGGCCGCCAAAGAGGGCGTCGAAGGCGTTGTCAAAGGTGCTGAAAGCGCCTCCTGCGCCCCCTCCTGCACCTACACGCACAACTCACTCGCAGGCACAAGCATCCAGTAGCCGCCAGACTAGTGCAGCACCTGCTCCCCTCAAGTCAGCTCTGCGCCGTCTCCAGCCGCAGTTAGATGACGACGACGACGATAAATCCCAGATTGTCCCGCGCAAGCGGAAACAGGTCACGGTCGTCGTAGACGACTCAGATGCGGATGACAACGATGAGTACGCCGACGCCGAGAGCCCCCGCCCCATCAAGAGGCGAGCCGGAGCTGGGTACAAAGGTGGGCAGCCGCGCGACAGCGATGGGGATGAGCCAGCTGGTGCACCCACTGCCAAGCGCGTGCACTCCACGCCTGCCGTGCGCTCCATGCCTGCAGGACCCTCACAGCAGGGTTCTTCCTCGAGGGCATCAACGTCTGTGCCCCCACCTCCTGTGGTGCCACCTACGGCGCCTCCCGCTGCCCCACTTCCTCCCGAGATGACGCCAGAGGTCTTGACTGGGGTGAGAATGGCACTCCACGGCGTGGGGATCACGCGCGAGCTTCTAGTGCAACTTAACTCCCTCAGAGATATCCTACCGCCACCGCCTCCGCCACCAGCAGTATGAGGTGCACATCTGCCGCCCTGTGTTGCCCTCGTCTCGCGCCATCCTTCCTCTGCTCTTGCGCCATCTCACCTCTCTTGCTCGCGTGCCAAATCACGCATGTATTTCTATCATCTTGCCTGCTGCCCCCTATCTTGATTCTTTCTTGATTTCTTGGACTACACTTGTATATTACACCCCCCTGCCCCCTTGTCTTGCATGATTTCTTGGACTACTGCACTTGTATATTACACTCCCCCCCACCCCTTGTCTTGGAGCTTCTTGTGTATCACGCCCGTACCATTTTGTATTATTATTTGCATATTTTGTATCCTAGTTGTAGAGTATTGCCTCCTGAAGGCTTTGAATACCAATGCTGTTTGCATATAAATGTGATGGAACTTGTGAGTAAAAAATAGGCCAGACGCACGCGTGCGTCGGAGGTGCGGGAGGTGGGAGGCGGGAGGCGGCACGACGTAGCAGCGGGCAGGAATAACAATGTAATTCCAATGAGTGATGCAAACTACTCAGACGCGCGCGTCGGAGGTGTGGGAGGAGGGGCGGGAGGCGGGAGGCGGCACGCCGCAGCGGCGGACGGGACCGGCCGAGAAGGGCACGTGGAAGTACTGCCACAACCTCCTTCCCTCCGACGCCAACCACGGCCTCTTAGGGGGGTTTTACTCATACACGGTAACCCCCCCTAATAGGCCACCACGTGACTGCGTCGCCGCTCCCTTAGGTGAGTCCATGAAGTCAATTCATCTTAGTCGAACAATTCAACCGACCAAGACATATGTCTCTCCACGTACATACGCCTACGCGCATATTGCCAAAGTTGCAGTACCCCATGACGGCTTTCCTCCGATTTTATCCGCCTTTCTGCTATATCCTGACATCCACTTTACGTTTGGTTTTGTCGTCCTGCTGAGGTTTCTAGTGATCAGTTCATTATAGGTGGTTTAGGATATCAGGTGGAAGTGCCGACGAGACGGAGGCAGGTCAGAATGAGTTTGCCTGCGCTATGTAGTCCCTCGGTCCACATCAATCCTTCTGATATGGTCGCCCTGGTCTCAATTTCTGGTGATGGCAGCCGGAGGTGCCGACATTTGCCGATGAACTCCAATCTGAATGCCGTCTCTATTCCACCAACGGCCACTTGACGGCCACGACTCCAGCTGTTCTTCCCTGCACTAAGCATCCTACCTGCACTAGACAACGCACAAGACATCCCGGTTTGAGTCCGGCTATCAAGCCTCGAAGGTCATGGACACAGCTGCAACACAACTGCTCTTCAAGTGCAAGTTGCTTAGATCGCTCAAATGGAGGCTGGTGCCCTGTTGTCCCTCTGGTCTCCCTAAGAAGCTTGCACATGGATTTCTCATTCTCCGCTTTTTCGTGAGCTTTTTCGGTTGAATTGATTTTTGTCCGCCAGCCAATAGACTATTGCTATTCTAGATCTGATGTCGCTGTTAATGCAACAATTCCTCCATTGATCTTTCCCTGCCACCCCCGACCTGATCAGGGAGGGACCTACTCACCACACTTTAGCTCTTCCCAATGCCGATTTCGACCCGGAGCTGAACGCGCTAGAGCGATCAGTTGAAGAGGAGTCGTGTGACGGCTATAGAACATTTCGATTACTGAGCTTACTCCAGACTTTGGCCTCTTACAACAGTTCTCCGCCAGTTCTCGGACTCCTAAATTTTCAGCGGACAGATTCATGACGGCATATCTCTCAGATTTCCACCTAAGGGAGCGGCGACGCAGTCACGTGGTGGCCTGTTAGGGGGGGTTACCGTGTATGAGTAAAACCCCCCTAAGAGGCCGGGGTAGGCATCGGAGGGAAGGAGGTTGTGGCAGTACTTCCACGTGCCCTTCTCGGCCGGTCCCGCCCGCCGCTGCAGTGTGCCGCCTCCCACCTCCCGCCCTCCTCCCGCCCCTCCTCCCGCACCTCCAACACCTCCGACGCACACATCCGAGTTTTCTGCATCATCACTCAGTGGAATTACAGTAAAACATCATTGCTATTCCAAAGTCTTGAAGAGTATGTATAACAAGTAGTAGGCTGCCAAATGTACAAAATATATATATATATATATAATGCTACAGGTGCACGCAAGTGAGCGGAGCATAGCAAAACATCACAAGTGAGTGCGTACAATACGGTGAGCAAGGGTGAGGGCCTTGGTGTACGGGGAGCAGGGAGGAGCAGGTGGTCCGACACTGCCTGAATCTGCTTCGGTGCAAGCCCCTGTGGTCCAAATCTGCTCCAGTGCAAGCCCTCTGCTCTTCAGTGCAGTCGGCACCACCTGCACCAGCTGGTTGAGTACTAGGGCCTCATCAGGTGGATCCGAAGGAGGCGCAGGAGGTTCCGCAGGGGGTGCAGTAGGCGTAGGCACATCGGGTCCGGGGGCTGACAATGACAGAGCCGATTTGAGGGGAGCCAGGGGGGCTGTCTCACCCTGGCCAGGATTGTATGTGCTCCTGCTTGCCTGCAACTATGAGCGGGTGGTCCGAAGGCATTGCAGGCACCTTCGACGCCTTCTGCAGCTTGTACGCCTTCTTCGCCGCTGACGCACACATGAGGGTGTCAATATAGGCCGGACTGTCAAAGAAACAGTCGGGTGGCCAAGTCATCGAAGAAAAGAGGCTGAAGCAGAGGCGGGACAGGCAGGTGAAAAGTGTGTCCAAAGAGGACATCATGGGTCAAAAGAAGGGCTGGATCACCCACAGGTGCGGGGGAAGGCGCTCTTGGCACCTTGTCCCGCAGTTTCTGAGGGAGGGCGTGTCAGTAAAGAAATCTACAAAAATAGAGTACTGTTACACACAAAAGCTTCCGACTTCTACAAAGTGGGACTGGCATAGACAGCGCAAATATGATACACCACAGGAACAGCCTGCAACAGGCAGAATCATAGATGCATCAGCAAGAAAAATGCAAAAGAAGTGAAGTGTTTGCTCACCACAAGCGGCCTGAGGAAGCAAAAAAGTAACAAGAAAGCACGAGTCCAGCAGTAGAAAGGCCCAGTAGCAGCCATTAAGAGGCCTAGGGGCAGCAGAGTGCTGAGCATGATCGCTCACCACAGGGTAGAGGAGGCATGGAGGAGGAGAAGGAGAGAGACAGGCCGGACCAAATATTTGGCCAATGCCATCAGCCTCCCATCTACGTCGCGGCCTCTCCCCAGCTCCAATCGGGCTCCATCTTGTGTACTCATAGCCCCATATACTACGCATTTTCTGTAAATTGCTTTTGATGCCTGTTCCTTGCATTGTTCGGATTAATGTTGAAATTCCCGATGTGTCGGAGGCCTTCAGCTTTCCTCCACTTTGGTATTTGTGAATCATAAAGTGTATTCCAGCGACTTTAGCTATTCACAAGGATGGCAGGGTCATTGCACAGGTGTATAACCATACCAGTAGCTTGTTCATTCCAGAAAAATCAGCAGTGCATGAGGCGATGGAGGCCTCCATCCTTTGTTTATTGGTCACTTGTCGTGTTTCAAGTGGCGACAATCTTGTGATTTCATACCAGTGGACCACTAAAATTGTCCTAAAGGTTCATTCCAGGCATGGCTACTGGCATGTTGAATATGCTCGAGGTGGTCGAAGGCCATCAAGGGAGGCACCGAAGGCCATCGGAGGCCTCCCACACCTACCAAAGAATGATATTGGATTCTAATATGAGCATTCACTCTTATTTGAGGTAGATACATGTTGGAGAAGTGAAAAAAAGGCCTCGCCATTCACCCACCATTATAATGGCAATGCCCGAAGAGTCGGTGAAGGCCGGGCCGCAGATTGATGGGCCAATCAGAACATGAATAACCATGAGCTCAATGTAAAATGTTTCTAGTAAGCTCAATATTGGATGGAATATCATGGGACATGGACCAAATGAAAGCTGGGCGATGCCCGGGCACGAGATAATCAACAGATCTCACCCTGAATCAAGTTATTTTTCGATGCACAAATATCTGGCAAAGTCAACCAAGTTCTTAGGTTGAACATTGCACAGAGTAGCAGAGGATCAGATTCAGCATCTTTGAAAAAGTTTTCAGTGAAAGAACTCTTCACCTATATTGTAAGAAACCTGTACTAAGTGCCAAAGCTGGGATTTATACTTATTCCAGGTCTCAGACCACAAATATAAAGGGAAAAACATCGAAATTTGGCACATGCCTTAAGCATCATGCACATTGCTGGTTAAACCAACTCTATATCTGCTGGACAGTATTAATTCATCATCCCAAGCATGGAAAGTACACAATCAAATCCTCTTCGATCGATGAAAGCCCAAAAAGGATGATGTGGAAGCCTCCGACGACCTTCAGCACCTCCAACACCTCTCCAATATCTTCAATATGCCGTGAATTGTGCACAACCATTTGGTCTGGCAGGAATTTGGTGGGGCATGCATGTTTCACAGATTGTGGTTGTTTGTTCATATGCAAAAAAAAAGCATTTGGTTGGTTGGAATGTAGGTGTCGGAGGTGTGGAAGGTGCCCCAAGCCCACCCAACAATTGAAGTCCTTGTATGTCACCTTAAATAAATATATTGTTCGGAAATGCTTTGACTGATTGGCCAGATTTAGCAGGTTCAACCATAGATTATATCTTTGAATCGCCACATGACACAGATTCCTGTGATGACTCAGATTACCTCGAGCATCCAATCAGCACAACTTGATTGCCTGGAATTAATTTTATGATGTACCACTATCAAACTGGTGGCATAGTGGAGGCCTCCGATGTGTCGGAGGTAGTAAGCCCGATGCTTTGCTATCACCTCTAATGTTTTGGGAGGCCTCCCGAGTAATATCAATCAAATTCACCTGTGTCTTGCAAATTTATCCTGAGTACCACCAGTCGCAGGAGTACAGGATGCACAGTGACTGTAGTGGCCGGTGCACACCAGCTACCACTTATACCTATACCCACCTGAAATTCTTGGATTAGGCAGGGGAGGGAGGTGTCAGAGGCCAAATTGGAGGCGCTGGAGGTGGTGTTGTTCCTTGAACTGCTCTTTTTGTGTGTTCAATCGGAAGTGGAGACTATTGGTATTACATATGAACCTCAAGTAAGAATAAATATTCATATTGGAAGCCAGTATGTCATTATTTGGGACGTGTCGGAGGCCTCCGACGGCCTCCGACACCTCCAGGATCTCCAGTCATCTATGATATAATCATATAAACCTTGAAGATGGTAATTGATTAGTGGGCTACTGGATTCATATATTTTCCTGCCATATATAAAGAAATTCTATTGAATATGGTTGAACTGTAGCCTACCAGAGGTCATAAGCATTGTAAGCTCCACCTGCAGATTAAACCCATCTTAGGTCCTCCATAATAGTTGCATACAGAAGGAAAACAACCAGAACATCCGTGCTTTGATCCACTGGCCAAACTCAACCACGGGGACGTAGGAGGCTCGCTATTGATTGTGAATAATTTTCCAACAGGCCCCTAGACTCATGATGACTCAAATTATGTTGAGCATCCAATCAGAACAGCTAGATAATAGCCTAGATTGTCTAGAATCAGCTTTATCATGCACCAATATCAAAGGGGAGGTGTGGTGTAGGCCTCCAACGCAACCTCCTATATGGCGGAAAGCCTCCTGAGCAGTTCAAACATGTTACAGGATGAATCAACCTATGTGTGCAGACTCTGGGGTGCTTTGCAAATAGATAGATTCGCTGGAATTCATTCTATGCTGGGTCAAATTGGCTGTGAACTGCAGCTGGAGGCCTTTGACACATGCCAGGAAGGCTCCCAAGCAGTTCTAGCATCCCACAGATCAGACCCCTATGTGTGAGGCTGCTTCTGATGTTACTTATCAATAGCTGGAGTCACTGGAATTAGCTTTACAGTGCATGAATATTAGACTGGAGGCAAGCCGGAGGCCTCCAACACGTTGATGTTAATTTTAAAACAAGCAAGGATCATGCTTTGAAAGTAATCTAAATCATGCACAGTATATGAAGCTATAAGGGCATAAACAGGAACCAAATTAGAGGCAGGTTATAGGCAGGAGGAGGTGCGATGGAGGCCCCGAAGCCGCCGGTGGGAAACCGAAGGAAGATCCCGAAGATCACGCGAAGGGCATTTATAAGCAGATGACATAATAGAAGCCACGATACCTCCCGCGCTCCGACGCCTACCCCGGCCTCTTAGGGGGGTTTTACTAATACACGGTAACCCCCCCTAACAGGCTTCCACGTGACTGCGTCGCCGCTCCCTTAGGTGCAGATTTCATCCCACGAGGTCCAACCAATCCCGCTTTCATGTACGTGCGTCCTTTCCGCTCCCTTCGCAAGTTTGCTATTACACTGAAATCATGTGAAGAGTACGCTAATTTAGGTTCAATACCGAATTCCGCGACACTTTAGCCCTCCAGGGTGTAAAAGCTGTATCTCTAGGACTGACATCTGTTCCCAGACGGCGAATCTTTAAATAACCATGACATATTCCAGGTCATGCTGCTGTGGTCCTTCTCTAGATAAAGACGCCATCCCCAATTACCGTCGCCACTAACCTCATGCCTCTCACTCTGTACTATTTTGCCCCATTGGCTGGAACCGCCATTTTCATCTGCTATGTGTGCTTGTCGAAGCTGCGCAGATCGTCTATGCTGCCTCCAGGGCCGCCAGGAGATCCAATTCTCGGGCATTTCCGACATATGCCTTCCGACCAATCCGCTCTAGTATTTCACGAATGGACCAAACAATATGGTTCGGCCACCCTCCCCATCCCCAAGGCTCGCTGTATTCACTTTAGAATCTAGGCGATGTGATGTACCTCCGAGTTTTGGGACGACCCATGATAATTCTCGACACATATCAAGCTGCCGTAGAATTACTCGACAAGAGAAGCGCAATTTACAGCGACAGACCGAAGTTCACTCTTTATGAGCTGTGAGTCCAACCGCTTTCTCGGCGGCGAACACAAACATAAGATTTAACAGGCTTGGATGGTTGCCGTCGGTTTCGTTCCTTCAATACGGGAAACAGTGGGCAAAGCACAGGCAGATGCATCATTCATATTTGAATCAGCACAAAGCCAATGACTTCAAGCCCATACAAACTCAGGAGGCCCGAACGCTTGCGCGAAATTTGGTGGAGAGCACCGCGGATAAATACGAGCATTATTTGAGCATAGGCTCGTGACCAGCCTGCCTACAAATGGCAAAAAATATGTGGCGAGCACTTTGCCGTAGGCAGGCTGGTACAACTCGGGACCCGCCAAAGGGCTGGGCCCGGAGTTCGAAATTTTGAGTGGTGCCGATCATCGGCATCACGCTGCGATCAATTCCCTGCTGAATTTGAGGCTCCAGGACTCACCCGCAGGGAGCTTAATCAAAATTCTGAAGAGACAGATTTTGAGAAGAGTGGAATTGGAGTTGTCCTTCCCTTTGGAGTTTTTCCAACGGATGTAAAATAAGCCCAGAATAAAGGAAAAGGAAAGTGATCGAACTCCGTGCCCAGCCCTTTTGTTTGTCCCGAATTGTACCAGCCTGCCTACGGCAACGTGCTCGCCACATTGTTGCAACTCGTAGGCAGGCTGGTAACGAGCCTAATTTGAGCAGGTAATTCTATAATTCTCCTGCGGCTCAGAGATACGAGGTGGACACTTAAATTATAGGTCTGCGACGGGCGTGATAACCCAGATTGTGGCAGGTCATCGAATCACTTCCGACGACGACCCTTATTTTCATATGTCTAAAACAATTTTCGAAACAATGGGCCGGACGGGACCTCCTGGAGGTAGTCCACTTGACTTTTTCCCGGCCCGTAAGTGAATTATTTGATTGATGTGGACCAAACCCCCGTTAACGGTACCATACTAGTACAACACTTTCCTAGCTGGTTCCCTGGAACGAGCCATGTGGGAATTGCCAAGAGGTGGAAACCAACCCTGCAGGAACTCCACGATTATCCTTTCCGAACAGTAAAGAAGCAGAAGGTAAGCCCTGCTATGCTGTGTTGGATTCTTCTAGATTTAAACCCCAAACAGGAAAACGGAACCGCCAATCCCTCATTTCTCCTAGAGCAATTGGAGGAAATGGGAGACGAAGCGGATGAAGACAATCTGAAAGGCGCTGCGGCCACCATGTTCGGCGCAGGGGAAGCTACGGTCCGATGTGCTCTCAGTCTGAGGAGCAAAACTCACCGATGTTTTTCTTAGACCTGGAGTACACTGACCGTATTTATTCTCGCGATGATCCTTCATCCAGAATATCAAGCCAAAGCCCAGAAGGAAATCGACTCTGTTGTCGGCGACCTGCGCTTGCCTGAATTTGAGGATCGGGATAACCTGCCGTTCATGGAATGCATATTGCAAGAGGTCTTTCGGTATGTCCAGGGTCTTTTTGATTGTTTTTTCGTCTGACGGGTGACACCAAGGTGGAATCCCGGAGTACCCCTAGGTTGCATATGCGACGTGATCCGATCGTTATCGATTAACTTAATTTTCCTCAGGCGTCCCGCATCGAGCAATGGAGGACGACATTTATCGTGGAATGCTCATACCGAAAGGCTCCCTGGTCTTCGCTAACATCAAGTATGTATTTTTTATCGCTCAGTTCGATTAGTTACTCATATAACATAGAGCCATGGCCCTGGATGAAACCACGTACTCCAATCCGACATCCTTCTACCCAGAGCGGTATCTTCCGAAGCCGGCTGGGAACGGGGAGCCCCCCTTCACCGACATTGCATTTGGCTTCGGCCGCAGGTCTGTCTGCTGCATCACGTCCTCTGGGATCTTTTAACTTATATGAAACAAATAAGAATCTGTACTGGACGATATGTTGCAAACAACAATGTCTGGATCGTGATCGCAACTATTTTGGCATCGTGCACAATTTCCAACGCGGTGGATGACGATGGAAGCATTGTTGTGCCAGAAAACGTGATGACTGACGGACTTGTGAGGCAAGTGATGTGTTCCGACTCGACTCAGTTAAACCAACTGACTTTTCAAGTCATCCGAGTGACATACGATGCGTCATCGCTCCGAGGTCTATGGCCGCGAAAGCACTCATCCTTGAGGCGCCTTGTTAAGGTTGTGGTTTACTTCCATGTCGACGTCAAATATATGCAAAGATCGCTGGAAATACTACTGGTAGTTTGGACGTTGAAAATAAAATAAGTACGCTCGCTCGAACGAAGAAGACAGGCAGAATGTTGGTTTGAAGATGGAATACAGTGATGTTGGAGCCGCTAGCCCACAGCGAAGGCGATCCCAGTGTTTTTGAAGCCGCGACACTAATTTTGGTTGAAGAAAATGGATTCAACATTCGAAACCGACCCTGTTCAAGGCTTTTGGAGAGCATCCGCGAAGCCAACTCCTTCAATAAAAGATTTCTAGGGAAATACGACATGCCACTGAATTTCAACCACCTTACTCAAACGATTCAACCCACCAAGTGACATATTTCTCTCCGGATACATACATCCACGTAAATATTCTTCGAGTTATAGTACCCCATTCCAACTTCCCTGCGCTCTTTTATCCGCGTTTTCTGTTGTACTTCGTCCTCCACTTTACGTTTGGGGTTTTCTGTGGTCTTGGTGGGGGCTTGGGTGGCTTCGGGTGATCAGTTCGTCGGCGGAGGTGAATTCGAGGCAGGAAGAAGCAAGGCTGGCGGCGGAACGGAAATCGCAATCCGGAGCAGGAAGAATAGAAACAGAAGCGATGCAGAGGTAAGGCAGCCGGAAGGAGGGGTCGCTGTAATGATTTCCCAATTCAAACCCAAAACTCAAAAGACGAGAAGATGAGAGCGATGAAGGCGTGTGGAGAATTTGCGCCTTGGCTAGATGAGAGTAGAACACAACAGGGGAGATTAGAGATCATAGATGCGAGATTAGACGATTTGATCGATATTCAATGCGAAGATATTTTCTTTGTCGGCGTAGAATATGGAACTCCTTGGAAAGATGACATTGGTCGTAACGTTGAATTTTGTGGAGCGAAAGAACGGGGTCCAGGCGAGCTTGTTGCCGCGGAGAGGCAGCTCTAGCGTGTGCGTGACAGTTCCCCACTTGACCAAGGGCGCTGCGGACCTTGTCTCCTTGACCTTGACCTGCGCGACCGAGACGGGCGGGCGAGGGCGCAGGGGCCGTATCGAGCGCATGAACCAATCCGAACTTAAAGGCGGGGTCCATGGAGTCGACCCAGGGAAATGCAACGGTGCGAGAGAGGCTGCCGGGGGAAATGTGTCGGAGGAAGCCTCGGGAGCCTGGGCGATCTCGGACTTGACGACCTTGTTTTCGGCGGCGACGATGATTTCAGAGACCCGGGACTGGGCCACAGGCGAGGGCGCTTGACGACCGCGGGCAGCGCTCGGGGGAGCTGCACACGGGGCGCGAGGTGTTCTTGCTTTCAGCAGTCGCCGGGGTATCGGTACACGTTGTAGGTCGCGCCCGCCGTCCGCGCCTTGGGAAGGGCTGCCACCGAGACTGCAAGTCGAGGATGATCAAAGGGGTATTCCAGGATCGAAATGTCTGCACGGAGACGCGCGGGCGTCGGAACTCCCGAATGGTACGCAGAGGATGCAACAGCCTAAAGTGAAATCATGTCAGCCACATCGGCAGCAAGCACAGGGTGAGTGGAGCGCGGACCTTGAGCTCTGCGCATTTGTGACGGTGGCGTCCCAACTTCAAAACAATAACAGACAAGACAGACAAGACAAAGCAAAGGCTCATGACAGCAGCTCTGATGTCGAAACACTGCTGGAGGGAACTTGGACGATGGAGGGCATGCCGTACGAGAACGAAGACGGGTAGGTAGCGAGTTGCGAGGGCGGAGAGCGGGTTGAGAGCAGATGATGATAAGAGCAGAGAGAGTAGACTCGTGACCAGTCTGCCTACGAGGAGCAAAAAATGAGGCGAGCTCTTTGCCGTAGAGTAGAGGCCCCCGGATGTAGATTTTCAGCCATTCTTATCAGTTGCTTTTCAGTCATGGTCGGAAAGGAAGAGGCGGACCAACAATCGCAAAGCCACGTCAGCGCCCCCCACTTGAACTAACTCAGCTCCAAAATGTACGAATCAGCAGCCATAAACTCTGGTACAATCAACTGGTCAGAACACATCCATCTCAACGTAAAAGAGCACCACCTCAGATTTTCCCGCCCAATATCTCGTCAGTGTTAAAGCGTCCTTCAAGTGGTGCACCCATCTTGTGAGCATCCATTTCCTGCACAAGGGCGTAGGGTGTACATCCAGTAAATTAAAATTAGACAACCAAGGATGTGAGATGCGCACACGTTATCCGATGCTGAGGCTAATGCGACCGCGCTGATCCTGGCGCCGATGCGCAGCGCGCAGTCGGCGAGAACTCCGGGAGGTAATATTGCATGCTCGAGGTGGATGTGTACTCGATGATGAATTTGCATAGGGTGCTGAATGGGTAAAAATGCCAGATAACGAATTCAACATAAGGTTTGAAGGAAATGTGATGCATGTATTTCCTGAAGATGCAGAAAGTCCTATCCATGGGTGGCCCGGGTCTGCCTGAGACATCCTCCGAAAATTGAGGACTCCAAATCTGCAGGAACTTGACAGAGACGCGGCTGGGTTTGCTTAACTGTGTAATTTTCCCATCAGGATCGTGACTCATTCAGCACTCGGTCAACACGTGCAAAGAAATTATTGCAATAATCGCTCAAACAGATACCACAGGTATTAGGAATCCTTGTCATGGGTATGTATCCATTTATGTCCGAGCTTCTCGAGCCGCCAAAGATCTCCGTGAGCAGCGCGACTTTTAGTGCGTATACACCGGAACAAAACCTAGAACCCGCAATCGTGATTTTCCCGAGCCATATTCTGACCAACTTCTCCCATGGGGTTCAGAACGAGGAACGAGCGAGGGTGTCTGTCAAGAGAGACTAATGGGGTGCTGGTCCTGTGACGGCATCCTGATGTTTTGGCGCGGAGTTTATGTTCACATCTTGGCGAAATTCTCGAAATCAATCTGAGGGAAGTATCTGCCTTTCAAGCGATCTGCGGTACGAAGGGGCCTGGACCCGGGCTGCACAAACTTTCAGACTCAAGGTGGCGGTTGCGGAAAGATAGCTGCCACGTGTCAGCAGCCAACCAACCGCAAAGCTTCCAGCAGCGCCACTGGACCGCATCCTTCTTCCCCTCTTCCAATGGAGTCGTTCGCCCTCAAGTGGGGACCAACTAAGCGATAATGGCCGCTTCCCGTGCCAGTGCTTCGGTCACTCGGGCAGTAAACCCATGTCGGACCTGGGGCGGGCATGCTACCTGTTGGCCACTGGAGTCCGGAATCTGGGTCATCCGACGTGATGGCGGACTTGTGCGAAACATGGACACTGTATCCTTGACTGTATCTAACATTTCTCCTCGTCTCTCGGAGGTCCGCCTTGCGCCTTTTATCCAGCATCGGCATCGTCAATTCGTAATCGGGCCCGCATCATGATGTAATCCCGGCTGACAAGCCGCGGCCACTAATCGCATATATTTAAAACGTACGCGCGCGTCCCCTTGTTTCCTTCCAATTTCCCGACAATGAAGAACACCCACCTTGTCCTCACAACGCCCGCCCCCGGTACCAAGGTCGCGCCAATACACCACTACTCCCAAGACCAACTCGCGCAGATTGACGCGCTGCGCCAGGTATGCGCTTATGTTCTTTGTTCCGACTTTGACCGAGTGACTCGATTGCTTTCTACCAGTATGCGAACACCCTGCTACTCCCCGAGACGAACTCGTATCACGTATGGGAGCGCCGTTGGCTCGAGCGCTCGGACACGATCCCGCGTTACATGCGCGCGGCGAAGTGGCACCTCGACGACGCGAAGCGGCGGATCAAATCGACCTTGGAGTGGCGGAGAGACTACAAGCCCGACCTGATTCCCCCAGAAGAGGTCCGCATCGAGAGCGAGACCGGGAAGCTGTATGTGTCTTTGTCTGTTTTGCTTTGTCCGTCCCGACGTTCAACTTTGCCCAGGATCCTGAACGGGTTCGACAACGAAGGGCGGCCAATACTGTACGTGCGGCCCGGGCGCGAGAACACGCAGACGAGTCCCCGCCAAGTGCGCCACCTTGTCTGGTGCCTGTGCGTGTTTTACCGGGCGGCCCCGTAAGAGCCCGTCGGCTAAAACCACGTTGCAGGGAGCGCGCTAGGGACTTGATGCCGCCCGGACAAGAATCGCTCGTCATCATCGTGGACTACAAGTCCACCACGCTCCGCACGAACCCATCTATTGCCGTCGCGCGGAAGGTGCGCGTATTCGCGTATTCTGAAATGAAACCACGCTGACAGCACGCGGACAGGTATTGAATATCCTCCAGCGGCACTACGCCGAGACGCTCGGGCGTGCCATCGTGGTCAATCTTCCCCCGCTCCTCAACTTCTTCTACAAAGGCATCTCGCCATTCCTGGACCCTGTTACCCGAGACAAGGTGCGCACAGTGCTCCTAATTAAAAGGGTTGATTCTCATCGTCCACCCAGATGCGCTTCAACCCAAACCTGCTGGAGCTCGTCGACCCGGCACACCTCGACGCAGACTTTGGCGGCGACTTTGTTTACGAGTTCGAGAAGGACAGCTATTGGGAACAGATCGTGCAGTACGTGGCTCTCTTTGCATTGTTTGGCGCTGCGGACTAACGGGATGATCAGAGCGTGCGGGATCGCAGACGACGGGACGCGCGTCCAGCCTTCCGCTTTCGTCGAGAAGTCTGCGTGCGTACTCCTATCCTCCAACATTCATGAATCAACTAATTATCGCGTGATCATTGCAGACGAACTCTCCCGCCTTCGAGGCCAAGCACGGAGAAAGCCGTAGCAGACGTGAGGCCGCCCGAAAAGTTCGCGATCGGGATGGTAGACTTGGATCGCCTTGCCGCACTAGGGGTTGTATAACAGAAGATGAAATGTTGTATTCGGTCGGTATGTAAGTCATTAATAGAAGGGATTTACGGTACGAGGGGCGACTGTGGGGGCGCGGTGTACATGTGTGCAACATGAGCTGTCGCGAGCGGTGGCGAATCTGGATTATCCGATCCCGACCAGGGGGAACGTTGAACCCAATTGGCTTGAGAACTGAATTCAAGGTAAGCACAATGGAAGTATGTTTATTTTGTGGATGGTTCAAATTCGTTCTACTGATATGCCTTCGTCGAACGGACTCCTCACAGCAGCAGACAACATGCTCGACTTATCGTCGAGAATGTACTCTCGTGTGCAGTGCGCTCTGCACGTATCTCTCTGAATCGTCTGCTCGGATACTCTTGTTCTCGCCCTCATGTTCAGCGAGGGGCTCTTCGACATCAAGTGGATAGTCCGGATATGCCTTCTTCCAGTCTTCCACCAAGTCGCTTGCGGACCCTTTCCCCTCCCTTCACCAATCCAACAGATCATGATTGTATTTCGAGAAAGCGGGGCAGAGACCACACATCTGACTCAGTCCATATTCTTGCAAAGTGCTCCGAGGTCCTCCCGATCTCCGTGTCCCCATAGGCCCATTTGGAAGAATAGTTCGGCCTCAACCGCAGTCGCCTGCGCGTCGCGGATAGACAAGAAGACGATGCCACGCCCACGGAGGATAGCCCCTGCAATCCACGAGTCGGGGATCCACGAACTGCCGTTAAATCTTGTCACTCGTTATGAGGCGGAGATGGCAGAGCGCGACGATTCCTCACCTTCAGGTTGGTTGAATGGTTGGATGCGGCAGAGTCAGGATCCAATGGCGGGTAATCAGAGGGACACCCAGGCTTTATGCTGGGCTTACGCGTCGTTGCCTCAGAACATGATAGGCGCGTTAAGAAGGGTCCTGGACCCACAGTTAGGGGAGCAATTTGCGACGGATGAATTGAATTGGTTAGTCGAGTCTATTACCCACATCGACGCCTGCGCGGCTATTCAGCATCTTTATTCGGTATTGAAACAACGACACCTGGGCCTCATGTCAGAAGGAGTTCGAGTCGCGGCTTAATTGTTTAGTTATGATCGGCGGAACAGTAAAACATGATAACATCTCGTGATTGTGGGTACCTCGCCTGCACTCCATTCCACAGGAATTACCACGCACCTGGGCGTCCGTCGACGACCTCCTCTTGTGCCTAGCACAGTCCCGCAGTTTCGATTTGGTTCAGCGAATAGCGAAGTACACTTTCGATGTTTTTAGAGTCTACTCGACCCGCGAGGTTTACAGACCCGCCGAGTATATATAACGCACTGGAATGATATGGTTTTTTGGTCGTACCTGATTTCGGAAACCCTGCCACCTGGGGATTCTATCCGTGCCTGATATTCCCAACCGGGTTCTTATTTCTTACCTTGATGTTGTGGGAGGTACGAGGGGTCACTCAGGTGCTCAAGGGGTGGAAAATTGATGGTATCCGTAGCATACACTTGACGCCATGTATGTAGTACGGGCCCCAGCTGTTTCTTAACGGGACCGCGCCGGAATATACCTACCTACCTACCTACTCATGGCTTTTAACATAACGATCAGGAAGCTTACAGTGTTGTGCAGTCAGCTGCTAGTTCAACCAAGGGTCACGTGTATGTTCAATATCTGCCGAACGGCATGGCTGTATCCCCCGCGCGTCGTCCAGCGGCCAGCAATAGCGCGACTCAAGTAATGATTGGTAGCCAGCAACTGCAGGCACTCATAGCGTGCTTCGGCTCAGTTCCAGATTGGCTGGTTCTACGAAAGATTTCTACCCGTGAGGTACCCGGAAGCCTTGAATGATTCTACGGTGCGTCATGATCATTGCACTCACCGCCCCCTACGGTTAGCTGCCAGGGAACTCGTCTAGCGATTGAAATGTCACCCGAGTACCTCCGCAACGACGCGTGAGACTCCTCCCTGACCAACGATGCGCTGACCATGGACTACACAACTCGCCGCAGGGCTAAGGCTCCAGTCATCTATTTGTTGCCTCGAAACCTTTTGCGTTTAACGTTTATTTCAAGTCAAGCCTTTTTTTGAAGGGAACTCCGAAACGTCGCCTTAAATAGGGTGTCTCGTGATGAACTTCGGTTTATTTCCTCGATATTTTCTCTCAGGCACGTTAGAACACCGGTCATACAAGAGCATATATATCAGATGAGCTTCATCCAGCGCTATTCGAGTTCTTTGACCCTCAAAACCCACTTGAAGCACGGTTGTTCTCTCTCTTTGCCACCCAACCTGGCTCTTGTCCGACTCAACGTACTGTTTTCGTACACTTTCTCAGCGAACTGGCTATCCAACTTCCTTTCCTTTGAAAATCGACTTAAAGAAGGGTCGCTTACATGGTTGAATGTGTCAAGAGGTGGGCGCCCCTGTCTTTTCGAATATCATGCCCTTTTCGCCCGCAATTTCCAGATGATTCGTTCCCGATATAAAGTCAAAATAGTGGATTCGCCTTCATCCCCAGCAATCACAAGTGCGATGGAATAAGAAATAAAAACAGAAACGAGGTCCAGGAACGATATTCGATACGAGCATGATATCATTGATTTTTCGTCCGCCCACCTCTTGGAATGTGTAACAAGAGAAAGTTGAATCAGTTCCGATTGAGGTGTCTATCAACTCTTAATTGACATGAGGATTTCCAGCGGGATACTTATGTTTCATAACGTTGCGTAAACGAGATGCATACATCTTCTCCTTCTTTTGCTGGTTGAAGCAGGTTAAAGAATGGACCCTCAGATGTAGGAGCATTTGACGCGATCATCGAAAGGATGTATCTCGGACCTGATTTACAATCACTTGATTGAGCGTCAAGTCAATACAAGCTGGGCAAAAAGATCTCAAGGGCCCACCTCTCATCCGGTCCTTCGCAGAATACTGGAGGACGCATACTGGAGGATATCACCGCACCGCTGAGCATCAGAAATCAGGTGGAATCTTCAAAAAGGCGGGCCGCCGTCTGCAATTTCATTAGAAGGGCTCTGACTGAATTTTGTAGGCCACGAACAGAATTGGTATGGAGAAATCCCGGACGGGTTGTGCTGCCTGGAATGCAACTGTATTCAGTGCAGGGATCACAACCAACTGATGATCCTCGGGGCATTCCCGGTGTGGAGAAACCCCGGATGTCGAGCTGAATGTATTGCGTCGGCGCATCTGAGGCTTCCGCCCTCCTCTTCCTGCGGCCACACCTCAGTTTACGGGGCCCGCCCCGTCCTATAAAACTATATTGAGGCATCCTCATCTCGCAGACTTGAAATAAGCCATCAGTTAGCGTTATGGTCGCCTTCAACGCTCTGCTCCTCTTCATTGCCTCGGCCGCTGTTACTCCCACTCGCGGGGCCGCAATCCAGAGCTTGCCTAGGGAAACAGGGCTCTCGTCGAGGCAGACTGTGGGTCATATTTCTTATCTGTGTCTGCTGTTCGCACATCTCTGATTATCCCAGTGCACTCCCCTCTGGGCTCAATGCACCTCACCCACTTGGTGGTCGCCGACAGGCGACTGCTGCGAGGGCTCCGCCTGCACGGTTCTCAATGCGTTTTGGTCCCAGTGCTTGGCGCCCGCGACGACGACAACAAGCACTTGAGCTCCGTACATGTATTTCTATTGTCTTGCGTTCCGACCCGCCTTTCACTGAGCTATTCCACAGCTGGGCCTGTAGTGTACTTAGGGTGTGCCTGATGTTGAGCTCGGTTTATCATTTGGTTCTGAGCCGTTGAAGCGAGAAATCCCTTGTCACCGCCCATCGCTCGCACCATTGAGATGTTATCCGAATCAGACGACGGTTGGGTATCAAGTGCGCTCTAACACGACTGCCCTGAAAGACTTTGTCCAGAATTTTCATCCTATTCCACCAATTACACGATAACCACGATACCGACTTGCGCTGCAGGGAATAAGGGGGCGGCTCTTCCGCACCCATCGCCCGAAGACGCTCTACCTCTGCTGTGAGTATGGCAATTTGCCGGTGCAGCTCTGAGTCTCCGCCCCCTTCCTCCGTCGGACTCTCGGCGTTCGGTGTACCGAGATCGTGCAGGCGTGCTTGTACCGCGCAAATCTCGGCATTAAGTGCTGCCTTCGTACCGGACGCCGCGTGCTCTTTATATGGGACTGGGAGGGTATCACCTACTGTTCCAACGAATATTTCATTCGGAATTCCGTTCTACGAAGAAGGATAAGAGGACAAAGACTTACGCAGCTGGTTGTTGGCCCGCCTCCGCGCTAGACGGCGGCGGCGTACGAAAAATAGAGCAGAGATGACTAACACAATGACGATGAATAAGGCGACAATCACTCTCGCGATGAGAGCCGGACGTAACAAAGACATTTTCCGGGTGTCACAGCTAGGCAGCCCTGACCCGGTCTGTTGACCTGATGGACTGGCTGTACTAGTGCTGCTACTGGCTGGTCAGCGCGGGTTGTGTTGCACGAAGGGATTGGGCCAAGGTCGTCTCTGGAGATCGTACCGAGTGAACATGGAATGAGCAGGGAGTCCTGGGAGACGTGTGACTTACGCACAGCGGTGAATGTCGCCTGAGGCTCCCCTACATTGTTATCGTCGGCTCGGGTTACGACCCAGAAGAATGGGTGGCTGATGTTCGTTCCAACCCAGCTGCCGCCTGCACCCCCACCAGCTATCATTGACTGGAACGGAGAGCGTGCCTACGATAGCAGAGGGGTTGGCGACCTGCGAGAAACTGAAAACCTGCTGCCGGCTGTCCATATGGAAGAGTTATATATTGACGAAACCAGCTTGAACGAACGATGGCTCGTTCGAATTCCCTGATCCCTAGTGAGCATAGTAGATATGGTTCGGGGCCAGCCAGGTGAGCTTCATCCAGCGCTATTTGATGCATTGTATGTCCTCATTTAACAGCCCAAGAGCCCTAGACAATTTCGTCAAAATTTCAACAAAATTTCGTCCCGGTTGTCGTGAAACGAAGAACTTATCCAGCCGGGTGCTCGTGTCCGTTGTAATCCAAGCCCCGAAAACACGCACTTCCTGCCAAGACCAAACGGATGGGCTTCCCGCCGTACTCTGCAGTTGAAAACTACTTGAAACCCCGGCGAAACGCTTACCGGCTCTTCGGGCACGACATAACCGATAGCCGGGTCGGCGATTCGCGGGCTCGCTGGAAATCAACCGCCAATCACGACCAATTTGAACCCTTGATCTTTTCATGTGCGAGCCACGCCTTTTCGCTTCGCCTTTCATTTCGCGTGCCTTGGACGCGCCCTTTGACCATGTCCAGCCTCGAGCCCAAGGTGTCTCCCACCTTCGAGCCCAAAGCGTCTCGGACACCGAGCTCGCCCTCCGAAACGCAGGCGGACCACCTTGAAACACAGGCAGGCGTTCCTGCACCGACGCCGCCGCGCTCCCTGTGGACCTTTCTCCCTGAATGGGTCTCGGGCCCACTCCAGTCGCCTCGGTCGTGGAAAGTGCTCTTGCGCTGCTGGATCGCTGTCTTTGCGTCGTTCGTCCTTCTCCTCCCGAACGCGTCGCTGCGTACAGTTGGCACAACGTGCGTTTTTTCCCCTTGCTGCAGAGAAGACTTCAGGATATTCATGTAATTTTTTCCGCAGCTCGTTCTTCGCGCTCATAACTAGTCTATTCCTCCCGCCATACTTCCCCATCCAGCTCACTGTTTTCGTGCGTCGAGACGCCGTCGTTCTTCTTTTTTGGACTCAATGCATCACAGCTCTTGGCGACGCTGATGATCGGGCTGCTCGCCGGGTGGGGGATCGGGCTTGGTGCGATGCGCGCTGCGAACGCCGTCCGGGATCCGGCGCATATCCAAGCGGCGATTGCTCAGGTCCAGGCGAGGTGCGTTTCCTGTGCATTTCTGATCCAAGAGTAAAATCTGAAAGAACCCGACGCGTTAGCATCCAGGCAAACCCGGTGTTCCAAGCGAATCCCGCGCTCGCACAGACGACGGCGATATTCGCGGGACTGTTCCTCGACGTACGGTGCGCGTTTCTAGCTCATTCGTGTGGCTTACATTTATCAATCTTACTGGCAGCGCAACGGCGGTGTACGGCGTCTTCCTGGCCATTGGGGCCTTCATATTCGGCCTTATACGCGCGTATGCACCCAAGCTCCTTTTCATGAGCATTTTTGGGACCATCGCGAGTGCGTCTGTTGAACTATTCGCATCCGTGCTATCTTAATGTTTATTCTTCATTTCTCAGTTGACATTTTCTGTGTACGTGCGCAACACTTCCCTTCATCCGCGGTATCTGAGTGCCGCGCCGCAGGCCGTGGGCCCGCTTTTCCCCAGCAAGCGATACACGCTGCTCAACTCGACCGCGATCTCGATCGGGTGCTACATGGGCATCGCGCTCCTGACAACAATATTCGTGTTCCCGGAGACGATGAGCCACGCGACCATGGACGCGGTCGCCGCGCAGCTCGCGCGCGTGCAGAAGCTCATTGAGATGCAGGATGGTGTGCTCGCCGCGCAGCCCGCTGACCGCCCGCCGCTCATCGCGACGTTCAGGGCGCTGCGCGCGCTTGTGATCACGACGCAGCAGCAACGTGCGTGCTCGTTGCATCGTGATTATAATACCGACTGAGGTTCGCAGTATCCGCGACGTCGGGCTTCCTTGCACTCGAGTTCTCGTGGGGGCGGTGGAACGGCGACGACGTGCGCAGCCTCGAGGAGCCGACGGTCGCGCTCATCACCCGTGTCGGTGCGCCGTGCCCCCTTTCACCCTGAAATCCCGCGCTCATTTCCATAAAGCATGCCTCCTGAATTTCTCCGGCCTCGGGGGCGCTGCGCACGCTGCCGCCACCACCACGGATGCCGCCTCCGACGCCGCGAGCCGAGCGGACATGCAGCGCCAGGAGACGTACCTCCTGCGCCAGCTGCACACGCGCAATGCCGAACGCGAGGCCGCGCATGGTGTGCGCCCCGCGGACGTCCTCCCGCTCCTCGACTCCGCGACGCGCGAGCTGCGGCACGCAGCCGCCGCCACGCTCGCCGCCGTGCGCGCAGAGCTCGCGCAGGTGAACCACACGCGCTGGCGGCGCGACCCCGCGAGCGAAACGACGTGCAGCGCGGCGCTCGACGCCGCGGCAGTGCGCCTCCGCGCGGCCGTCACGGACTTCAACGCGCTGGGGCGGACGGAGCTGCTCGCGCCGTTCCTCCCGCTGCTGGACGCGCCGGACAGCGCGCCGGAGGAGCTGCCGCTGCGCGCGCTGTTCGTCGCGTATGTGTTTGCGGCGAATATGGTCGCGGTTGCGGAGGCGCTGCTGGGGCTCGCGGGGACGGTGCAGGCTGTTGGGGCGAAGCGCAAAAGGGCGCGCCTGTGGGCGCCGACGCATGTGCGCGGGCTGTGGAAGCTTATACGCGCCCGGGGGGACAAGGCGGACGGCGCGTTTGGGGAGGACACGAGCGTCCCTGTGGCTCATGCGGAGGAGGAAAACTATAGTGCGTTGGTCGATATGCGTTCTGTGCCGCTGGCTCATGTTGCGCAGGGAGGGACCCGGACAGCCGCCCGCCGACGAACGCGCTGCAGCGGCTGATGCATTTTGTACACGCGCTTTATCAGTGGACCGGTACCGCCGAAGCAATCGTAGGTTGAATTTTTTCGGCACTTTGAACGCGCTGACGGCGATGCAGTTCACGTTCAAATACGTGTTCATCTCCATTGCGTTGTGGCTGCCTGCCGTATTCAGAAGCACTGCTCGTGCGCATTTGAGTCTTCGCATTGCATGTTGCTGACCTTGCGGAATCAGACTTCTATTATGTGGAGAAGGGTATTTGGTATGTTCAACTGTACTTGAGCCAGGCCTTGACCTAATCATTTACAGGGCGCTGATCATGGCTCAGACGACAATAAACATCTACGCTGCTGACCAGATTTACAAGTGAGCCCTATTCATTTCTCACATCCGCCATCCAGTTGAATTATCCCAGCTACGTCACGCGCCTGGGCGGTACCTTCCTTGGTCTGGGCTTCGGCCTGGTCGCCTGGTACGCCGGTGCGCGATTCTTGATCACCTCCCTCTATACGCGTTTGCTGACTCTGGAATTAGGAAATGGGACGAGCAACGGGAATCCGTACGGTGCCGCCGCCGCGTTCGGCGTGGTTGTGTTCCCCCTGGTGTTCCTACGGGTGTTTGCGCCGGAGCGGTTCCTGGCGGGTAATGTGATGTGTTGTGTATGTCCCTTCCTCAGGCTCCTCTGCATTATCCTTGCTGATGTGGTCCCTGCAGGCGACGTTCGCGCTTGTGGTATGCTCCTTCTATTCTTCTATGCACGGACCGAGCTGACGCTGTCTAGGTCGGATACTCCTGGATTGACGGACACGCCGTTCAATTCGCGTCTCCAGGTACGTCCCTTGTCCCAATTTAAATTCCAACCAATGCTACACCAGGGATCGGGTGGACCGTCGCCTGGAAGCGCTGGGCGCTCGTCGTCACCGGCTCCGCCGCCTCCTTCATCGTAATGATGTTCCCCCCAAAATCAGGGCGTAAAGCCGTGCGCCAGCGGAACGCCGCCTCGATCGCATCGCTCGCCTCCGCCTACGGCGTCCTCGTCGCCGCGTGGATCGCACGTGCCGACGCTGACGCGGACGAGAAGCTCACACCGACGCGCGCGTGGACGGCGGCCTTCCGCGGGCGGCTGATGGCGCTTGCGGAGGAGATGCACGCGATCCGCGAGCTTACAGGGCTTGCCAAGTGGGAAGGGAGCGTCCGCGGGCGGTGGCCTGCGAAGGAGTATGAACGGCTCGTGGACGTGCAGGTTGACATGGTTTCGAGCCTTGCACAGGTGCGCCGCGTCCTTCCTTTGTCGCGATTTATAATTCATTCCGTTGTAAATACAGCTCGGAAGCGCCCTGGGACATCTCGAGAAGGAGTGGCGGCGTACGTTCCTGCACAGCTCCAAAGTCCTCAACCCCAACTTCGTGCGTCCCCTCTGACTTTTTATTTATTTAACTATTCACTGTGAACGAAGATCGCGGACGTGATGGCCGTCTTTGCGCTCGTCTCGCAATCGCTGCACACGGGCGAGCCGATGCACCAGGTCCTCCCTTCGAGTCTGCTCGACCGGCTCTTCTACCACCACGGGCACACCGAGTCGCGTGCGGATGTGGACGTCGCGGGCGTCAAGTCGCTCGGGTACATGTACTATGCGTCCGCAATTGGTGCTGTGTACCAGCTCCTCCACGCGAGTGCCCCCTTTCGCCTATCTGTGTTGGACGTG
This sequence comes from Mycena latifolia, assembly GCA_029289555.1. NCBI lineage: Eukaryota > Fungi > Basidiomycota > Agaricomycetes > Agaricales > Mycenaceae > Mycena > Mycena latifolia. The sequence continues at coordinate 620,131 of JARJLE010000041.1, read as the reverse complement.
TTTTGCTGATACCCGCTGCAGTCCCTCGACGAACTGCATGCGCTCACCAAGGATCTGTGCGGCGAGATTCCGCTCGTGGGCTGGGTGGGCTGGCGCGAGGAGTACGAGCGCTCGCAGGCCGTTGTTTAGATTCCATATTAGACCTAGACGTTCAGATTTTATTTTCGGGGCTCGTTCGTACCCTAAATTACATATGGAATAATTATGGCTGTACAGTACTTATTTGCATTGTGCCGGCTTCTAGAATAGTGCCGGATGATGTGTTAGTTGGGTCACTCTCCGGATCTCCAGTACGTCTAGGTCTCATAGAACGATTTTCGTATCTAAGTTGAGTTCTTAAATACATACGTTCAATAAATTGGCAGTTTAGATGTGATGTACATCGAAAGTTGAAGTGTTGCTCGTTTCTACCTCCGAGTTGGAATTCGGCACTTTGGTTGATTTTTTAAAAAGACTCGCTCAGCAATCGTGGCACGCGCTACTTGTATGTAGGAGGTCCTGGAGCGCCGCCACCACGGGCGTCCAAGTTGGCTCTACTCAAAGGCTCAAGTGACTTTCAGGGACATCAGAGCATGTCGTGCCGTAGTGGCAGTGTCGTTCGTGCATTTCAACAGACCCACAGCGCCTTCTTTCTTGTTCCTCCACTAGCCATGGATTCCCCGGGGCCCAGGGCCGCTCCTAGACAAAACCCGCGAGCTCAGACCTCAGGCCACATACCCCCCGTCCGTTCATTCCTTTCTTGCTTTCTGCTGCCTTCATCTGAAGTAACATAACCAGTGAGATCAAGTTCAACCTTGGTTCAAATTTATCGGCCATCTCGGAACCTTTTTTGAAAGCTCCCCCCCTTGCGCAAAAACCCACGCTAATACGCACCAGTCAATCCGTTCAATTGTATTCATTCTTATCAAAAGCCGTTCAACACATTATTATTATGAATGTATCACCCGCCCATGATCAACACTTCTAAAACGCGAACGTTTCGCCTATGATTTCCTCCGTGACGCTCCATAACTTCTCAGCATTAGCCTTTACGAGGGAGCACCTTTTGCTCAACTTCTCATATGAAGAAGATAGGATGGGACACACCGGATCCGAGCTGTGTGGTGCCACGGCTTTGTTCGCCTCGGTGCAATGGGCGAGGTAAGCGCCGCGTTGACCTGGCAATGATTGAAATGAGTCAGTCACGGAATACTGGATAGGCTCACCATTGAGTTCCGGATCAAAGGCGGCGACAATAGTCCTGCGGAGGGAATGCATCAGCTCTGGGTCAACTTTGGATGATACTGCGACTGTGTTACGTCGCGGCTCCTTGCGGGATCGTCTTCCAATCAGAGAATTTCTCCGTGCTGGGTTTTCCGTCGGGGCCCAAAAAACCTACAATGTATAGCCGGGTCAATCAGGTATGATGAAGGAGAGGCGTAAGCCACCGACCGAAACCTTGCATGACGGCGATAGACTCTTCCTTTTGGAATATATTCGTGTAGATCACTCCACTCGTCTTTTCAGTATTCAACCTGTGAGAACAGACAAGGAACTCACTACCAGGGTCCACGCTGTACGCATTAATCCCCCCGTTGGAACGCTTGCATAACTCGATTGCGGTAAGGATGTTGGCACTTTTTGCCTGAAAGTACGCCTCGAAGGGCTCATACTTCGCCGGTTCTGGGTGCCCAATCGTACTGAAATTCACCCCAGGTCCGTACGCGTGGCCCTCGCTGGAGAGAAACACCACGCGCGGGACGTAGCTCGGCGTTCCTGCGGCCATAAGCTTCGGGGTGAGAAGCTTTGTAAAAGGAAGGGCCCAATATGGTCCGTCGCCATCTGACTCTCGAGATTATCCACAGTGAGTTTGAATGGCCCGATGATGGCGGCCGCGTTGTGGATCAAGACCTGTCGGATTGCTTGAGGCAAGTACAAATCATCAGCGGGATACAAACGAACGTACATGAATGGGCTCAGGATAAGCATTGACTTCAGCGGCTGCTTTACGCACATCGGCCAAGGAGGAAAGATCTAGCAGCAGGCAGCGGATATTCGCCGACTCCTCCTCGTTCTTTATTGCGTCTTCTGAGAGCTTCAGTCTGCCAAATAAGGAGGGATCAGCATCGCCGTTGAACGTGTTTTAGCATCCAGACCTTTCCGTGTTATAGCCGGTTATCACGACGAGGTTTGCGTGCTTTGCAATAACGCGAGCGGTCTCAAACCCGATCCCATTAATAGACGTGCCAGTTATTAAGACTGGAGAGAGTCAGGTTAGGTTAACGGGGGAAATATGCAGTCATGCCAATCACCATTTTTCCCTCGAATTTCCCCAGCCAGGGCCTCGGCGACCTCTTCGGCGGTGGTAGAGAATGAGAATGCGGGTGGAGACATTATGCGAGCCAAGTAACAGCCCATACTCCGGAGATTTATAGAGTGGTTCCCATGATCAAGAACGTAAGGCAACAAGGGCTCGTAACTCAGTGCTAGACTTGTTACCAGTCCCAACGAAGCTCGAAAAGATGTGGCAAGCACTTTTCAGAAGTCGAACAGAGTCTAGGTCCGTGCGTCGCGCTCAATTGGCACGTATTTTAAGATCAAACCCGTGCGTGTCGGCAACACGACAGCTTCCGAGCGAATTCGTTGTAAGAGAGCCCAAAGACACACACCATCCGACCAATTGAATGACTCGTGTTCAACAATGATTTATTTTGGTTGTCCATCAGTCACTGGCTGGGAGAAGATCAAGAAGCAGAGCTTGCGGGCTCCTTTGTCTAGGATCCGAACTGCCTGACATAGCGAAGGAAATTAATGTAGCGCTGAACATTTCTTAGAGCACCAGAGCTTCCAGACCTGTGGGCCCAAAGATTAAAACGTGAGAAAATACAACCCCTGACACCGCCTCAGGCCTCAATACTGTACTTGTCTTTGAGAACCTCGAATTCCATGGGCTCCGTACTTTATTGCAGAAGGCTGTCCTGTAAGGAGCGTGGGTTTAATGAAGACAAGTAATCAGCGCCGAGAGAACTTCGGCATTAATTGGTGTGAAAAACATAAGTCAGGCTTCCGTACTGACAGGTGCGTGACAATCTCCCGATAGGACCCATTTAGCACCACTACCGGTTTGCCGTCAGCAATTCCGTGGGTGGCGGCGAGTAGCCAGGTTCGTGGGAGTTCCCCCGGGGAAATTTGGTCAGGACTGAGTTTGAATAACGACACCTTCAGGCTGACTGCTGGGACAGAGCTGGTCCAAGGCGTTAACCCATAATTCGTCGGCGAGGGTACTACAGACGTGAAGGGAATCGAGAAATCAGAATTGACACCGTGACAACGTGAGAGGGGGTTAGGGCGAGTGACCTCGGAAATAGAACCAAGCCTATGGGAGTCGTCAACTCGGCAATAATTTGTAACAAAGTGGTTGTTCCATCCATGTCTTTGGCTTATGTCGGGTGCCCCGTGTCCACGTATACATGTAGAAGTCCAGCTTCTGTATCAGACGAGAGTTTTGATTTTTTTGCTTCCCTCCGTTGTTAACCGGTCCTTGCTCTTCCTTGCGACTAGTATTGTGTAACGCTTGGAAGCACATTTGTGGGAACATTTTGCTAATTATCGTTACAGAATTCCCATAAGCAGCCCGCGGGTTGCTGATGACCATGGGAAAGTAAATCGTTCGTGCTTGCGAATCAAGGCGAATGCTGGATGGACACCTTGACCTCAGGAACTTTTGGAACCAAGATAGATAAACATTTCAGGGATCCCGACGTAATGGATACTAAAACAAAAATAGAACTCCGCGTTACATACGATCAAACTGAGGCTTCATGTCCTGGGTAAAGGTGCTCTTCCCCGACTCTTCACCCGCTGAATAAGAATCTCCGGTGACCTCCACCAGTCTGGAAACATTGACAGTGACGTCGCCAGACCTGGTAGGCAGCCTCATGGTCTCTGCCGTTGTTTCTCCATAATATCGAGTATCGCTGTTGACCCCAAGACTGACACGCAAAATGATCATCGTGAATGTTATGCCCTGTGAAGCTTGTGTAAATTAAAGATAAGTGGCATTCACTGGAAGGGAATCCTGACAACGGTCGAGACACTCTATTGAATAATAAATATCCACATCAACAAAGGAAAATTGGGATTGCGTACTATATCCAAGACAGTATATGCCGAGAAGCTGCCCACCAGGTAGCAAGTGATGAGGACTATCAAGACTGATGAATAGATAGCCGCGCTCTCCAGAATAATAATCAGAGTATTCCAAAGTCGTTGGCTTGCGGCTTGTGATAATGTTCGAATGGACCGCTGGCTCAGAAGGATTTTGGATCCGACGATACCTGAAAATAAGGACGGTCAACATGGAAGTTGCGAAATGAATATTGAGCTACAGGTGCAAACCAGATTTGTGCACAGGTTCATCGCAAACCAACTTGTGCCCCACCGTACAATAGTTGTGCCAAATACCCCTCCGGGCGGGTCTACGGTGAAGAAATATGTTGTGCCATACCCAGTAACTATGATTTAACTGTAGTAAGCGTCCAAGCCGGTTAAGATTGTTTCCGGGCGCACCTGCCGACCCTCCAACCATTATAATCGGGATAACCACCACATACCATTTATTGTTCCACACCCGGTAGCAACGGTACACCTGTAAATCAATCATCTTGATTAGACGAAAAGCCGAGCCGCCAAGGATGACTCACCGCAAAACTATCGGCAACCATTACCAGAGTGCAATAAACAATATTTCTTGCAGTGTAGGACCCCAAATTGGTTGTGCTGTAAAAGAGAATGGGGCCTCCGGGAAACCTGACGAATGCTTGGTAGGCCCGATAGACGTTGGTGATCCAGTGCTGTGAGGAGAATTAGATGACTCAAGTGTTCCACTACAGAGAGGCCTACCCCGGTAGATAAGATCCAAATGAGGAACAATACAGTGAGGAGGAGGCGACTCGGGTAGCGTGTCTGAGTATTGTCCCGGAGAGACTTCAAAGTGAAGCCAGTCATGACCGTCAGGACACCTGTTCAGGGGAGGTAAAGACAGAGGAGCGTGGATTATTCATTTTGCTTGTACCATAGCCCATGGACTCCAGCGCACAACCTAGTAACTGCGAGCCAGTCTTAGCGCTTGGGTATGCAGACGTATGTGACGGATTTACCATAGACCCATGCAAGGGAATAGACGACATAGCGAAATGGAGCGGTAAACAATCAAAGACTTAGCCGGGTTATATATCCCCTCGGTGTGCAGCTCGCACACAGTAATGCAAATAAATGGGTGGTTCCTTCAAACCTCTAGGAGAAGGAGGACGAAGATGTATTCCTGGAAGGAAACATGAGCAACAGCTCCCGCGCAGATCCTGAGAATATTAATCCTAACTTGCTCAGGGTTTACAAGCACCGGGCAGACGATTCGGCTGGTAGCAGTTCGTAAACCTGGCCCAAAACAACGGGAATCTCCTATGCATAACTCTTGCGTCCCGGGACTCCCGGGACCGTGCCCCGCCACCCCGTCGAACGATGCGGTACCGTGTTGTGAACAGATGAAGTGGTTGTTATCCGAGCCGGACGGCTAGAGCAAGAGATGGCAGCGGCAGAGCGCAAGCGTGATGAAGCAGATTACGGCAGATTACGGCATAGACGTCGGCACGCCGCCGCATGTGGAGAGTCTCGCTTACTTTTAGTTACTGCCTTCTTCCCGCAAACACCGTAACCGTCTGGGTGCCCACACCTCGCGTGTCCAGATTCTGCCGCTTCTGTCGCAGACTCGCAAGGCAGTCGAGAGCGAGAGCCACGCCTTACTGGGATGCAGGAGCAACGCTGATCTTCCCCCCACTCGCATGGGAATCCGCGGATTCGGTCCAGCTTGCTCTCGCGCAGTATCGGAATTTTGATGTTACACAACGACTGGCGAACAGAGTACGCCTATAATTCATTGCAGTGACATTTTTGTCTCGTACTTGAATTTGAAGGTTCTACGACCCTGGGGATTTCTCGGTGCCTCAAAATCCCAACCTGTATTTTTGTTGTATTTTTGTGCGTGACGTTGCGGGAGGCACAGGGAAGGTTAGACAGGTGTTCAAGGGGCTGGAGAAGGATAGTATCCGTAGCATACACCTGACGGGATGTATGTAGTACGGGCCCCGGCTGTTTCTTATGTGCAGTGACTCCACATGAACTTACCAATTAGGCGCCAGGTGAGTCGGCGTGCGGCGGCACTGCGCGTTATTGAGCGCTCCTGTCCGGTATTGGGGCGCAGGTCAAGCCGACACGAATTATCCCTTTCGGCCGCTCCCGGTCTCCACCCGGATGCGGAGATGTTTAGGCTGTACCAAATCACATTTTTTTCCCTTGATGATGGATCGCGCCGACGCAGAGGTCCCAGGGATCTGCGCTTCGAACCATTCGTTTTGTACTCCTTGAACACCGTTCTGCTGGGACTGGACTAGGTCCACGTCATATATGCTGCTTCCTTTTCTGATGGGTGGCGTGGGTGGTGTTCAGGCGGGGTGCTATTCAACCACGTGGCGGCCGTGGGTAGCGTGGCGCACTCGAAAATGGGCTGTACAATTGTTGTGCTCAGAACCTTGGCCTCTCTCCACCACACTCATGTCATACTTGCTGGCCGGCATTGGTCTATCGTTGGGCCTGTACGTTGTGTGGGCGGTCAGCAGCTTTCTCGTCAACCCTCTCAGAAAGGTTCCTGGTCCATGGCTGGCGGCTCAGACGCACTGGTACAAAGCATACTTTGATCTGATCCTCGACGGGGGTTTCCTCGATCACCTCAAATGGCTCCACAAAAATTATGGTATTGCTTCGACGTTTCCCGAATGGTCTCAGCTCATCCAGTCTTTAAGGCCCCGTTGTCAGGGTCGGACCCAACGAGGTGGGTCCTCGACCCCGCCGGCGACCGGCACTGATAGCTCTAATCTTCGAACTCGAAGGTCCATTTTAGCCATCCTGACGCGTTCGAGTCAATCTATAGTTTCAGTTCCTCTTTCACCAAAGATCCGATCCTCTACAAGGCCTTTAGGCAAGACCTGTCCTCATTCGGTTTATTGGACGCCCGCGAAGCGAGGAAGAGGAGGGAAATGCTCAGTCCCTTATTCTCCCGACGTGCAATCCTCAAACTTGAGTATGTCATCCAAGAAAAGGTGATATCTCTGTTGCTCAAGCGCCGCGTTGCTTTCTCAATAGGTTTCACAAGGTCGACAGGCTTGTGGCCAACGTTCTTTCACACGATGCCGCCACTCCCTGTAATTTGTTTATGGCTTTTAGGGCCGCGACCCTTGACATAATCACCTCATACTGCTTTGCTCAATCCTCCGACGCACTGGACTACCCCAAATTTCAACATCCCCTCCTTTTGTCTTTTCTCTCCGCCATAACGGCGATATGGACTTTCAAATATTTCCCCTTTCTATTCTTCTTTGCTGAACATACGCCAGGATGGGTCATGCACCGAATTTCGCCCGTCTCGAAGGGATACACGGATCTGTTTGCATTTTTGTCCCGATATTTGGATCGCATCCTAAAAGACCCAACTGTGCTGGATGCTGCCGACCATGAAATAATATACCATCATCTTCTCCATCCTAACGCACGCCACAATGTCCCATCCAAGAAGTCTCTACTCGATGAATCCCTCACTCTTCTCGGGGCTGGCAGCGAGACCGTCGGGAATGCTGTTACTACTGGTGTTTTCCATGTCCTCAGCAACAGCCGCGTCCTGGACAGATTGAGGATGGAACTTCAGGACTCCTGGCCGGACGCGTCCTGCTCGATGAGCTATCAAGCCTTGGAGAAATTACCGTACCTCGTAGGTCTTTCTTTCGTTGCTTCATTGCCGTCTTACCGAGCGTCCGGCCTAGACCGCAGTGCTCAAGGAATCGGTGAGAATGGCACCTGGGGTGGTGACACCGCTGGCCAGAGTAGTGGGGCCAACCGACGCACAAATTCTGGGATACAGCCTACCTACCGGGGTGGGTGTTTACCTTTTAATACCTAATACCAATCAACGCGCGACTCAACCGTTATCCAGACTGTGGTATCGATCGGCACAACGTTCATTCACGAGAACTCAGAAATATTCCATTCGCCCGAGGTGTTCCTCCCCGAGCGCTGGTTAGAGCCTACTGCCCAACATCTCGAAGCAAAATACCTTGTTCCGTTCTCCAGGGGGCCGCGAATGTGTCTTGGTATCAAGTACGTGATAACTAACCAAACATATTCTCGAGAGATTCACCCTTCCTCCCAAACCAGTTTGGCCTGGTGCGAATTGTATCTTTTATTCGCAAACATCTTCAGGAAAATTGATATGAAGATTTATGAGACTAGGTGGGGGCCTTGACTTTGTCGTTCATGATTTCCTAACTGTTTGCTAGTCTTGAAGACTTTAAATTTCAACAACATTGGCTTGCAGTCTTTCGGAAAAGACAGCTTCACGCTCATGTCAAGGCTCTCAGTTCTACTTCATCGACCAAGTCACCGTTCTAATGCATCGAGATCGTGCTTCTTCGTTTTTTCAATTGACGGAGCACATGTACCGTAGCTGTATACAGACTTCTCCCACTCAATCTTACGCTAATTTGGGAGGATAGTGCGAGGACTCGGAGTTAGGGCTGACTTGTGCGCTTCTCCGCATAGCCGCGGAAGCGTGCGGCCAGGGGGAATTCGCTGTATCAAGACGAGTTTGTACGTAAGTTCCTGGGAATAGTGGGCCCCCGGGCTGTCTAGGTTCATCGCGTTCTCCCGCGTCGCCATGAGAGCGTTCCGCTCGGTGGTAGTCCGCTATATCAATATATAACTTGGGAATGCAACCGGAGAACTGTGAGGTGTTGAGTGTGCGTGTCTAGCCTTCGAACTCCTCACTACATCCGTAGGGCTGAGCGGAAGGACGCGGCCAACCTTGGCTGGAAGCTCTCGCTCGTGTCCACGGTGCACGCGCGTCCGCTTCTTGACCGACATCTTGTCTCACTCACCGGAGTTCGCGTGCACTAAGGAAATGACCCTACTAGTACATATCATTGTTCCTGAGTGGAAGATGGGCAGTATTGCACATCTACCAGACTAAACTATCTTTCATCGGACAGGAGAAGTTGTGATAGCACGACCCGCGAGTCCCCTCCAGTGCTAACGAGGGAGATCTCGGTGTTCACAACCACGGATACAATTATGGGCTTCCTACCCACACCCATGTCCTGGCGTCGAGAATCGACCGGTGCCCCAAATTAAATATAGATGGCGACAAAGACGCCTGCAGATGATAGCGGGGAAGCCGTGAAAAAATACATTGCCATGCCTCAGCCTTCCTCAGTTTATTGCTTGACCACAAACATGTCGCTGTACAGCTTTATGTTCCAAAGCTCGACAATGGACCACCCTTGGTTCATTGACTCGGTGACCGGGCCGCACATTCACAGGAGCAGCAATGAAGGACTCGCACTGATGCACTTTCGCAGGGATTGCTCAGTCGTCCACGAATTGCATTCAAACCAATTGATGTCCACCAGGACCATGGAATCCAACATGTAGTTGGTGTCGTGTGTCCCAACTCAGTCGATTTTGGTACAGTCATTTGGGCGTCCCACAGACTGGGCTGTACGGTCGCTGCAATTAGTGGCGGAAGCACGGTGGATGAAATAAAGTGAGCTTCAAATGCGCAGTAAATAATTTCATGCACTTACTGATCATTGAGGCACCAATTTTTACTGAGCGGCACCAGGACAGTATTCGCTCATATTGATGCTTTATCTCGAGTAGTCCAAGCGGCTGAGGACTGTCATATTCCTCCCACTTGTATTGTGGCCATCTCGGATCTGGAGCTTGTGCCGGAATTTCAGGCAATGGGTATCGTAACAACGGAAGCATTGATTCGACTGGGGAAAACAAAAAACCCTTCAACCACCTTGGAGAATAATGCGAATCCCTATCGCGTTCCTTTGTTTCAGCAGCGGAACAACTGGGTTACCGAAGGTAAGCGTTTCGATTTAAGTACAACTTTTCCTTTATATTAATTATATGGCAGGCAGTTATCATTCCACATTCGGCCATCATCGCCAACGTCACCCAGCTCATGGGCAGTTCTGTCCCTTGTGGGCGAGTCACCTCTGGCGACAGAGCTCTCGGCATTATTCCATTTTCTCATATGTTTGGCCTCGTCACCCTTGTACATCTGTGTCCGCATATGGGAATCGCCAGTGTTGTGTTCAAGTCGTTGCCGACCTTCAAGATATTCCTCGAGACAATCGTACGACTGCGGATAGGGCATCTATTTCTCGCCCCTCCTCTCGTCAATGCGTTCGTAAAACATCCGGCTACTGGCGACTACGACCTCACTTTTTTGAGGAGTGCTATGATCGCTGCCGCTCCCCTTGACGGCGAAATGGAGTCCGCATTTCAGAAACTCGGAGGTCCAGAATTCCTCGTGACCCAAGGTTTCGGAATGACGGAATGTGGAGGCCTCATAACTGGGCTACCTTTTGGAACAGCGCCGCGACCGGGCTCTGTGGGACGCCTGTTGGCTTCGACAGACGCGAAAATCATTGATGATCAAGGGATTGTCCTTGGGCCTGGACACCACGGCCAACTCTGTGTGCGAGGACCACAGTTGTGTCTAGGATACCTTGGTAACATATCAGCAACACAGGAGGCATTTGACGTCGATGGCTTCCTGCTTACTGGGGACATCGCCCACATAACCCCCGATGGATATCTTCATATTGTTGATCGCGTCAAGTACATTATCAAGAACAAAGTTGGTCTCCTGTTGTGTATAATTCAGTTGAGTCTAGACTGATTCTTTTCCAGGGGTATCAAGTTTCTCCGGCAGAAATTGAAGCCCATCTCCTGGGCCTTGAGCTCGTGAATGATGCTGCGGTTGTTGGACGCCCAGACGACCGGTGCGGCGAAGTTCCAGTTGCATTCATCGTTCTATCTTCTCTCCGACAAACCCGAACGAGTGGCGAGTTGGATTCTTTGAAGGATGCAATAAAGCACTCCGTACAGGAGGCTAAGGTGCCACAGTTGTCTTCTCGTAACACACCACTTACATCTTCCAGTCGGATTATAAATGGCTGCACGATATCTACTTTGTGCACGCAATCCCACGACTGCCTTCTGGAAAGGTAGTCGCCAGGCGCCTCAAGGAAATGCTCGTAGATAGGTAGCTGGATATGCAATCTGAATCTCCAGTGATTTCAGAGTACCCCGTTTCGCATTCTCGTCCCTCGGCTGCAACAAAAAGCCAGGCTGATGCCCTGGGCTCGGTATTAGTTTGCGGACGCCGATATCATATTCTCCCGGGTGTCCACACAGCTTAGAACCGTTCTTGTCCCACTGCCCCAATTCTTCCCGCACCGGCATTAGATGGTGCCGGTGCGCCGGATTTAATTTGATCTTTGGGAAGGTCAGCAAGGGGAATTAAAATGCGGAGAAGAAGATAGCACCTGTAAAGAATGCATACCTACATCGAACATGAAGCAATCGCTATTGTGAGTCGCCCTGTGTGTTGAACGTGGCCTCCCTCATCGCCACACCCAGGTTGGAATCGCTGCGCAGCTGCCATCGGGGTCTTCATCCACAGAGGACTTGGATTACGGGACGTTCTGGGATTTTCTCGTGAAAGGGGGAAGAGCGTACGAATCGCTGGAGAATATTTTGCCAAGTCTCGTCAAGTCTGTCAATAAACCCGTTGCGGATACATTATGCTAACGCAGAACATTTCTTTAGATCCAGCCCCCAAGTCAAACTCCCCGCACAAGGAGCTTTCCTCAAGAACCCCAACGGCTTTGACAATATTTCCCTCGGGGTCAGCACCAGAGATGCTCGGGTTATTCCGTACAGCGCCAGACGTTTATTGGACTTGGCCTTCCAAGCACTCTTGGATTCCGGGATCGAGTCGCGGGGCCGTAACATAGGGTGCTTCATGAGTGGAAATAGAACACTTCAGGGGGAGGCGAGTGATTCCCATTACCGTCGGTCTCGTTTACCAAGACAATTTTTTGCTAGAGTGCAATCGACGCGGATGGGAGTTTCTCTTGGGCGCCACATGCTATGGCGAATCGAATATCATATGCATTTGACCTTACCGGACCATCCATTCACTTGGACACGGCTTGCAGCTCCTCTTTGAACGCACTCCATCTAGCCATAGGCGCAATAGAGAGAGGAGATTGTGTCGCCGCACTCGTCGGAGCCGCCCAGATAAATCGAGAGTACGTCAGCCGTTGAAAGCATGGGTCTTATTCTGAAAAATCAAAGCTTTTCGGAGTGGATCGCCTACGCGCAAGGTGGTGTCCTGGCGCTAGATGGGGAATGTAGACCGTTCGATGCTGCGGCTGGAGGGTTTGTCTTTATCCGATCCCGGATCATTTCCCGGATCAAAACGGCTGACTGTCCTTCTCCTTCTTCACCGCCAGGTTCGGACGAGGAGAAGGCGCCATTGCCATTGTCCTCAAACCATTGAAAGATGCAGTTAGAGACCATGATCACATTTACTCCGTTGTAAGTCCAACCTGTACCAGATATGTATCTCAATCCCGTTCTCGTCACAGGTCTTGGGATCTGCAATTAATGCCACGGGGTCGCGGATGCCGCTCAACGTCCCCAACGGTGTATCTCAACAAAGATGTATTCGCGAAGCGTACGAAAGATCCGGTCTCGACCCCCGAGATGCTGATTATGTCGAGCTACATGCCACAGGTCTCTAAACTTTATTTTACGAGCCCATACTAATCATACACCGCAAATCAGGGACATCCGTAGGAGACCCTATCGAGGTAAACGCCAGTGGACAAATCTTTGCCACAGATGGGCCCGCTGTGCTTGGAACCGTGAAGGGCAACATTGGGTGCATATTTCGAGGCTCTGACTTCTCACGCGCAATTGACCATTCATCAGGCACCTCGAAGTTGCTGCTTTTCTAGCATCACTTGTCAAAGCATGCTTGATTTTTGAGCACGGAATCATTCCGCCCACCGTCAATTTTTCCAATCCGGCTGGCACCATCGACTGGGAAGCTTTTCAAATCGTAGTGCCGATCGAACCCGTTCCGCTCGGTTGCCGTTCTCCGTCCGGACGATCAATAATCTCTTTGTCCAGTTCTGGACTTGGCGGTACTACGGGCCACGTTGTATTGCAAGCACCTCCCCTTGCAGCGCAAACTGCGACAGAGTTCTCGACAGCCCCAATTTTATTCCTCGTCGGAGGCCTATCTTCGCAGGCGGTTGATCATATTTCAGAGGGAATATCAGAATTGGATGTTGATGATCCCAAAATTATCCGCGACTGCGCTGTGACACTCTCCCGGCGGGCCCGCCAACTTCCTTGGAGGAAGTACTTCACCGTTCCCCTTTCGCCGCTAAACATTTCACCTGCGGCGCGAATTCCGAATGAAATCCCTCCTCTCGCCTTCGTCTTCAGTGGGCAGGGCCCACAGCATCTCAAGATGGGACGTCAGCTATTCGCGGAATATCCTGTCTTCCGAAACACCGTCATCGAATTAGACGACGTCTATCGGCGCATCAGAGGTGTTTCTCTGATGGAAACGACTGGGCTCTTTACCCTCGCTGGTTCACTGCGTAGCGCTCCGACAGTGACACTTCCGGACTTCGGATGGCCCGTCACGATTACCGTCAGCGCCATAGCCATGGTCCAAATAGCGATGTTTGATCTCTTGAGCTCGCTCGACATTGTCCCAGACATGATGTTGGGGCATTCGGCTGGCGAGACCGCTATTTTGTATGCATCTGGGGCCGGTTCGAAGGCTATGGCGATGGAGGTCGCTATCGCGCGGGGAGAGGCAATGGCGTGTACGGAAAGCGGAGAGGTCGGGATGGCGATGTTGGCGTGCAGTGCCCAAGGCGCATCGGAACTCATTTCGCGTGTCACTGCGAACGACATCGGAATCATGGAACTGTCGTGCTTTAACACCCCTGACTCCGTCGCAGTCTCGGGCACCGCTGCTCTTCTCGACAAACTTGTTGCTGTGGCGAAAGATGAAGAAATATTCGCCCAACGGATTCGTACGATGGTCCCTGGGCACTCCTCGTTCATGGATTGCATCAAGGGGGATTACCTGGCGAGGATGGACGAAATATTTGCCCGCTACCCTGGCTCTCATGCTCCCCGCATCCCGGTATACTCAACATGCCGCGATAAAATGTTCATTGAGGTCTTCACTGCCGAATATTTCTGGGACAACTGCAGGAACGCCGTCCTATTCAGCAAGGCTATTTCCGATGCACTTGCATCTTCGTCCCCCGTTTTCCTTGAGATCTCCTGTCACGCGGTATTATCCTCGTCGATCCTGGCGCGTGAGGTTCCGGATAGCCGGGTACTGTGCCCCATGCGCCGAATTTCGGCCAAGGAAGGGCACTTCGCAGCTTTGACCGAGCCGGAAATTTTCTTGGACACTCTCGGCCGCCTGTCGCTTCTTGGGGTAAATTCACTTGACCTTAGTGGTCTCTACGGTCCGTCTGCTTATAAATCGAAACTCATCGAGCACCCGCTGGCCGTCCGTACCATCCCGCCCCCGAAATCACTGTCTCCCCGCCTCCTGCAATCCGTAGCACCCAATTGGGGCCCTCTTTCATCCTCGAATCTCCGGATCAGCAAGTCCAGCCATCCGGACCTCGCCGAACACGTTATCAATGGTGCGCTAAACCCCTTCCTCGTCCCACAGTGAGCTCAATCCCATATCCATATCCATACAGGGGAGCCCATCCTGCCAGCCACGGGGTTCATCGAATTGGTGCGTGGGTCAAACGACAATTGGCAGAAGGCTGATAGAACCGAATCCAGCTTCTAGAAGCGGGGGCAAATTTCCTGTGGGATGTCGAGTTTGTTTCGATTTTATCTCTCGCCTCTGCTGCATCGCTCGAAATTGAGCTGCAGAGACTGGATTCAGCTTGGTCCATTACCACAGTCACGGTGCGTTGCTTCTATGCGCGTCGAGCTTCTATTGATTAAACGTGGTTCATCAGGCGTCCCGCTCGCAGGAGCATGCCCGGGGGTTTATGGATAGATCGACCTCGAAAAATCCCCCGCCAGTGATAGATTGCGAAAGTGTTTTCAAGCGCCTTCCCTGGCTGGACTTTGACGGCGAGTCAGTCTAACTGCAGCTCGAGAATTACTCTGAGGCATTGACAAAGATTTCTATTCATCGCTCGAGGGGCTCGCAGATTACGGCCCTCGATTTCAACGAGTAGTGAGATGCCATGGCGGACCCTCGGAGGTCATTGCAGAGGTCAAGGGCCCAACCTCGGATGAACTGTGCGTGGTCCCAGCCTCGTTCTTCCAGTGTGCTCCTCATCCCGCCTGGCACAGCTCGGGCGGATATTTACTGTACCCGGCGATTATGGATGCATGCCTTCATGTCATGCTCCACTCCGACATCTCCAAACAATATTCCAGGGATGTTATGTATCTTCCGTCCCGGTTAGAGCATTTCATTTTCTATCGTCGCAAATATGACACAGGAAATTGGTTCTCTCACATCCGCCTCCGTCAGTGGACACCAGGTAATTTTTATTTGCTCTTTCGTAGTTGGGCA
Organism: Mycena latifolia; assembly: GCA_029289555.1. Lineage (NCBI taxonomy): Eukaryota > Fungi > Basidiomycota > Agaricomycetes > Agaricales > Mycenaceae > Mycena > Mycena latifolia. The sequence continues at coordinate 604,599 of JARJLE010000041.1, read as the reverse complement.
TTGCTTAAATATTTCGCAGAATCCCGACACTACGATGTATTAATCACAGATTCGTCGGGCTTCGCGTTATGCGAGATGCGAAACCTGATTGTTCGGAAGTTCACTTCGGTCGCAGCAATCACTGTGAACCGGAGATTCGATTTGGTCTTTCAACCGGTTGCAGTTAATTCCGCCGTCCCTATCCTTCCCATGACCTTCCCGGAGCGCGCAGATAAGCAGGAAATCCAGCTTCTGTATGAGACGCTGGATTCTCTGGCGATGGGAATCATATCCAAGTCCCTAGCCCGCGATCTAGTTATCGGGGAAGACGTACGCCAATGGCTTTATTGGGTCACCATCCGCGAACTAATTCTTTGCGTAGGAATCCCGTCGCAGATATCTGAACTTTGCACGCCGAGCACTTGAGAAGCGCAAAGATATGGATTTGTCTCCTGAAATCTTACAGAAGTTACGAGACAATTGGCCGCATCATTTTGAAATCACGAGCCGCATTGCGGCGGTCCACGAATCCGTCTTTGAAACGCCCCAGGTAATGCCACAACTTCACCCATGATGTCTTTTTAACGATGACAACAGCGCGCCATGGATGCATTATATTCTGATGGCCTCATGGCCAAGTTCTACTCAAAAAGTAGTCAGACAACCAACGTGTGCAGCTATGCAACCAAGGCATTCTCTGATGTCCTCAATTCACTCCGGAAAAGCGGCAAGAAGTTCATCAAGATCTTGGAAGTTGGCGCCGGTACTGGGCTTTTTACTTATCCTCTCGTCGCCGAATTGAAACAACATTCCGATTTATTGGTGGAATACACCGTGACAGATATATCATATGCCGTGTGTGCTATGCGCTAATTCCTCGTCATGCATTCTCATCTTTTTCTTTTTTAGCTCGTCGCCGACCTCGCTCGAAAAATAGCATATGATTCGATTAATCCCAAAGCTTATGACATTAGCGGGGATCCTGACGCTCAAGGGATACCCTCGGAATCTTACGACGTGGTAGTCGCCCTGCATGTACTCCACGCGGCTCCCCATATGAAGCCGTGCCTCGCTTCACTTCGGAATTTATTGGTCCCTGGCGGCTGCTTCCTCATCGTCGAACTCGATGGGGCTGGTTGGGCGAACAAAACTGGGAGCGTTTGGCTCGACAGTATATTCGGGGCCTTCACCGAATGGTTCGGCTACGCCGATGGTCGGGATCACTGTTCGATGGCCCCGGCACTGTGGAAGAAGCAGCTCGAAGCTGTGGACTTCATCAATGTCCAGACGTGTGTGGAGAGCAGGGACGACAGTCGCGAGTTTTTCTTCCTGGCGCAGAAACCCTGCTCGTACTCTACTCCAACTTTGGATCCTGACGTTCACCTCGGTCACGTCTATTCATATGAATTCGGAAAGGAAACAGAGTTGCAGAGGCAAATTGGGGACCTCGACACCGCGGCGTCACTCACAATGTATCTGTTGGCGATACACGGCCGAGATGCGGATGCCGCGATCGGTTTCTGCGCCGCACTGAGGAAGGACATACCAGTGTGGGATATCCGACTGGCCGTCTTCGAATCTTCGATGGATTTCTCCAACCCGATTCCGTTGCTCACTCGGCATATGGGGACATTTAGCAGGACGGAAAATGTCATATCCTTCGACCGAGATGGAGGTCCACGTGTTCCGCGTGTTGTGTTGTCTCCTCCACCGCCTTCAACTCAGCCAGACGCAGTCGATGATCCCAGCTATGTCACGGTTCACATCTCCCACTGGGCTGGAATGTCGAATCTGTACGACGGCTTCGTGGGCCAGGTCACTGAGGGTCGTCAGCGCAGTATGTATGAAGGCCAAATTGTCGGCGGTGTGGCGAAGAAATCGTCGGCTAAATTTGTTCGTGTTCACATTGCCAACATTGTTTCGACGGCCGAACATCCCGACATCGACTTCGCCGCTCAATTCTTGGGCACCCTCCTAGTGTCCGTTGTTCCTTGGCCTTCCTCAGGCGCTACGGCTCGCATGGCGGTTGCTATAGACAACGATAGTTTGGCGCAAGTCGTGGCACAGCACGCCCGGAATCTCCCTCGAATCCAAGTGGTGTTCGTTGATTTCAGAAATCCCAACATTTCGGAACGGCTGGACATTTTGATTAGCGACTCGGCGACATACGCACAGCATCCCCACTTGCATCGGTGGATTCCGCGCTCTGGAAAAATTTTCCTTTGGGACGAACTTCTGAATAACATCATCCGCGATGATCCTTCACGCATCCGGCGCACTTTGGCACATATTTCGCAGGCTCCTTCTGAACTTCCACCACGCCAGATTGAACATATCCCACATGCGGCGGCGCCTTCCGCTGCGCCCGATAACTCTATGCAGCCTTCGATATCTCGCAGTTCTCCTCCATTTCGATCTGACCGCGCTTATGTCCTTCTCGGTGGAATCGGCGGGCTCGGAATAGATCTCGCCGTGTGGTTGTATCAGGTATTTAACTTGGTTGCTGGCAGGCATGCGGTCTGACAGCTCTCCTAGCACGGGGCGCGACACCTCGTTCTCACCTCACGCAGGGGCTTTGATTCCCTGGATCCCGCCAAAGACGCACTGACGCTGGCCAAAGTCGGATATTTACAAGACCAGGACGGCCTCAATCTTCAGCTCTGCAAGTGTAACGCCACGGATGCCGACCAGATGAAGGCTCTACTTCACGGCTTGCCAGCTCCAATAGCTGGTTGTTTCCTCATGACTCTGGTTCTCTCCGACGCACCGTTCTTCAATCAAACTCATGACACGTTCCATGGTGTATACGCATCCAAGCTCAGGGTGTTTGAAGTTTTATCAATGCTTGTTGAAATCAAATCTCTTGACTTCTTTGTGGCGCTTTCATCGATTAGTGGCCTAGTCGGGATCCCGGGGCAGACCAACTACGCGAGGTTTTTAGTTCCCCATTATCCAAGCGCGTCATTCCGTTAATAAGTTGTAGCGCGTGCACAGCCCTCGACGGTGTTCTCGCTCGCTATCCCAATGCATTCTCCCTCATAACCCCTGGAATTTTGGACGCCGGATATTTGGTCCGTCTGATCGACGATCACCGTCTCAATCCCTCTGACAGTTATTTCTAGGATCGCGCAAATAGGAAAAATGGCCTTGCGATCATATCGGCGGATGGTACTTCGAATTTATCAGTTGCTTGTTGATTAACTCACACAATGCCAGCTCTATGGGCCTACTTAGAAGATGGTCTTCGGAAACTAGACGATGGCCCGTTTGCGCAGTACATTCCGGCCGTTGATTGGCTCCTCGTCGACCGTCAATTCACCCTCCCTATGTCGTGCCGCCATCTACTCTCGCCGAATTCCAGACGTCCTGTAGATTCTACACGTCACCAGCACAACAGGGAGGGGGTCCTCACTCGAGTATTAGAGCTCCTCGAGGTCTTTTTCCCTGACTTCGATGTCGCGCAGCCCTTGACTACCTACGGTCTCGACTCCATCAGCGCGGCGAAGTTATCCGCGATACTTCGCCCGTACGCCTCCGTCTCGGTGGTGCAGCTTCTCGGAGGAGCAACCTGGTCTGAAATCGAGAAGCAGCTTCAGTACTCCACCCAGAGCGACATGATGCTGCTTGGCGATAACAGCGACGCTGAGACTGTTCTCCTCGATATCCTCGGTGTTTCCCCGGAGGATTTCTCGCCAGATATTCCCCTCAGCTCTTATGGTCTAGATTCACTGGGGGCGTCGAGATTGGCAACCGCCCTTCGGCCATTCATGACAGTAACTCAGATGCAGCTCATGGGCCAGACGACCTGGACTGAACTGCTCGACCTCGTGCAATTCACCTCAGAATCGTCGCCTGACCCGAGTGCACAGCCCCTTGTGGAAATCTGCAGCGGCTCGGGAATACCTCTGATCATCCTCCCCGGCGGCACTGGGTCCATCGGACTCTTCTTCAGTCTCCGAAGCCACTTCCAGGGAAATCTCTGGGCCATCCAAGTCACCGAATCGACGCCCCTCGAATCGTTCGAGGCATTGGTTGAATTTTGGAGAGCCCAGATACGCGCAAAGAGGCCCCATGGTCCGTATCGATTTGCCGCGTACTCTGGGTCCACTCTCTTTGCCGTCGCCTTGACTAAAATGATGGAGGACGCCGGGCAGGAGGTAGTTCAGCTCACTTTCATCGACCACTGTCCGACGCTCTGGACTAGCGAGGAATCAGAGGCCCTATTGCGGGAATGGACGGTGGTGGAATTCCAGGCCTTTGCAGAGGAGTCCTTGCTCGACTGTCTTCGTTACGATTCTGTCACCACCGGGGCTGAGGCATTGTCGAGTTATCAGGCCGCTATCCGTGGCTTGGTCGATGCGCCACCCAGCACTTGCTCCGAAGTCAAGATCTTGAGGGCGGTGATGACGCTTCTATTTACCTTCCTCCAGCAGTTTTACCCCGCCAGCCGCGAGAGATCCTACGATACGTTCATTGGGCCCTTTAAAACTTGGCTGGCGTCGGTCAAAGCTCCCTTGGCGGTACTGGTCGCGGAGCACGGCTTCATGCACACTGTTCCAGGTAGAGAATGGCCTGATCTCGGGGCGAGTCGCTTAGCCGAAGCCGTGAAGGTGCATTACA